>OX578133.1:148629516-149229516 GCA_951213105.1 Amaurobius ferox | reverse complement strand
TTTTGTTTAAAAAACGACCAAACATATTTTGCTGAATTTTTTTTTATATATTTTATGTGATAATTTGAGTATTTCCTAAAATTTTCGAAGCAATTTGTAAATTTTAACTTCGCTTAAAAATGTTTCAATAATTAGGTCACATAGGGTTCAATGTATTTCATTTTTTAATCCGGGTTCAATCCAAAACTAATTGGGTGATATTATTAATTTACATTTCCATATTTCCCACAGACCGTCTCAACAACATACTAAACTTTCATTTTGATAAAGTCATTTTTACGGCAGTTATCGTGCGAACGGACAGACAGACAGCCAGAATGACCAAAGTCATAAACACTTTTCAACTATGTTGTAAAGTGTTAAAAAATGTCTGGGTAGGCAATTACCTTAGTTCTTCTAATTTATTAATATTCTAGGATGTTCTTATCAATTTACATTAAACAAATGGCTAAACATAACATAAATTAAACACATCTATACAAAACAAGAATTTTTGGAGTAAGCAATTACTCTAGTCTTTCTAATTGACTATTATTATCTAATGCCATATTATAAGCGTACAGTTGAACATAATATAAAATAAACAAATCATAAATTGAACATATCTTGAATGTAAGAAATCTTAATAAGAAATGATACCAAAATACTATACTGCCGGAAGCAATTACTGTGTCATTCAAACTGGTTTGAATTCAAGTTTCAATTAACCAAGATATATAAAATTAATATTCTAATCAAAATATTTGAATTCAATAAATATTTTAATCAAGATAAATCATTTCAATTAAATATACAAATCATCCCGAATCGCATCTCATTTTATTAACACTTTACAATATAGTTGAAAAGTGTTTATGACTTTGTTCATTCCGTCTGTCTGTCCGTTCGCACGATAACTGCCGTAAAAATGACTTTATCGAAATAAGATTTTAGTATGTTGTTGAGACGATCTGTGGGACATACGGGAATGTAAATGAATAATATCACCCAATTAGTTTTGGATTGAACTCGGGTTGAAAAAATGAAATACATTGAATTCTATGTGACCTAATTTTTCAAACATTTTTTAAGCGAAGTTAAAATTCACAAATTGCTTCGAAAATTTTAAGAAATGTTCAAATTATCCCATAAAATATATAAAAAAAATTCAGCAAAATATGTTCAGTAGTATTTTAAATAAAATTTAAAATAATAATTACACCCATATAATAGGAAGAGATCACGTGACCCACTTCAAAATAAAATATAGCATCGATCTTCTTTTCCCAGTGAAAAAATCGTGATTTTTAAAGTTCTTTTAAATTTATAATTAGTGTTGTATCCGTCCTAATCCCGCTTTAGTTTTGCATATTTTCTGTGCATTCTGTGCTAACGCAATTACAATATTTTTGAGTTTAAATGATCATCAAACTTTGAATATTTCCACAACGAACCCTAATTTTAATGGATGCAGAGCATAAACAAGTGCTTGTAAGATGAGTTGTATAAGAATTATTGATTTTTTTTCTCGCAAAATTATTTAACTCTGGAGTCTGGAATAAAAGTGTATGAATGAAATATTGACTTCTTTTGCATAGCGATCCAGACGATTTATATTTCGATAAAGTTCATTTTTTCGATGAAGTTTTAAGTTATCAAATACAATAAATTATTGTAGTACTGTGATAATTTAAAATATATCAGCGCTGAATGTATCGCATTTTAGAAATGTTTAAATAAAATTGCATTTCAATTGGAAAGTGTTTCATAATCAATGCTTTATGCATGATTGATCTTTCTTGTTTAAAATTTTACTCCTAATAAATAAATTCAATCAATTGGATAAAGTATCAAGTGTAGCTAAATATGTGTATTTAAGTAAGTCATTATAACAGTAAATATAATATTTAATTTTCAGTATAATTGAGGTCTTTATTTAAAGTTAAGACTTCAAAGTTGAAACTTATCTCTTGTTTCGTTTCTTTTCATTAATATTTCACAAACTTTCAATTATAAACAAAACTAGTAGATTATTAACACATTACTTCTAAACATTATTAATAACTAATTCACCATAATAAATAATATATTCGCATTGTTTTCATGGCATGGAAACTTAATGCCCCACACTTATTCTAACCTTCAATGTTGCTTCACTGCAACGTTCGGGAAATGCTCAAGCTAATTCCTACATGATAAATTGCTGTAGTAAACGATCTTTCTGTATGTTAAGTCATGCGAAAACTGAAAAAAAAAAAAAAAGTCAAGGGCAATTTTCTTAATAGACATAATCACGTGGTCATTTTATGTTCGAAAGGTTGTTGCGATACAACTAATTAGACGCGTAAAAATCATATTTTTACTATGGAGAGCATTATACTTTTCGGGGCGTGAATTGAAGCAATAGAGGATTTATCAGATGGAGAATCTCGACTGAAAAACATTGAAAATGTGTCGTTGGTTTTGACAAATTAGCGCCTGAAATATTTTCAAATCGCCAACTATAGGAGATATCTTACTTTTAAAATGTGCAAAAATTGATAAAATGAACACAATTTTAAACTTTTTAAAATAGAAGTTATGGGCATGACATTTGTAGGATAGACAATATTTAAAATATGTAGACAGACAATATTTAAAATATATAGACAGACAATATCTATATAAATAAAATTGAAAATCTGTCTGTCTGTCTGTCTGTCTGTTTGTCCCATCATCACGGGAGAACGGCTGAACCGAATTTAATGAAATTTGGTGGGTAGCCTAGAAATAGCCCCACTTAAAATTTAGTCTGTGTTTTGAGTTTCTACGACCAGTGGTTCTCGAGATATTAGTAAAAAACGAAATTTTCGTTTGTCTCATCATCACGGAAAAACGGCTGAACCGAATTTAATGAAATTTTGTGGATAGCCTTGAAATAGCCCCCCATAAATTTAATCCAAGTTTCGAGTTTCTAAGACCAGGGGTTGTCGAGATATTAATGACAAACGGAACTTTTTCCTATGAGTTATACTCTCCAACTCCGTGGTTTATTCAAACAGAAAGGATGAAAATCGTTTGTTTAAAACGGCGAAATGAAATAAAACTTTATTTCCGAGTTTGGTACAGGATTTTTGCATTAATTAGTCACTATCGGAAAACACGAATTATTTGAAACATGAATTTAAATGGAAAAATCTACCTCCGTGGTTATATTTCACAAGCTTTTACTCAACGATTAAAAGTATAAAGAAATCAAATTGGCTTTTTAATTTCGCATTTTATGAGGAAGATTCTATCTTATATCATGTTGCTCAGCAACGGAATGAAATTAAATGTGTTGTTAATATTTATTATTATTTTTTCTATTTGAATAATAAATACATGGATGCAAAAATATATTTTTAAATGGAAGGTTTGGTTGTTCTTTTAATTATATAAATTGCGAACTGCATACATCATTTTCTGTTACTGCTATGGGAATGAAATTTTTAGGACAGACAAGCATTATCCTATAGTTTTTTACAATATAAATATAAAAGTAATTGAAAATTGAGAAATAATAAATAAAAGTTAGTTATGATTCTTTCTCGTTAAAACCATAGTAAGCTGTTGGGCGCATATCTTAACTTTTTATAAATTTAATCAAACTACTTTTAGGTTTTATTAAAGACAGTATTCATAATATATTTGTGAACTAGCGTTATTGGATTAGTTTAATTTTAAATGCTACAAATTATTATTGTCTTATTTAATATATTCTGAATTTTAAACAAATGTTTTGCTAATAAAACTGTATTTTTATAAGTTACAGATTGCATTCTAATTCCACCTTTTAACAATGGTGTTATTACAAAACGAACAAAATTTAATAAGAATTTAACAAATATCTCTTGAAATCATGCGTGTAAGTTCAAAAATCTACGTATTGAGAAAAACGCGTTCAAAGCATAACTTGTAATAATAATTTGCAGGTTGGTGTTTTGTATTTTGTAATATCTCCGGAAATAATTAACTTACAGAAATAATATTTGTATCAAAATATTCAGAAATAACGAGACACTTATTGAATACTTAAAAATTATTGAAATTTTATGATTTTAAAAGTAGAATGCCCACTTAATATCGAAATTTTATATAAGGCTCTGACATAGTAATTCCATCCTTTTCCTTATATATGAGTATATATTTTATCCTTTTCCTATATATATATATATATATATATATATATATATATATATATATATATATATATACAGGGTGTCCCAAAAAGATTAAAACACGCTTTAATTCTTTACCTGTTGGAGATAAGTGAGCAATGCAAATTGCAAAAATGTTGAAAATAAGGTAGGAAATAAGACTATGTTGATGAAATAGTCATCCCATTAATTTTCAAAGCGTTACACTTTTTACATTTTCATACAACCCCCTTAGGCAAATTTGGTTAATTAGAATTGTTTTTATTTTTAATGCAAAAAGATCATTAAAAAAACCGCATATCTGTATCTTTAAAATCAACTGAATTATGATAAAGGAAAAAATCTGACTTATACCACTTTTCCGTACTATGTGAAAGGCTTATTCATCAGTGAAAATAGGGATCATAAACAAATTGACGATGGAAATTGTTTAGATCAAAAATACGTTAATATGTATCAAAATTTTTTATCACAAATGCATCTAAATAAAGCATTACACAGACAGAGATCATATAAAGCAGTAGTACTCACTACGCGATTGGGTATCCTATGGATTATCATCCAGTTTTATCTTTTTTGTGATATGTCACAAATTTACATTTCTAATTTGATATATGGTCCCCATTCACAATGTTCAATTTTCAAGTAAATATAACTCGCTCAATTTTAAAGACACAGATATGCGGTTTTTTTAATGATCTTGTTGCATTAAAAATAAAAATTTTCTTATTTACCAAATTTGTCTAAGGGGGTCGTATAAAAATGTAAAAAGTGTAACTTTTTGAAAATTAGTGGGAAGGCCATTTCATTAACGTAGTCTTATTTCCTACCTTACTTTCAACAATTTTGCAATTTACATTGCCCACGTATCTCCAACAGGTAAAGAATTAAAGCGCGTTTCAAACTTTTTGGGACGTATATGTGTGTGTGTGTGTATGTATGTATTTTCTTTCTTTTAATTTTGTGGACATCTTGAATTTTTCTTGTTCTATTTGATGCACGTGCTTAGTTTAGACTAATAAAGAGGCAATACCTGTTTGTTTGTGGCATATCTTTATTGTAGATTTTGTTGACTTTCATACATTTTAATTCTCTTATTAAATAGTACCTAACTTTAATCTTTATTAATGTTACATTTCTATAATTTTAAATTAGAATTTATTCTTCTCAGCTATCTTTGTTATCTATTCTTACGTTTTAATAAAAGTTTTAGTAAATTTTGAATCCTCATTGTCGAAATTCTTATACAATTTTTTTTAAAAATGCTAATGAACTTGGGATGCAAGTTATTCCTCTATAAATTATATATATATATAATATATATAGTACTAGGAGGCTCTGCCACCTGCTCACTCAGCTCGCACAATCCCTTTCGGGAGGCTTCGCCTCCTACTCGCTGCACTCGCTTCATATCTATTTTTCCTAAAAATTCTACTATAGAAAATCTCTTTTCTATCCCTGCCTATTTTCCGCAGGAGGGAAAAACAGGGATTTTTTTTTTATCCCAGGGAATCCAAAAACTGGATTCCTTGATCGTGAGCTCGCTTCGCGAGCTATTTGATGCCAAACTAAAGTTTAAATCGATAAACGATTTATTTCATCGTTGTACCCTATTATTTTTTTATAACTGTACCAAATTTCCTATTTTTGTATGCTATAGATTTTACAGTACGAGACAGAGAAATCGCTAGACATGCCGATATGAAAAAAAAGTTCACTTCAGAAGTGCATAAAAAGTAAAATATGTCAAAAACTACATCGAAATTAAAAAAGGGGCTCCGTCCTGCAAAAATTCACCCATGTAGTTACCTGCCTGCAAACATTTGTCGTTTTGCTATTGTTAGTCTATCCAGCACGCGAACTCGCAGCTCAAATATTTTGTCTTTGACATTAAATATTTCTTAAATTATAATATATATCAAAAACCGATTTATTTCAGCGCATTCCCCAAAGCTTTTTCTACAAGTGTACCAAATATCATAATTTTGTATACAATAGTTTTTGCAATACTAAACAAAAAACCTCGAGAATCTAGAAATTTGTCAAACAGCGGAGCCGGCAGCTTCAGCTACTTTATATATATATATATATCAACGTCTTCTCTTGGTCCAAGCTGCCTGAAAATTAATAGGCATCTAAACTTACCAATTGACATAATTGTACTAGATGTCATTTGATTTGTTCAATTTGTTCCATATGTATTTCTTTTCTAGACTGTCTTATTTACATCTGTTATGTCATACATGTACATCTAACATAGGCAATCGTTTATATATATGCTATGAATATAGGGAAAGCCAAAACAATAATATTACTAACACACTCCCTAAATTAATACACTATCATGAATCATTCACTTCCATAAAATTTACGCTCAAGCTGCAAACATGCTCTAACCTTCAATGTTGTTTCTCTGCGAGGCTCGGGAAATGCCTACGTTAATTTTTACTCGATAAATCATTGTAGTAAGCGATCTTTCCGTATGTTAACTCATGTGAAACACTCAACAAAAAACACCAAGTCATGAGCAATTTTCTTAATAGACATAATCACGTGATAGTTTTGTGTTCGAACAGTTATTGTGATGCAATTAGTTGGATAAAAAATTCCTCCTGTTGCTGTGGAACACGATACATGTATAATTTTCTAAACCTAGAATTGCATTATATGATCGCACTTTCATTGCAGGTAACAGCACTCATGGACCAGTTTTATCCTTTTATGCCCTCGTCAGCATAAAATAGCCACTATTCGCAATGGACTCCGAACAGCGGAGGGTGGACCTGTATCAGAGATTCGATGCGAAACTTTTATAATTATCTTGTGTCGAATCGAATGCGTCTAATCCAACACAACTTATTCAAAAATAAAAAAGATGACATATTGGCATACCCATAATAAAAATAAAACTTTTTCATGACTATCTCGTTGAAAATCAATATTTTTGGGTTGTTCCGGATTAAAATAAATATAGCAGTGAGTCGCCGAATGTGGTCCACCTCACTTATTTTTAACTGTAACTCAATTAACTTTTTGAAAAACTTCAATATATTAATACACATGATAAATGTGTCTCTCCTACGAACTAATAAGCCATTTAAAACAATATTTTTTAAAAACACGTTAAGTTGAATTCAAACAAATCATCAGAACTGGCCCAAATTTAGCAAGCAACTGGTCGCCTAAGTTGGACCCCCAGTTCCCTAAATTGGACCAAATAAATATCAAGTTTTTTACCAGAGTAGGGAATAAGTATAATTATATTAGTAGCAAAATTCGCGCTTAGTGATAAAAACTAGCAAACAATAGAATAGAATCAAATCAAATTCAACAAAGGATTAAAAATGTCTTGTAATAAGAATAACTTTTTAATCACAATAATGAGGAAACTAATTACCTCCACCCTTCGCGGCAACCTGGGGTTTTATGCCGTCTACAGAGGAGGGAGGAAAAGGGTGATATCCGCCACCCAGCGAGACCACGACCCGGAGAGGGCGAATACCGGACAGGACGAAGGCAACCCACCGGGACTCGACTCCAGTCACCGACGGGTCTGGAAACAGGTCATAAAGGGCCTGCTTCAAAGTCTAAAGCACGTTAGCACCCGTCCCATCTACAAATTGATATACCCCCACACAGGAAAGGAGGATCAGAGCTATGAAGAAGCTAAGTTCCGTCCACCGCCATCTTGTGACG
Source organism: Amaurobius ferox (assembly GCA_951213105.1). Taxonomy (NCBI): domain Eukaryota; kingdom Metazoa; phylum Arthropoda; class Arachnida; order Araneae; family Amaurobiidae; genus Amaurobius; species Amaurobius ferox. Next base: position 149,221,663 of record OX578133.1, on the reverse strand, counting down.
GACCCCTGTGGGGGATAATTAGGAAACAGAATAAAACACCTCAATATTTTCTGGTTAAAAACGAAAATTGTAAAATACAGCGGTAATTAATTGAGTCACATGTAAGAAGTGATGCACGATTTACACATGAATTTCGTTTGCACTTTTCTAGGTCCGGGCTACACCACATAAAACCATTCTTAGCAATTTAAACACAACACTGAATCATTTATACTATTTTCTTCTCTTTCTTCTCGCAAATTAAACAAAACTAATCGCCATTGCCCTGATTTCTTTTAGCTTCTGAATCTTCTGATATTTTTCTTGCGACTTCACCCTTGGTTTGTCACCCTTCCCTTTCTGCGTTCCTTATTTTTCTTTTCTATTGCATTATTTTTGAAAAATTGATTTTCTAATTGTTTTTACATTTTTTAGCTTATTTTTTCTTTCTTTTTCAAGATTTTTCTTATATGTTGAGAATGTTATTACAGCCGCTTTTTAGGCTGCTTTTAGTCAAAGAAGATAACTTTTGTAAGAATTTTTTGGTATTTTCTGAGCTTCTATAGCTGCAACCTTCGTCTTTTCATGGCTGACTTTTTGCGTTGGTATTCTATACCAAACACACAAAACCGAAAAATAACAGCGAATTAAAACGAAATTCCTAGATCGTAATACCTAATAAACAGATTTATTTTAATAAAAAGTTAGATTCAGACATAATTTAATGCACTTAAAGTTCATCACCAGATAAAGAAAAATTACAGTTTCCTAAATTGCAGTACTAAGTTCTCCAGGAACTCCGGTGACATAGAATGCAGAAATTTTGCTCACTTACAATACAAGACAAGGTAATTTAACGCAGCCGAATATTTGATGCCCCCTTGAGGGCGAAAAAAATGAGAAGGGGAGTTCGGACGCCATACATTGTTAAACAAAATAAAACTTACAAGAAAAGTTACAATTTATTTTAAGAGTGTTAGTTTCCTTGTCTTTAGCAAGTTTAAATACTAGTATTTGTATAAAATGATTTAAACTGCTGTCGTATTATTTTAATATCCTATTTTTTAAATGCATTAATATTTTAGTGCGTAAGAAACTCCTCGTTCTCATGCAAAATGTGTCGATAAAAAAGTTCTCTAAAACGGCATGTAAATAAATACGCTCTGAAACTGCCAATAAATTAACAAGTTTTCGTTGTCACTACAGGTAAAAAGGATATATTTATAACACTTTAATGATATAAGGTTAGAAAAAGATAAGGATGTAATCATAATATCAGTGCAATAAAAGACTTCCGAGACTGAAAAAGCATCCGGGATTTCATTTGTATTCAGTTCTACGAAATGCGTTAAACAAACACATTGAATGAAAATATGTTATGAATCCAGCATAAATCATAAATCATAATGCAAATTCGAGCTTTGTACTAAAATTCGAGCTTTATGCTAAAATTCGCGCTAAAAATCTGTAAGCTTGCTGGAGTACCGATTAAAACAAGCAAATCAATTACAAGAAAATCGTGTACTTTTGTTTTCGAGAAATATCGCAAAATTTAAAACTTCTAATGTCTCGAAAACTTCTCATGAAAACTCACATTTATTACTTTCCCTGCAATACATGATAATGTATAGGGAAAGTATTGGAATCATGTCGAAAATAACAACTCGAGTTTTCGACGGATTTACAGGTTTTGGGACCGCTAGAATATGAAAAAACCATTTTTAACGTAATGTCTGTGTGTTGGTGTGTACAGATTTTGTATCCACTGAAACTGAAAAACTAATTGACCGAATTTCATCAAATTTTATAGATAAGTCACTTGTGGTATACTCTGGTGCTGATTAGATTTTGCTGCAATTCGTGATAAAAAAACCTGCCGTTTTGGCGAAATGACTCGCAAATAATGTCTTATCCACTCTAGCTAAAACACAATCGACCAAATTTCACAAAATTTGGTGGATAAGTCACTTGTGGGTCCCCCTGGTACTGATTAGATTTTGGTAAGGTTCGAAAAAGAGGAACCTGCCTTTTCTGTGAAATGACCCGCAAAAATCGTCAAAATATAAATTAAAAGAATACGTATGCTCAAATATAGCAATTACATGCTTATTTTATACGTAATTTTTTATGATGAAAAGAATAAGACCAACCCCATTACTCTAAAACTAGCCGTTCTTGAGATATTTTAGTTTTTACCAATTTCCTCTAGGCCACCTTTGAAAATAAGTCCAGTTAACAAACGAAACCGAAAATTGAATTAAAAGTGCACATTCAGTGCAGTTTAAAATAATTATGGGTGTTATTTTGTGCAATTAAACTCGATTTAATGAATTATTGAAGAAATAAAGAGAAAGTAAATATGAGACTGCAGGGAAAGTCATGTGCTGTCCCTACCCACATCAGAATTTTTTTATTATTATTATTAAAAGCAATTATAAAACATTAAATCAATTTTATAACAATTAAATGAACAATTTATTTATAATTTAAGCATAAATTAAAGACACAAATCATAGATTAAACGGTCATTTAATCAAATAAAAACATCCTATAGAACGTGCAAATATTAAAAGGCCACACCGTTTTCGGGCATCACCATACCCTTCATCAGTGGCTATATGAAAAATTACCGTGGAAACAAGCTTATATAAAGACCAAATCGGCAGACAAAATTTGCATAAATCGGCTACGGAATAAGGATAATTAAATAATATTATAAACAAGCTATTACAGATTAAACAATTACAGAATTACAATAAAAAATGTGCTATAAACGGGAGATTTAAAATTTAAACAAGTATTAAATACAAACACAAAAGAAAAGACAATGAAACATGCCCAAATTTCAGCCAAGCATAAATTACATTAAAATGAAACGTCACAGATAACTGTGTAGAGGTTTGACACGAATAGAGTCGAGAACGAGTCGCCAAGCGTAGCTTAAAATTTGCACAGGATCAAAATTACAAATGGAATCACGATACATGTAAATAAACAGGGTTTCATAAAGAAGAATATTACGAGGGTTATTGCAACGGATAAAAAGGAAAGTTTTTTCAAAAAAAGGTTGAAAGTTATCATTAACAACACATTGGGCAAGAGCCGTAGAACGTTTACCATTCTTGACGTCACGAGCATGTTCAGCTAAACGGATACCAGCAGTACGTTTAATACTACCAATATAAAACTTGTAGTCATTATCAAAAGTTAAAAGGGGTGCAACGTACACCCCAGCATGGCTTTTAAAGTTATCTATATCCCTAAATTTATCCGTACGAATACGATTAAATGAGGTAGTAATATTCGAGTGAGCAGGTTTAAATTTAAATTCATGGCAAAATTGAATGAGGGGACGGAAAATATTCGGATGATACGGACAACTAGATTTATACGGCATAAGGTCAACAACAGCAACAAGTTTAGTAATAGGTTGAATAAATTTACGGCGAATTTGAGCGAAACTTTTATAAATAAACTCAAAGGAATATGCGGCTTCGTGGCCAAGATTAAAGATAAAAATAATTTCATTAGTTAAAGCCGAATTAGAAGAGCAAACGTTAAAAGCACGATTAAAATAAGCCTTAAATAATAACGCTTATTTTAATCGTGCTTTTAGCGTTTATTATAATGATTTTAACACTTATTTGAATCGTGCTTTTAACGTTTGCTCTTCTATTTCGGCTTTAACTAATGAAATTAATTTTATCTTTAATCTTGGCCATGAAGCCGCTTATTCCTTTGAGTTTATTTATAAAATTTTCACTCATATTCGCCGTAAATTAATTCAACCTAGTACTAAACTTGTTGCTGTTGTTGACCCTATGTCGTTTAAATCTAGTCTTCCGTAGCATCCGAAGATTTTCCGTCCCCTCATTCAATTTTGCCATGAATTTAAATTTAAACCTGCTCACTCGAATATTACTACCTTATTCAATCACATTGGTACGGATAAATTTAGGGATAGAGATAACTTTAAAAGCCATGCTGGGGTGTACGTTGTATTCCTTTTAACTCCTATTAATGACTACAAGTTTTATATTGATAGTACTAAACGTACTGTTGGTATCCGTTTAGCTGAACATGCTTGTGACGTCAAGAATGGTAAACTTTCTACGGCTCTTGCCCAATGTGTTGTTAATGATAACTTTCAACACTCTTTTGAAAAACTTTCCTTTTAATTCATTGCAATAACCCTCGTAATATTCTTCTTTATGAATCCCTGTTTATTTATATGTACCGTGATTTCATTTGTAATTTTGATCCTGTGCAAATTTTAAGTTACGCTTCGCGACTCGTTCTCAACTCTATGCGTTATTGTTGCTGAGACCCAGACCGTCCGACCTACCAGAAAGGTGTAAGGTAACCGTTTGGATGGCCGGGAAGTGCCACCCAATTTAGACCGGAACCCAGTGGGGGAGGCATCCACAGGGACCGTGCCCTCCTTCCCCTACCACCAACCTCTCGGAAGGACTTACGGACCCAGATGTTTAACGTGATCGTACTCCGAAATGAACACGGCGACAGTTGTGGCAGCGTTCAAATCCAGAACGCAAACCACCGGGCTACCGCGTCCGAAATGTGCCAACAGCACGCGGTGTTCCCAGGTGGTCACCCACCCAAGTACTAACCGCGCCCGATGCTGCCTGACTTCGGTGATCTAACGAGAACCGGTGTTTTCAGCACGGTAGGGCCGTTGGCCTCGACTCTAAGCGTAGAAAACCCAGACCGTCCGACTCATCCTGAGGACTTGAGTATCCATTTGGACGGCCGGACGACTCTAAGCGTGTCAAACCTCTACACAGTTATTTGTGACGTTTCATTTTCATGTAATTTATTCTTGGCTGAAATTTGGGCATGTTTCATTGTCTTTTCTTTTGTGTTTGTATTTAATACCTGTTTAAATTTTAAATCTCCCATTTATAACACATTTTTTATTGTAATTTTGTAATTGTTTAATCTTTAATAGCTTGTTTATAATGTTATTTAATTGTCATTATTCCGTAGCTGATTTATGCAAATTTTGTCTGCCGATTTGGTCTTTATATAAGCTTGTTTCCACGGTAATTTTTCATATAGCCACTGATAAAGGGTATGGTGATGCCCGAAAACGGTGTGGCCTTTTAATATTTGCACGTCCTATAGGATGTTTTTATTTGATTAAATGACCGTTTAATCTATGATTTGTGTCTTCAATTTATGCTTAAATATTGAAGTAGACGTGATACTACTGTAATTATTAATTTATTTACATTTAATTTTTTATGATTATTTTCCCCATTTTCGATCAAACTGATGCAAATTTTAACGATAAGGGTCTGAATCATGTTAAAAGTTTGGACAATACCCGAAATACCAAAACAAGCTTCCAAGGGAAGATCCATAGTCTCAACCGTGGGCACTGAAAGCTCTCGCATAGAATACATTTTCAGTGGTGCTAATGAAGGCATTCCTCTGGGGCAGGGATAGCGCTGTTGGTATCAAGATGCTTGGCTGTTTCTTTGCAAGGTCTATGTTTCTGGTTCGCCGGGTAAAATCTGAAATTCGCTAAGTGCGGCTCTAAACAATTGCAGCATGTCGCAGGAGATTCCCTTTGACAGTCGACAATCTTTGGTAAGATGCTGTCATGTTAAGAAATGTTACAACAAGACTGCACAAGACAAAACCAGATTAATGAAGTACCAATAAGAGAATACGACATACAAAATTTTCATAAGAAGTAGCCAAAAATGGAAAAAAAAATAACGAATATAGAATAGCATTACACGGTACCAGCCTAACTGTGGAAGAAATGGGGTTCTGTACAAGTCATTTCGTCTGGCTCATTTCGGCTTTTTGACTTCAGGTTTGCTGGTCTATTTTACACTGATGAAGAAGATCGAATGTATCCTCTAAACAGCTGTATGCTGCTTTCCTTATTAATTTGAGCTGAATTACGTTGTTTGAGTTCTTCCTTACAGTACAGCGTTGTTTTGAATAGCTAAATTAGTTCACCCTGCCCGTAATCACAATCTCAATATTTTTTTATTTCCCTTTACATATACTACATGTGTTATGCAGTGAAAGAAAATATATGTCGTTCTGTCTGTCTGTGTATGCCTTCTGTTGCGAAAAATCTAAGCTTTGGACAGCCACAAAATTCGGTACTGGGTTAGCTGAACTCCCGGTACGACATACCTTGGCGAGAGCTTTTTTTTTATTATTATTATTGGAATTGGTTTTTTAGTTATTTTATGTTAAAGCACGATTTTAAATGATTTTCACACAAATGGGTTCCTTAAAGATCAAAAAAATTATTGCTTAGTTTCCCATCTTGGCATCGTCGGAAAGATCGAGGAACGGTCTTTCAAACGATCTTTGAACTGAATCCGTAGGATAATTTCTTCATATTTTTTATTTATTTATTTTTAAATACATGCAATTTTTGTTTTTATTTTTTATTTCTTATTTTGCCACATCCAAAAATGGAAGATTAGTTTAATCCTATAGTTTAGCAAAACTGTATTATAATAAACACATGTTTTTAATTGCTCCTATTTCCTGATTTCCTGATAATTTTCAACCAAAAACATAAAAATTGAGGTTTTCAATTTCCATTCTTTCTCCATTTAGCGGTTGACATCATCAACTGAGCAGTGGATATTTGTGATAAATTATTACGCACGACTACGCATGGCTTGAAACTAAAGAATTTGGATTGACTCGAAAGGTGCAATTGATTTTGGTTCAAAACAGACGCTACGGGATTTAAGTGGTGTTACTTGTATCTGTATTATTTACGTATTGTGTACATTTATTTAGAACCCAGACAAGGCCAGGAAATTATTTCTAGTAATATACAGGTCCTTAGCAAAACTGTCACGCTTGAAGATGAATTTGATAAACATTTAGCGACATTGGTGATAAATTTGGAGATAAGTTCTCAATAATATCATCAACTTGGAGATGTAGAAATATCGCCAAGTTGACGATAATTCAATATCTCTGAAAATTATCTTTAATTTCGTTGATAATCCCTCTCTATTTGTGGGAATTATTAATTTAATAGCTTAATTCAATATATAGTGAATTTCACTGTACAGATAAGTTTTGTTGAAAGCTGGGTATAAATTCTAATGACATATTTTAATGACATCTCTAACGTGAGATCCTAATTCCAACGCGGCAAACGAAATACCTCATGCAGTCTGCTGCATTTGATAAAACAACTTGAACATATTATAAAGGCCGAAAAAAATTCTCGCTTATAAACCTAGTGAAATGTGAAGAAAATATTTTATTCCCATCAAACTTCAATGAGATAAAACACCTTTCCCATGATAGCATTGTGATTTTGAAAAGTGTAATAAAATATCCATCAAGTTATTTTACTGCACAATTCAACGGCATAGCGTGGAAGCAAAATGATACTTTATGTCTTTTCGGTATTGCATTCATAAATTAGATTTGAATAACTTCCTCATAAAAAATCCTCCATACATTTATGTTGAACTCTGAAAAAATAACGCGATATCTATACGTTGACATTAAAATTCCATTTTAATATACAGCGTTCCTAGGAAAGTCCTTAGCACAGCAATAAATTTGCAAGGAAAGGTCTATGAGTGTACACATTAGGTTTATGTACGGTAAAGAGCCCAATAGAATGAAAGTGATTTCATAGTCCTTAGTGGAGAATTTAAAAAGTTAGGATAACGAATTCGGAAACAAAGCGAAGACGGCTGAAAAACAATTACAGAGTTGTAGAGCATTGTCTAATTAGTAGGTATCGATACCAAGAACAAACGAAACGCGTATACGAAAGGCAATAAATACCTGTTAAAAAGTCGTATCATCAGGGCCTGTAACACAGTGAAACTTGCAGTGCTTATCAAAATATGCTTTAATTTTTTTTTACAAATTCAAATGTGCATTATTGCTGCCGGAGAGCATTTTGAACAGGCCCATTAGATTCATTACATTGTACATTAGATTCATTACATTGTACATTAGATTCCTGTCCATGTAAGTGTTGGTTATTTTAGCATTTCTGAATAGGACAGCCATTCATCAATCACCCTATTATGTCAAATAAATACATTCTGTAACAGTTTGTACAATTCTCTACAGTGAGAGTTTTTCAAATTATCCTTGAGGTTCCGCAACAGTATTCTAAGAGTTCCGCGACAACATTCCAGGGGTTCCGCGACAGCATTCCAGGGGTTCTGCGACAGCATTCCAGGGGTTCCGCGACAGCATTCCAGGGATCCTGCGACAGTATTCCAGGGGTTCCGCGACAGTATTCCAAGGGTTCCGCGACAGTATTCCAGGGATTCCGTAACGTGATAAATTCATGTACATGTTCTTAAAAATAAAAAAATGATGTATAATTTAGACCACATTGCACTTTTTCTCATTTTGGTGTTCCGCTATCGAATTGAATTTCATAAAGAATCCGCGACAAAAAAAAATATGAAAAACACTGCTTTACAACTTTGCAACCCTATATTTTCAAAATAGGTAGTACGTATATTTAAGATCATGAAAAAAAGATTTTAATAGAAATAAATTGCGTAAATATATACATAAAGAGAAAGAGAATCATATAATACATAAAAGTTAAAAGGAGAAAAAAAAATCAAGGATACAAAATCAAAATACTTCCATTTAAGGGTTACAAAATTAGATGTAGCTTGAACTGTATGCTATTTCTCTGAAAAATGGTGGTGAAAAATAAAAGGACATTGGCATGGCAAAAGCAGATATAAAATTCCATTTCGCCGCATAAAAAAATCTTATCTATGGTCGAGAGGCGTTACAATTCATTAGTTTCATTCCATTTTAGAAATAGCTATTGATGATATAGTGTTCGATTGTAGCATTCTAACGAAAAAATTATGTGGAGGATAAAATATTATTTTCGCAATACGTTTCTAATGCTCTAATGTATATGATACATTTTAGCATATTCTTACATGTAGTTGATTAGTTTTATTTCTTAATTAATTCCGAAGGAACTTTGGAGGAAAAGGTTTCATTTCCAAGCATGTATAATTGATATTTATGCATAAAATGGCGAACTATTATGTTTAAAAAATTGTAACTTTTTAACACTTTCCAACATAGTTGAAAAGTGTTTATGATTTTCTTCATTCTGTCTGTCTGTCCGATCGCACGATAACTCTGCTTAAAAATGATTTTATCAAAATGAAATTGTAGTATATTGTTGAGACGGTCTGTGGGACATATGGGAATGCAAATGAATAATATCACCCAATTAGTTTTCGATTGAACCCCCGGGTTGAAAAAGTGGAATGCATTGAATCCTACGAGACATTTTATAAACAGCTAAAATTCACAAATTGCTTCAAAAATTTTAGGAAATATTCAAATTATTCCTTAAAATATATAAAAATATTTCAGCAAAATATGTTCGGTAATTTTTTAAATAAAAATTATAAAAATTAAAATAATAATTGCACCCATATTATATGAAGTAATCACGTGACCCACTTCAAAATAAAATATGACACTCATCTTTCTTTCCCAGTGAAAAAATCGTGATTTTTAAAGTTCTTTTAAATTTGTAATTAGTGTCGCATCCGTCCTAAACCCGCTTTAGTTTTTGCGTATTTTCTGTGCATCTATATTCTGTGCCAACGCAATTACTATATTTGTTAGTTTAAATGATCATCAAACTTTGATTATTTCTACAACGAAGCCTAATTTTAATGGATGCAGAATGTAACCAAGTGATTGTAAAATGAGTTATATAAGAATTGCTGAATTTTTTTTTTCACGCAAGGATATTTAGCTCAGGAGTCTGGAATAAAAATAATATGAATGAAATATTCATTGATTTTCCATAGAGAGCCAGACGATTTATATTTCGATGACGTCATTTAAATAAAGTTCATTTTTTTCGATGAACTTTTAAATTTTCAAATATTATAAATTATTGTAGTACTGTGATAATTTAAAATATATCAGCGCTGAATGCATCGCATTTTAAAGATGTTTAAATAAAATTGCATTCCAGTTGGAAAATGTTTCATAAACAATGCTTTATGCATGATTGAACTTTCTTGCTTAATTATAACTAATTTAATATCTCAAAATATGAGAATTTTCAAATTTTGCCGAAAACAAAATTTTTTGTTAATAAAATGTGTATATGTTACTTTTATTTTTCGTCATTTTAAAAATACAGTACTTCTCTATGCTATAAAAAATATTAAGATTTCGTAACTACAGACAATTGCGCGCAATACATAAACATTATTCTTTTCTCAAGAATATAATACATTTTCTTTTAATTATTTTAATTTATTATAAGTAAGCAGGCATATTCTGTTAGAAGCATTTAAAAAATAATCGTTTAACTTATATGTGTGCTACATTTTATTTTTGTAAGTTTATAAATAATAGAAATATAAAATATTGAAATATGGTCATATTTTAAGCATTTTTCGCCTTTTAAGGGGTACATCCCCCCTTAAATTCCACGGAATAGATACTTCTTTGCAGCATAACAGTATATCTTCTTACAACTTTCTAGTACTTCCTTGAAAAAGCAGACATAACCAAATTAAGTGACTACAATTGTTTCAAGGTTATTATGAGGTGCAAAAAAGAATCCTCAGGTCAAAAAACAGTGTGCTCTTAACAACCACCAAGATACAACAATTGTTTCTTAAAAAACTGGCTATTTGATATGTGATTTTGTATTTAAACGGGAATGACATCATTTTAAGTTGCTGACATGAGCAGTTAATTCTCAAGATATTTCACTGTTTTGGGCTAAAAAAAAAAACCCATAAAAAATTAAATATATATATACTTTTATAAAATAAGTAAACTCTTTTTATGTATTATGGTAATCATGGCTTAGAAGTTATCATAAGCCATTCTTGAAATATTGGCATTTGTATTATTTTTCCCAATGGAACATGCAAATAAATAAGCCCAATCCAATAAAAGTTGTAATTGTAGTTTCATTGGATACACGTCAGCAGTCTTCTGCTTTTAGAAGAACTACGACTAGCAAAATAATTCAATTTTTCGAATATTCTTTTCTAGAAACCAAAAGCAAACTTAAACAAATGTTGAAATATGTTGAAATATGAGGTGACATTATGTTAAAATATGAGGTAAAAATATTCTTTTTAAATGTAATATTTTTTAGAATCACGTGATATAATTAACAGAATGATAACATGCACCGTTCTAAAGGTACTTTTGATCTAAAATAAAAAAACTTAAAATTATGTTCAACATTATCAGATGAGTATATTCTTTATAAGTACGCCCAACCAGAAACAGATGGATATAATTATTTAGTATTTATCACTAATCGTTCTCGAAATATTAAAAATGTTTACTTTTCTCCAGTAAAATGCCATATCTCCCAAAATAAACAAGCGAATTACACGAAATTTAACATGCTTTTTTTAATAGTTAAAAGCAAAGAAATATAAAAAGGGTATTGATTTTCAGCGAAATCTATTAATAAGAAAGCTCTAAATTGCGTAGTTAATTATTTAATTATTTTTTCACAATATCAAAATTGTCAATTTGGAAAAAATGTCTAAGTAGTGTTTTTTTTAGGTGGCAAAAATTTTGTCATACAATTATTTTTACTAATTTCTTTTAAGCATTTATTTTTCAGAATCTTCTATAGATGGAGATTAAAGGATGACTGATATAGATTTAGCATCAAATTATGAAGGAGATAGAAGGTGGGGAAGGGGGTTAATTGAAGTTTATATCTTCCGTTTCTTTTCTAAAAAAATGTTCATTTTACTTAAAACATCTATTTCGAAAAATTGGCTAACACTTCAATGATGACAGATATGCATTTAGCATAAAATTCTGAATGAGGTAGAGCGGTTTACTAAGAATTGTCACTTTTTTTTCACTCTCGGTTCAAAACATTTCTTGAAACATCGATTTTTCAAGATTGGGTTAGATGATGGCTGATATGGATTCAGCATCAAAATCTAGAAGGGCAGCTCACTAGGGGTTTCCACTTCCGGTTCGGAAAATGTCACTTCTTTGCACCATCTAAAGATCGGCTATAAATAGAGCTTACATGGTAACTGATATGGATTCAACATCAAGTTCCGGAAAAGGTTGGAGGGTTCTTTAATAATTTTTTAATTCCGGTTTGTTTGTTTTTTACTTCCGTTTAAACAAATTCTTTTGAAACATCCATTTCTCACTGGCTACAGATAGAGCTTAAATGATGTCTGTTATGGATTCAACATCAAATTCCAGAATGGATTGGAGGCCACTAAGGATTTCCACTTCCGGTTTTGCTGATGTTATTTTCAGCTTTCTCAAGAAGTCGTTTAACTGTGCAAAAATTAATGTACAAAAGAGAATCAAAATGCTTATTAGTTCCATCAAAAATGAAGTGTACTCACCACTTGACACCATATGAAGGCTACTTCATAAATTTTTATTTTATTTATTATTTATTATTTTTATTTTATTTATTTTTATATTTTTGTTTTATTTATTTTTATGTTTTTACTTTATTTATTTTTTATTTCATTTTATTTTATTTTATTTATTTATTTTTTAACAAGCATTTCAGACGGAACAGCCTTACATCATTCCCACGCTGAATTGCAGCACAATTCAACATACGTGCATACCGCAAAAACGCTTTCTTGCAATCTTATCTCCAATTCTGAATTTTTACTCCATAAACCATTCCTTTTTATAGTATCTTAAAACCGAGAATGGAGTACGAAGAAGGCGACCACAAGAAAGGAAGGTGGCTGACTCAAAAAGGAAACAACGTCCTGTCTTTTCAGTACTCCCTCAATGAAAGAAAATGACTTTCTGCAAGAGGCGCTGTGAGGGAGCTCATTCAAGTAACCCTAACACTGGTGAATTCGAGTTCAGGAAGTTTATCATAACTGGAGAGCAGAAACAAAAAGACCCTCCATTAAATATCGGATATGGATAGAAAAGTTTTCCGATGTAAAGTGGTTTAAAGACATGCGCTTAATGGAGGCTTACGTGATTTTGGAGGATATGTGACCATCCAGTGCCGTGTTATGAATATGTTTGAAGAGTTCCTTTGTTTATGATATAAATAATTTAGCAATTTATATTAACAAATTTACAAATTACGCCTTACATGAAAATAGAAAATCTAAAAACATAGTATTTGTGGTAAAAAAATAAAACCAATTATTTAATAAAATGTAGTTTCCATTGCTTATTTAAAGGTAAAATATAGAGAACAAAATAAGAACATCATCAAAACTAAAAGGATATTCGAATAAATGAAGCTAATATTTTTTAATCATATATTTTTCTTTTAAAAAGAAAATATTCTAAAAAATAACATTTATTAACTTTCTCAAGTATTTTCCCCCCAAGCTGCTTTCCTGGGTCCTATTTAATTTTGAAAGAAAACATATAAAACCAAACACATATCGACAAAGATTATGATTAATTTAATTTGTTCTTTATTATAACTTTTGCACAGTTTATCATATTCCAAATCATCAATTTCATTTATCCAGTTATCACTTTCAGAATCAACTAAATCATCGCTAATTTATTTTTGGGCGTAACCTTTTACTCGTCGTAGAAGCCATTTTGAAGGCCAAAGATTGACAAGTACAATACTTAGAGTCTATACATAACGTTTTCAGTACAATAATGAAGTAATTAGCGTATGTTTCTTTGTAACATGCATTTAATTAATAAATAAATCTCTCATCACAATAAATTATTTTATTTGTTCACTTTTAATAGACATTTCAGAGTCACTATTTAAGCAGTTTCGTAACATATGTGTTTTTAGCCCATTCTTTAGTTTTGAGAATGATCTTTGTTCTTTTTAATCACAAAACCCGTCTAAAAGGGACGTCCCCCCACAAAATTGATAGCCACTCCCATTGAAGATACCAGCATCCATGAACAGGTTTCGCGCGTATTATGCGCTCATCAGCATGGAATACCCGATATCTGCGATGGTGGTAAGAAACGTGCTGTAAGCCACAATAAACTCCATAGACGTTTGCAAAAAGAAATTCGCTGCTCCGAAAAAGATCGTGGCCTAACAATGTTAAATGGCGGTAAGCATTCACTCCATTTGTATCATAAAGATCAATGGGTTTATGTGTATGGTTTTTTTATTAATATCTCGACAACTCCTGGTTCTAGGGACTCAAAGCATGGACTAAATTTTAAGTGGCACTATTCCAAGGATACCCACAAAATTTCATAAAATTCGGTGCAGCCGTTTTCTTGTGATGATGAAGCAAAACAAACACACATACAAACAAACACAGATACATACATACATACATATATACATACAGACAGATTTTCAATTTTATTTATATAGATTGTGTCAAGTCATAAAATCAAACTCCTGTAGTGGTTCAAGTAGAAAAATTTTTTTTGATCAAATACTTTGACAAAAGAAAATTTTCAGGGTCCAGAAACCTCTTAAGAAGTTTTCAACTCAATCGTAAACACAGAAATTCAACCTACTGAGGATTTTCCACGAGCTGAAACACTCAGTTGCGGCCAGAGCTTCTATACTGCTCTGGATTCAGGTTCACTGGGTAACATGTTCATGTATCTGATAAGAAACAAGCTTGTAAAATAATAAAGAAAAACAAGCCATATTCGATAAAAAATTAACTTGTAAAAAAAAAAGCCAAACTCTTCAGCTTTAAAAAAAAGTGCCCACCATAAAAATGATTGAGATGAAAAACTATTGCCAATTTTATCAAACTTAATGAGTGAAAAGTAAACGGAGGAAGAGTTATTTGATATATTCCGTAATAAACTTGGCAAATTTACCTAATAACAATATATTAAGATGCAATATACGCGGTTCAAGTTTTATCACCCCAACTCCTTTTAATTCATCAAAGTTCATTGCAGTAAGATTTGGATCAAAAAGGTATCAAAAGGTGTGTATTTCAGAAACTTCGTATAGTTATTACTGTTAGTTAAAACTTGATAAGTGAGAAAATTCTCTATTTTTCCTTTAGAATAGCAGTGTAATACTCAACATGACAAACATTAAACTTCTGACTTAATTAAGCGGCTTTAGAGCTTAGGTGCAAAAGTGGAAATTTCATAGAGAAACAAATTGTACTATTTTTGACACATTTATACAAACGTATTGGCCGGGGCAAGATAAATCAAATTAATAACATATTGTCTCATCACACCTACCTGTCAGAAAATTAAAAAATCAATATGCTATAATTCTTATGTTCGAAAAATCTAATTGATAACTCGCTTAAAGGGTGTTCGTCAGATCCTTGAACAATGTACTTTAAATTTTTTAGCTGGATCAGAAAAAAAAATCCAAATCTTTGGTTTTTATACCTATTAATATCTTCAATCAATTGAAAGGATGTAATGGATTTTTCCGTATTAAATGAAAATCTCGTATGTGGGCTCGTATGTTATCTCATATGTTATCTCGTATTAAATGAAAATTTCATCTACCACTCGAAGGATTCCTTCTCAATTTAATTGTTTTTAGAAATGAAAACTTAAATAAAACTCCACAGAAAACACTCCTTTAGTGCGCTAGGCTCTAGGCTTGAAAACTAAATACTAACTAGTTTAATGCTAGATTAATGCATAACGTTTAAAAGATTTTTATAATATTGAGAGAGAAAAAATTGCCCCCTTAACACTTCCAAATTTTCATTAATTATTTAATTAAATTCCAATATCTCAAATTTGTTGAAAAACATTGTTAAAATAAAAATAAAAAATAATTTTATAAATTAAAAAACGTTATAAGCCTAAAATTTTCGATTTTCTGTGCACATCTATTTTTTATGAAAAGTTTTTTCAGGGGGAAAGGGGTGTCCTCTAAGTTCAAATAGAACAAATATGTTCGTTAAGTTGTGAGGTGACTGGCTGAGTCGTTATAGCGATAGCATTCGAAATATCTGACTGCAGGTTCTGTCCCTTGCATCGACTAGACTGTTATTAAAGTTTTTTAGGTTTTTGCACTTTATCTGATCTCTTTCTATATAGGTTAGAAACAAAAGTAAAATAAGCTTCGCATGTTGCATGCTGGTTGGCAGCGGTGAAAAAATTAAGATCGGTTCGATGGATCCTCAGAAATTGAGTGCTAAAAAACTGATTTTGTTTTAAAAATAGATAACAGATGAACCAAATCTGAAATCTTTATTAATTTTACAATAAAAAATTTAAATTTCCTTCAGACGAGCTCCAAACCGGAGACCTTCTGTTACAAAGTTTGAGCTTAGCGAGCTCCAGAACTTCTGAAACTAAGCTGAAGCCTTTCCAAGTGCCACAGCGACCATGCTGTTAAGCCATTCCATAACGATAAAACAATTTGAAGAATGTACTTACCACCCCAATTAAAAATCTGGGGTTTGGGATGTAATTCTATATCTTCTGCTCATCCGGAAAGTATCAGCTATTAGACAAAATATCTATTTTGAAAATCGGTTCGAAAGATTCTCAGGAATTGAATAACAAGAAATGTTTAAATATATATAATTTTGTTTTAATTAATATCGGATGATAATTGAGCTTTACCCATGCGGATATTGCTCAGCATTAACAAAGAGGGTAAAGGACCCAGGAAGTCCTTGAATGCTACATTAGAATTTTATATGTAAGAGGTCAAAATATGATGTAATCTTTAAAAATTTTAAATATAAAGTATAATGGAAATTGGATATAACATCTGGTTTTGTCCTCTTTATATAATTCTAAACTAAAATGCATCATTCAAGGGCTTCCTGGCTCTTTTTTTTTTATTTTTTCATAATGAATACTTTAATATTTGCTAGTTTCTGTAGCTCTCGTGCTTCAAAATGTCTAGTGGTTAAAGTGTTGGACCGCGAAAGATTAGATCCGTTGATAGCGGGTTCTGTCCTCACCTAAAACGCGATGTTTCTTCGATTGCAATTTTAAATAATAAATAAACTATGTTATCATGGTAATGGATTTTGTGGGTTCTGCCCCAGATTTATTTTAATCGCCAATCCAGTGAAAGCTTTATATAGTTAAAATAAAATAAAGTTGCAGCGATAAAGTGCCATCTAACAACGTGTCGCGAACGATTTATCGAGGATTCTGTCTCCGGTAATTTTAGCCGCGTTGTTTAGTATCAGCTATTAGACAAAAAATCTATTTTGAAAATCGGTTCGAAAGATTCTCAGAAATTGAATAACAAGAAATGTTTAAATATATATAATTTTGTTTTAATTAATATCGGATGATAATTGTGCTTTTCCCATGCGGATATTGCTCAACATTAAAAAAGAGGAAAAAGGGGCCAGGAAGTCCTTGAATGCTACATTTGAATTTAGAATTTTATATGTAAGAGGTCAAAATATGATGTAATCTTTGAAATTTTCTATTATAAAGTGTAATGGAAATTGGATATAGCATCTAATTTTGTCCTATTTATATAGTTCTAAATTGAAATATAGCATTCAAAGGCTACCTGGCTCCTTTTTTTTTTTTTTTTATAATGAAAACTTAAATATTTGCTAGTTTCCGTCATTCTTGGGATTCAAACGGTATAGTGGTTAACGGGTTGGGCAGTGAAGGCGCAGCGCTGTTGATTGTGAGTTCTGTCCTCGCTTCGAACTCCATCTTTTTTCAAATACAGTTTTAAATAATAAATAAACAATGTTGTTATGATAATAGATTTTTTTTTAGGTTATACCCCAGATTTATTCGAATAGCCAATCCAGAGAAAGCTTTATATAGTTAAAATAAAATAAGATAATACTGCAATGCCATTCGTAGCGAAGAGATAAAGTTTCGCGGTAACAGCGTGAAGAGGACCTTTTCGTCGAGGGTTCTGTTCCCGACAATTTTAGTCGCGTTTTTTCAGATTATTTAAACGGACATGTTAAACTGCTAAACTTAAATAAACCAAAATCGTATCTTTGGTCGTCGCCCTCTTGGCCGAGAGGCTTGGGGCGTCAAGTTGCGGGGCTTTAGGTTCTGGGTTCGTCTCCCACCTGGGTAAAAGATGAGATTAGGGAGTTCCGGCAAGTTAAAGGGATTGGGCGTTCTTGATCTTTCTCGTCTTATGCTTACTTTCTTATATTTCTTACTAAATTATCTGCACGAGATGGTGGACGAGCGGTGGTTGAGCTTCACCGATGCTGGTGGGGTTTCTCTTCGGTCCTGCTGGCTTCGGTGTCGCGCTCCCACCCTTCCTCGTCCAAAGTTCGTGCAGGGTTTGTTTTGCACAACGTGACGCCTATTAGCGAAGTCCAGAAATTTTATGAACTGCACATCTCTTTTTTCTTATTTCTGAGATAGACGGACAGGAAATGACGTTCCGGAAGTGATTTCACCTCCGGTATGTCATTTCCGGTATGTCACTTCCGGTATGTCACTTCCTGTGACGTCAGTTCCGGTCAAATAATATTAATAATGAAATACTTTTTATTAATTCCAGATAACAAAATTCAAAAAACGTATTGTTTCGAAACAATTGTCTCAATACAAGTGCATGGACTCGAACGTGCAACCTCTGGAAATGGAAACTGACAACATAACCACTGAGCCATTCAGCTCACAGAACGAAGATCTTAATTATTCTATTTAGGTTTCATCGATAGACTGATCAGAAAAAAGCAGAGATACCGAAACAAAGAAATTGACTCAAACTCGCAACGTCCGGAAACGGACAACATGACCACTGAGCCATCCAGCCCACAGGAAGAAGATCTTAATTAATAAATTTAAGTTTCGTCGAAATACTGATCAGAAAAAAGGTACAGATATCAAAACAAAACAATTGACTCGAACTCGCAACGTCCGGAAATGGAAACTTACAACATAACCACTGAGCCATTCAGCTCACAGAACGAAAATCTTAATTATTCTATTTAAGTTTCAATGACAGACTGATAAAAAAAAAGCAGAGATACCGAAACAAAGAAATTGACTCAAACTCGCAACTCCGGAAGAGGACAACATGACCACTGAGCCATCCAGCCCACAGGAAGAAGATCTAAATTAATATATTTAAGATTCGCCGAAAGACTGATCAGAAGAAAGCACAGATACCAAAACAAAGCAATTGACTCGAACTCGCAACGTCCGGAAATGGAAATCGACAACATTACCTCTGAGCCATCCAGCCCATAGGAAGAAGATCTTAATTAATATATTTAAGTTTCGCCGAAATACCGATCAGAAAAAGTACAGATATCAAAACAAAGCAATGGACTCGAACTCGCAACGTCCGGAAATGGAAACTGACAACATAATCACTTCGCCATTCAGCTCACAGAACGAAGATCTTAATTATTCTATTTAAGTTTCATCGACAGACTGATCAGAAAAAAGCAGAGATACCGAAACAAAGAAATTGACTCAAACTCGCAACGTCCGGAAACGGACAACATGACCACTGAGCCATCCAGCTCACAGGAAGAAGATCTTAATTAATATATTTAAGTTTCGCCGAAAGACTGATCAGAAGAAAGCACAGATACCAAAACAAAGCAATTGACTCGAACTCGCAACGTCCGGAAATGGAAATCGACAACATGACCTCTGAGCCATCCAGCCCATAGGAAGAAGATCTTAATTAATATATTTAAGTTTCGCCGAAATACCGATCAGAAAAAGTACAGATATCAAAACAAAGCAATGGACTCGAACTCGCAACGTCCGGAAATGGAAACTGACAACATAATCACTTCGCCATTCAGCTCACAGAACGAAGATCTTAATTATTCTATTTAAGTTTCATCGACAGACTGATCAGAAAAAAGCAGAGATACCGAAACAAAGAAATTGACTCAAACTCGCAACGTCCGGAAACGGACAACATGACCACTGAGCCATCCAGCTCACAGGAAGAAGATCTTAATTAATATATTTAAGTTTCGCCGAAAGACTGATCAGAAAAAAGAACAGATACCAAAACAAAGCAATTGACTCGAACTCGCAACGTCCGGAAATGGAAATCGACAACATGACCACTGAGTCATCCAGCCCACAGGAAGAAGATCTTAATTAATATATTTAAGTTTCGCCGAAAGACTGATCAGAAAAAAGCACAGATACCAAAACAAAGCAATTGACTCGAACTCGCAACGTCCGGAAATGGAAACAAACATGACCACTGAGCCATTCAGCCCACAGAACTATCTTAATTAATCTATATAAGTTTCACAGAAAGACTGATCAGAAAAAAAGCAGAGATACCAAAACAAAGGAATTGACTTAAACTCGCAACGTCCGAAAATGGAAATCGACAGCATGACCACTGAGCCACCCAGCCCACAAATCTTAATTAATCTATTTAAGTTTCACCGAAAGACTGATCAGAAAAAGCACAGATACCAAAACAAAGCAATTGACGCGAACTCGCAACTTCCGAAAATGGAAATCGACAACATGACCACTGAACGAGTCGGACGGTCTGGGTCTTCAACATGACCACTAAGCCACCCAGTTCACATGCCAACCATCTCAATTAATATATTTAAATTTCACGAAGATAGTGGTCAGAAAAAAAAGCACAGATATCAAAGCAACGCAATTGTCTCGAACGCACAACCTCTGGAATTAGAAACAGACAACTGAGCAATCCAATTCACATGCCAACGATCTTAATTAATCTATTTAAATTTCACAGAGATAGTAACCAGAAAAAAGCACAGATACCAAAACAATGCTATTGACTCTCGAGCACAGAACCTCTGGAATTGGAAGCAGACAACATGACCACCGAGCTATACAACTCACATATCGAGTGTCCTAATTAATCTATTTAAATTTCACGGAGATATTGATCAGAAAAAACACATACCAAAACAATGCAATTGACTCGAATGCGCAACCTCTGGAATAGGAAACAGACAACCTGACCCATACAGTTCTCATACAAAACATCTTAATAAATTCATTTAAATTTCACGGCGATATTGATCAGAAAAAAAAACAGATACCAAACCGACGCAATTGACTAGGGCGTGCAACCTCTGGAATCGTAAGCAGACAGTATGATCACTAAGCCATACAGCTTACACACCAAATATTCTAATTAATCTATTTAAATTTCAGAGATATTGATCAGAAAAAAAAACACAGACACAAAACCAAAGCAATTGACTCAAACACGCAACCTCTGGAATCGTAAGCAGACAACATGATCACTGAGCCATACAGCTCACACACCGAATATTCTATTAATCTATTTAAATTTCACAGAGATATTGATCAGACAAAAAAACACTACAAAACCAACGCAATTGACTCGAACGCTGGATTTGGAAGCAGACAGCAAGATCACTGAGCCACAGAGATCACACACAGAATATTCTAATTAATCTATTTAAATATCACGGAGATATTAATCAGAAAGAAAAAAAACAGATACCAAAAGAACGCAATTGACTCAAGAGCTCAACCTCTGGTATAAGAAACATACAACATGACCACTGATCCATACAGTTCACATGCCCCACAACTTAATTAATCTATTTAAATTTCTCGGAGAGAATGAAAGGGAAAAATTAGAAGAAAAAAAGTCACACGATCCCCCCTTTAACCCCCCCTAACACAATAGTATTAAGGGGGGTTAAAAAATTGCAAACGTTTAGTAATGTTTAGATCGAAATTTATGTCAATATACACTGCTTCATTGTACATTTAAAACCGTTTCTAAGATAAAAAAAATAGTAATCAAAGAAATTACTTTCATTATTATGGACGAGAGAAGCTGAGTCCTTCTCCGGAACTTCTGCTACTAAGCTGTTGCGTTTCCAACTGTACCACAGAGACCATACTGATAACCCATTCCATAACAATAAAATAATTTGAAGAATATATTTACTACCCCATTTAAAAATCTGGGGTTTGGGATGTAATTCTATACCTTCTGCTCATCCGGAAAGTATCAGCTATTAAACAAAAAATCAATTTTGAAAATCGATTCAATAGATTCTCAAAAATTGAATAACAAGAAAGGTTTAAATATATATTTTTTTGTTTTAATTAATATCAGATGATAATTGAGCTTTTCCCATGCGGGTATTGCTCAGCATTAACAAAGAGGGTAAAGGAGCCAGGAAGTCCTTGAATGCTACATTAGAATGTTATATGTAAGAGGTCAAAATATGATGTAATCTTTAAAATTTTTAAATATAAAGTATAATGGAAATTGGATATAACATCTGGTTTTGTCCTCTTCATATAATTCTAAACTAAAATGCATCATTCAAGGGCTTCCTGGCTCTTTTTTTTATTTTTTCATAAAGAAAACTTAAATATTTGCTAGTTTCTGTAGCTCTCGTGCTTCAAAATGTCTAGTGGTTAAAGTGTTGGGCCGCGAAAGATTAGATCCGTTGATACTGAGTTCTGTCCCCACCTAAAACGCGATGTTTCTTCGATTGCAATTTTAAATAATAAATAAACAATGTTATCATGGTAATAGATTTTGTGAGTTCTGCCCCAGATTTATTTTAATCGCCAATCCAGTGAAAGCTTTATATAGTTAAAATAAAATAAAATTGCAGCGATAAAGTGCCATGTAACAACGTGTAGCGAACGATTTATCGAGGATTCTGTCTCCGGTAATTTTAGCCGTTTTATTTAAACGGACATGTTAAAATGTTAAACTTAAATACAACCACTGAGCTAACCAGCTCACACACATAGATCGTAATTAATATATTTAAACTTAAAGAAGACACTAATCAGTAAAAAGCACAGAAACCGAAACAACACAGTTAGCTATACTCAACGTGAGTGGATGGGATCGAACCCATAGCCTCGGGAACTGCAAACAGACAACATGACTACTGAGTCAGCCAGCTCACATACCGAAGGTCCTAATTAATCTATTTAAATTTAACGGAGAAACTAATCGGGAAAACATGCGTGCCATAGACACAAAATCCACGGAATGCTGTTGTCGAAAAAGCATCTCGCGAAGACAGAACTCGCTATTAACAGCTGCGTGTTTGCTGCCCAACACTTTAGGCACTAGGCCGTTCGATCCACGAGCAACGCTAAAATTAGGAACTATTAACTTTTTATTATAAAAAACATAAATAAATAAAACCAAGAAGTCCTTGAATACTATATTTTAGTTTAGAATTATATATAAAGAGGAAAAAATAAGATGTAATACATATTTCAAATTTTTATTGTAATTTATAGTAGAAAATTGAAAATATTGCATTCTGTCTTCTAAGTTACTGAAGGGCTTTTGTAGAATCTGCAAAGCCTTTCCGAACTCACTCCCCGCTTTTCCATGCCCAGGCTGGTGTGTGATCTAACATACGGCTTCATTAGACTCTACCCCGTTAAGTGTCCAAAGATTTAACCTTCTAGGTCACTTCTGGACGGTCTAAAAATACTTTTAAAAAAGCAATTCCTACACACCAGGGGAAGGGTGGGATTTAAAATTCTGCTACGTTAAGTTCTTTCCGATAGTCGATACTATAAATGTGCAAAGGTTTAGCTTTTAGGCCACCAGGGACTTCTAGAGAGTCTGAAAAGGATGTTCGAAATTTTCATTTTCTCTGTGTTCCAGGGAGGAGAAATCGAAAAATCTGGCTCCGTTAGGTTCTGTTACCTGGTCGATACTATAAGTATGCAAAGATTCATTCTTCTAAGTCACCGGAGGACTTCTAGAGAGGGCTTCTAGGGGAGGGGGAGTAGAAAGGCACAAATACGTCAGGCAATTATTATATAGATTAGTTTGAGTATCAACAAGGATTATGCAATCCTTATATTATATACATAATGCTAATAATAGCATATTTATAATAAATTGTTATATAACTTACTCTTATTAATTTCCAATCTTTTTCAGTAAAAATATTTGTTGCGTTTTTTAATTCTCATTAAACGCTTTAATTCTCAAACACTTTTTCCGTACATTCTGATTGCCGAAGCAAATGCATTACTTCAACCCTTAAAATAGAGCTTTAAAAATTCATATTCTAGATGCACTGCAGCAAAGATAATATGCTATGTTAAATTATACATATTGCGTGTTTTTATGCAGTTAAAACTTGAATTCTTAACATGCATTATTTAGTTCTTAGTCTGTAAAATTTAACTAGATTGGTTCAATTTCTTAAGATTACAGATAACAAAATAAATTATTTATAAGAAAATTAATTGCTATATATCGATTATACTTTCAGCAATTTCACTTTTATATTTTCTACGAGAAAAGTTTTATTTGAAGTCCGTAGTGCTGTAAGGAATCATCGAATGTTTGCAAACTTGTGGTTATAGTGAGAAAATTCTGGTTATAGGCAAAATCTCAAGTTCTGCCAATGCAGTTAACAGCTATTTGAAGCCAGTGATCTATCTGATCGTAACAGAAACTGATCCACTGGTTCTGCTCCTATATTCGAAACTTTGGAATACCTCTCACCGGCGCTGCTTTGCGACAATTAGCTATTTTGTTCATATCTGTGAACATCACTCGAATATTACATAATATTAAACGCAGCTGTTGAAGGCCAAATGTAATTGTATCCCAGGACAATTTTCAACATCTCATACTGGAACATGATGAAGTTTTTGCACTTAAAAACATCTGTCACGACTTACTGATGAGCGACAATAACCGTCGGTGCTGGTTTGGTGATAGGATGGACTTAGGTTGTCCCTTATTTTGAAATTTCTGAATTTATTTTGTCTCACCCCCCTAAATTTGTTACAATGGTGATATTGTTACAATAGCTATATTTGTTAATATTAACCCGTGCCGCGCAAACCCTCAAATTACAGAAAACTTGGAAATATTCTGAATTTTTGCAAAATATTAAAAATTAAAGTTTCTAAAATGCTTAATAATATAATACTGAATAAAATATAAAACTTTATAAAATGTCATTACTATGATCTTGACACAAAACGTCCCCTAAAAATGCTTAAATATAGCAAAAAATAGTTTTAGTTAGTATCATTAATTTTTTTGTTTTTTAGAGGACCAAAACCGGAGAATGGGTCAAAAAATTCTAACCTTTTTGTTGATTTCAAATGTTCAGAATGTTCTCTTTCTAGTGACATATTGCATTAGTTAATCCGCAAACTAAAAGTTGAAAAACTTCCTTTTTTCCATATGCCATCCGTAAAGTTGCCTTGCTGCTGAGCCTTGTTGTTCTCAGAATGTGCTTTTTTAACATTTATGTTCTTTTTTCTCAACAACTACTAAGCACAACACAACACGTTAAAATTTTTATGATATATTCAAACTATGCATGTGCAAATTTTAACATAAGATTACAAGGGTAAGTTGTTTACATTTTTAACAAAAATAAATGTAAAAGTCTAATTAAAAACTCCGGCCTTGGGAAAAAATAATATTTTTTAAAATTTTTGAAACAAATAAAAAAAATAAGCTGTTAAAACGTGTAAATTTATTATATATTTTAGCTGTGGAAATTTTGCTTATAAGTTCTATAAAGGAACAAGGAGTTAGAAAATTTAACATGTGCAATATAGGCCGGTTCCAGTCCCCTTAATGGCAATACATATGACAGTAAAAATACTTATCTATCATTAAACTGCCACTTTTTAGATAATTAACTTCACAATTTGAAAAGCATAAAAATACTTTTAATATTTAATTAGAAAGCAGCTGCGACCTAAAATCTAATTCATTTAATCACAAATTGCAAATTTAATAGCTTGTTAAAACTATCAAGAGCAGTCCAGAAAAAAAAAACTAACAAAGAAAATAAAGTATGATATAATAGATCGTAACTGAAGTTTAGTTAATGTAATCTGGGTACACAGCCTTCGATAGCTAAAACTAAAAAGTATATTCTATAAAACTAAGCACTAGCATTTAGCTGAGATTTAAAATTATTAAACTGATATATTTTATGTTGCTTTCAAACTACATTGCATCGCGAAAACAAAGCAGTATTAATTCAGAATGCAAAATAGGAAAAAAAATTATCTGAGATGTAAAATTTAAACAGTTAAACGCTATCTAAGCCAGTTTTCATCAGATTTATGCCATTTTTAGGATAATAAGCATAATGATGATGTAATACCAAAAAAAAAATTAGAAAGATTTTTTTTTGCTTTATTTACAAAGTTAGAATTTTGCACTTTTAAACCCTAATTAATGTGGCGATAGCTATCTAGAAGCTTCCTCTGCAACGGTAATGAATGAAAAGATTTAACGAAATGACTGGTTTTCGGCTTTAAAAGTTCATAAATTTAAAACTGATTCAAATTTTTAAAATTCTCGACCTGAAGTACCTCTGCATTGAATTTCGATCCTGACCGAAGCTTTGATTTCCCCCCTTACAGACGACATAAATGCACAGACATCTTCTTGTACTATGCAAAATATAAAGGAATCCTTACCTTGTGTAAAGATATCCTTCAATTTTTAATAGACTCCTATCCAGACAAGGTTACGCCCTCTACTGAGGTGATCTTTCTAGCCATATTTCATGAAAACTAAAGCAACTTCGTCACGAAAAAAGTTATTGCCTTAACCGTGCTTACTGACAAATTTTATAAATAATACAGGACAAACTCCAGAAATAAATGTTTCTATTTCATTCCAGAATTCGACATCTTTTAACAAATATCCTCACACCGACTGCGAAACAACTGAAGCTTTAAACCATATGACACTCTGCCTCCAAGTGCGGTTAAATTTTGTATATCCTAAAGAAATATTGATCAAAATATATATTTCATGTTTCAATAGCGATGTAGCAAGCCTTTTATTTCATTTCTATGGTCATTCGTCGAGCCACTTTTCCTCTCGATTACTAGACCAAACGATGCATTCATTATGAATGTTGGAATAAAGCAACTTTTGTACACAAATATATAAAAAGCTTTTGTTAGAAAGGGTTTTTGTCTTCTATTTCCTGCAAAATTACTGCCGTTAAAGCATATTAAAATAATAAGAAGTGAATATGCAGGGATTCTAGGAAAGGTCTTAAGCACCTCAATAAGTTTGTAAGGAAAGTCAAGTGTACACGTTAGGTCTATCTATAGTAAAGTGCCCATGTCCGATCGAATAAAAGTTATTACAACGCCTCTTTAAGAGAAGTTAAAAAATTAGCAAATCAAACTAGGTAACAAAGCGAGATAGGCGTAAAAAAGTCAGTTACCAAGTTGTAGAGTATTTTCTAAGTCGTCGGAATCGACAAATAAAAGACAAAAAAGCAATAAAGATCTGTAAAACAGTTGTATAATCAGGGCTTCTAACACAGTGACACTTGCAATGCTTATTATGTGATCTAAGTATGTGATCTGACGGAGGGCATTTTAAACAGGCTCTACACTAAATTTCTATCCATATATTATAAGTGCTGCCCATTGTATCGTTCCTGAATCGAGGCAACAATTTACCAATAACTATATTGTGTCGATTAAATGTATTTTGTAACAGTTTTAGTTTCGATTCCTACGCATTAGACCATGGGTTTTTAACATTTTTCTCCATAATCCAAAGTCAACTCCTGGACTTGAATACGCGACAAACAAATCCATTACGCAGCTAAATAGCAATAATGCAGTAACAAATAACAAAAGTGTTATTTGTTACTGCAACTTATAATCCCAGTCTCCCCTACTCGTTAGAGCATTAGAAGGGAAACTGGCGTTGGTTTTCTAGGGTTAAGAATGTAACACTGTTAAGAAATCTATTTCACTATTGATATCTAGTAGTCATTGACAAATTTTTACAAATATGGCACAAAATCTTAAACTTAGAGGATCGGAGCGATCCCGAGACTTTCCAAGCAAAAGAAGTGGGCATTCGGTCTCTGAGATAAATTATATATACATTTCTAAACATTTTTTTTTTTTGCATTCACATCTACACAATTTACGCAGTAGGGGCGCGGGAGTTGCACTCGGTAAGCCCGGGATCGATTCCCTCCGCTGCCAAAACTGCCGCCGTGTTCACGCGGAGTACGATCCCGTTAAATATGTGGGTCCTTCCGAGAGGTTGGTGGTAGAGGAAGGAGGGTACGGTCCCTGTGGATGCCTCCCCCACTGGATTCCAGTCTACATTGGGTGGCTCTTCCCGGCCGTCCAAACAGTTACCTTACACCTTTCTGGTAGGTCAGACGGTCTGGGTCTCAACAACAACAATATACGCAATATACCACCGAAATATGGTTCATATCGTTTCAGTGGTCCTTGAGATTACGAAGGGTCACTTATTTTAACAAAATCCCGTTTCATAGCTAAACTATATACATTTTTCGGAATTTTCAGTTTTTGCGTCCACATCTATGTACATAATACATGCCATCCAAATTTGATCCAAATCGCTTCAGTCGTTTTTAAGATTACAAAGAGCTAAAGATTTGACACATACAGAGAGACAAACAAGTCATTTCTGGTATCATACACCAATGTATTTAAGAGAAAAACTTTACTTGGTAACTTAAACCACGATTACCATACTTTTCTTAGGTTACATAGGTTGAAGTAAACAGTTTATTAAATCTACTGCTAAAGGCAGAAAGTAACTGAAGAAAG
Organism: Amaurobius ferox; assembly: GCA_951213105.1. Classification (NCBI taxonomy): domain Eukaryota; kingdom Metazoa; phylum Arthropoda; class Arachnida; order Araneae; family Amaurobiidae; genus Amaurobius; species Amaurobius ferox. The sequence goes on along the minus strand of OX578133.1, from coordinate 149,193,199 downwards.
TAACTGAAAAGTAACTGAAGAAAGTAACTGATCTTATCAAGAAAGTAACTGAAGTATGGCTCAACTGGACTTTCTCATACCAGAATTCATTTTTTTTTTCAAATTTTACAAGAAAAATTTTGAAAAATCGGTATCGTGGGTCCAGATTATTACAACTGTAGTGTTTTACTCTTCACTTTAAAGGGCTTGAAAAAATCTTTCGATTGATTTGACAATGGAATTCCCGGGGGATAACTTCCCCTCTCCCCCAAGGGGAGATAATGATGTCACGAACAAAAAAATTATATCGCGGCTATTTTTCACAACAATGATTGAAACTATCAAGTCTCGTGATCAATGAGTTATAAATAAATCCTTTCATGCATGATTATTCTAATTTTTGTTCTATAGTGCCATGTTAAAAACAAATAAAATTTCGAATAAATTTCGAAGTTTTCGCTCGAATTTAAAAAAAAATTCTACCTAGTTCTAGAGTTTTTGATAACCAAGCCGAATATAAAATTTCGTGAAAATCCATTAATAATTGTGTTTACTATTGTGTACACGACAAATCGACCATAGACATCAGACAGACAGACGGACGGACATCACTCCAAAAATAATCAAACCGTGTTCAGTAGGTCTTAAAACATATATTAGCATCAAAATCTCGAAATCGAAAATTTTCGTGAAAACAGTACTTTCTCAATACTACGTATGAAAAAGTAAAAATGTACAAGTCACAATAGCTATCAACATACTTTCCTCTATAATTTAACGCGAGGAAAGTAAAAATGAATGTTTCCATTTTATTGCAGATTTCGATATCTTCTAAATATTTCCTCACATTCTAAACGAAACAACTCTAAAGCTTTATGCTCCATAACAGCCATTTGCCTCACAGTACGGATAAATTTTGTATTTCTGGTGAAATATTGAGAGAATATATATTTCATGTTTCGATAGCTTTAGCAGTTCTTTTATTTTATTGCTGTGATGATCCTTGGCAACTCCATCCGCTGTGTGATACCAGTCGTCTGTCTACTAGACCAAACGACATATTTATTTATAATGGCTCTATAAAGCATCTTTTTTATACAAAATATAGTCAGAAAAAGTTATTCGCTTTATTTTTACACAGTAATAGATTGAACAAATAAAAGATAATGTATATTTTAATTGTTGTTGTTGATGTATGTTGATGTTTTTAAAATTCAGGGGGAAATTTTTACTAAACAAGAGTTAAATAAAACCATATTAAATAAAGGAGGTGTTTTTAATGAAAGGCTTTCAAAGAAAAAAGCGTCATATTTACGCATATATATATTATTCCTGTGAAAGCATATTTTATAAATTGATGTAGTTTGTATGTTGGGTAGTCACCCTACAGCACCTATAAAGAGGACTAAATCGAATCTGTAATATTAAATTTTATAAGCTTCATGTGCATGATATTTGTTTATAATTCAAAGTATCAAAGTTCATTAAAAATAGATATAATTCACTTGAAATGGAGAGTTGATTTAATTGTCGATTTTGAGTTAAAACCGTAGCTTGTCTTCTCTACCCTGATAAAATGACACATTTGCAGTTATCATGGTTGGAATATTTTTCTAGCCTAGAAATGAGTTTAACCTATATTCCGTTTTTGCAGGGACAGTTCCAGATTGCTGTCTTTATCCTGATATCCTGGCCACTTTGTCGTTATTCATCTCATTCGTGGTTTTCCTTGCATCAACATAAATATGACACAAGTTATCATGAAACACGTAGTTTGAATAAAATTGAAGTAAATGTTCATGAGCAAAAATATGAAGTAAAAACAATAGTCTAAGTAAAATACTTGAGCAACAGCATTTCCTTCAAAATCTGTTAATAAAACTTACCTTTTACTTACAATGATATCCTTCATTCAGAGTAAACCTGTGTTTCATTTACAGATTGAAAGTTTCATATTATGTTTCAATTTGTGTTGCGTCAAAAAAGTGCTGGCTACGATTTTTCTCATTAAAATGAAATGCATGAAGACTTCGATAAACTGTGGATTTAAATTTATAGCTCGGGAACTTTCTTCATTCTTGAAAATTTTAGTAAAATATCAGATTTTCTATATAAAGACGAAAAAGCGAGGCTATGAAGAATGTTATTGCTAAGTTTGGAAAGTCGTTTTTAAATTGAATAACTGAAAAGAAACTTCTGAATAAAATTAAACCTGAAGAAGAAAGGTGATTTAAAAAAGATTGGTAATAAACCAATTAGGCAGAATGATTAGAAACACATGTTTTCGGCAATAGGATGCACCAATCCAACATTTAGCGGAATCCCAAGCAAATTCTCCTTATAGTCTATATATAATATTTCTCCTTATAGTCTATCAAATTAAAACAAATTAAAGCAACAATTATTTTGTGAGTAGGAATTTTTATTGTGGGTATTTTCTATAGCAAAGGTACACTCTAGACACAAATTCAACAATTAGCAGAACTCCAGGTAAATTTTCTATTTCTCCGTATATTCTATCAAATTAATGCAACGATCCTTTTGTGAGTATGGGTTTTAAATTGTAGTATTTTACACAGTAAGGGTTCATCACTCTAGACACCTATACAGCAGTTAGCAGAATTGCAGGTAACTTTTCTATCTCTCCTTATATCCTATCCAATGAACGCAGTTTTAATTATGGGCATTTCCTGTTACAAAGGTACACCCTAAAATAGAACTACCGTCTAAAATCCTTGAATTTCAACCCCGCCCCCTCTCAACTTAAGGAGAAACATCGTGGTGTTTTGACTACTCCATTATTACAACCACCTAAATTGAAGTATTTCGTTTTCAATATCATTGAAGTCAATAGCTTGTCAAACACATATTTACAGAGTTTCCTACTAATTAGAACAGCTGAAAACAAGGGGGTAAAGAGAATATTGCATTAACAAACTGGAAAAAATGAAAAAAATAAGTTTAATATAACATGAAATCATTACAGGTTCACAGCCATATTATCAATTGCACTAGAAAAACTCTTGCCTTGTTTAAAACTAAAATATAATATCTGAAATAAGGCTAAATATGCATTGATGTATTAAATAAATGTCTGCTTTGTGCGTATTTTTTGTGACAAACCGTATAAAACTAACCCTATAAATATTGGATAAACCGTTCTCAAGATGTTTCAATTGTTTGGAATTGTGACGACCTGGGGACGTTTTAAATATACGCTAAGTTGCCAAATGTAAAGCAAACTTTTTCAAACTTGAATTATAATTATGTAATTTCTTTATTACTTTGTGTGATAAACAGAAATTAATGTATATAAAGGAAATGAGAAAAATAAATTTTAAACCGATACGAGAAGTCGAGCTGCCTACATCATTTTTATAGAAATCAACAGTATGGTTACATTTGATTTTTTACGAACTAATTACAAAACGGAGATCAAAAATAAAAAAATCAGCAATACACGCCCACCATTTCACTTCACTAATTAAGAAATGAACTCAAACTTCCATCCTTATATACGTTATTAATATTTAATTATGTATTTTGAGTCATACATGGCATGTTTTTAATCGATATCTCACCTTCAACACGAACTAGGGGCTACAAAATTCTGGAATTGCTAATACGGCGTGTTGTATAATTTATTAAATGAGAGCGTGAAATATATTCGGTGACATTGCTGACTTTTATACGCATTCCAATTCTAAGCACGTCACACCAGCACTTTACGGATAAATATTCTCTAATGCAACAGATGTTATAAGTTTATGGTTAGAAATAGCACTCGTTTAATACATTAAGTAGAAAAATGCCCTATGTAATTTCATAAATCCCTGTGAAAAACCAAACGAGAATAAAATTATTTAGTCTTCACATGTTGAAACCCTTTCATGTTAAATTTATATTCCCCAAACTACCTATTCAGGTCCTATTTAATTTTGAGGGAAAATAGGTAAAAACACATATAAACAAAAATTGATGATTTATTTATTTTTATTATCATTTCTGCACATTTTATCATACTCCAAATTATCCATTTCACATTCATTTATCCGGCTATCACTTTCAAAATCAACTAAAATATATCTATTCTCGTTTGGTAGCAACCTTTTCCTCGTTGCAGACGTCATTTTAAAGGTAAAAAATTAGTAAGTACAATATTTAATCCAATAATGAAGTAATTAGCGTCAAAAGGGGATGTCGGGACTCACCCGACATCTGACTGGAACTAATAATTTTCAATACCAGGATTCTCCCTACACAAGACAGCAAAGGGTTAAATAAGATATACCTATTAGACTAAAAAGTTTTATTTATAACTACGAATATATATTTATAACTGCATATATGGATTTATAACTGCAAATAAATATGTACAGGATGTCTCACAATAACTGTTACAACGCTTAAGGGCTAGTTGGTATCTATACATTAAAAACAGTTTGTTGTGACTACACGGTAAAAAGCCGTGTTTTCATTACATACCTTTAGATATTAGCATGTGTAATGCTGACGTTACTTCCGTTACTCAATATTTAGCCTAGCCAAACACCTACATCGAATTGGCATCTACAATAACCCAGAATGTGTCCTGTGCAGGGTGGTTGATATAGACAGTGACCATTTATTAAAATGTTCAGCATCATCGGCGTAAGACGTCTATGCACTCTATTAGAGAGCTAGAGAGCGCATGAAGCAGCTGGACTCTTGCTGAACATTGTTCTACTTTTTGTTCTTTGCTCTAACTTCACATGTGTCACTGCGTGACACATGGGGTTAATAAATTAATTTTTGTAAGTGCCTTTGCAATAAAAAAAATTTCCGTTATTCAGATTTAGTCGCAAGAGCTGACGACTTTGCTTATTATAAAATTATGCTTACAGATTAATTCCGTCGAATTCAAGCGTGCAGCATTTCTTATGCAGGATATAAAAGAAAATATTAAGATCAATCTTCATTTAATCAGAAAAACAGATGGTCTTTTCATTTATAGCCGGCATGAAAAAAAATGTGGCATACATAAACAAGCCGGAATAAATCTCTTGCGAAGATTATTTGGTGTTAACTCGTCTTATTTCTAGTAGTAAAATCCGAATAATGGAAGTGGCTATCAAACTTTTGACATTAATATCTCCGTAGCAAAGATATATAAATATTCCAAAGAAGCCTATCGAAAAAGATATAAAATTTTGAGGAAAATTTTTGAAAAAACTTTGAAAAAATTTTGAAAAGATATAAAAGTTATGTTGCTTGGCCCTCGCAACGCTCCTGCCCAGTGGATGAAAAAAATCTGATGTGAGCAACACATGACTTTTCCTACAAACTCAAATTAAATTTCTCCTTCTTTCTTTCACATGGTAAATGGAGTTAATTGCACAAAATAGCATGGATGTTTGAAATTACACTGAATTCGCAATTTCAATTCAATTTTCTTTTCCATCTGGCGACTGGACGTATTTTCAAAGCCGACGTTGCAAAAAGTGCGAAAAATTACAATATCTCGAGAACGGTTGGCCCTAGTGTAATGGGGTTGGTCTTATTCTGTTCCTCTTCAAAAATTAGGTATAAAACATGCGTTTAATTGATGCATTTCAGCATGTCTTATTGATACATTTGAGTAGTCTTTTATTTTAGATTTTGACGATTTCGTAAAAGAGGCATGTTCTTTTTTTCCGAATCGTACAAAGTCTAATAATCCATAAATGACTTATCTGCAAAATTTTGTGAAATTTGGTCAAGCAATTTTAGAAAGCTAAAATGAATACATATGTTGCACAAACAGCCACATAGACTGACACGCAGATAGACACACAGATAGACATACAGATAGACACACCAGACACAGACGTCAAGCTAAAAAATAGTTTTTTCGGGTTGTAGAATATTGTCGAGTTGCAATTCGAGTTGCAATTTTTGGCACGCTTCAAATACGTTCCCTATACATTACCATATATTGTAAGGAAAGTAAAAATGTTTTTAGTGTAACAGCAGCATAGCATGCTACTGTTTACATTGCTATAGTTATGTATTACTATAGTTGAAGTTATACATGAGAATAATAGGAAATAACTAAACACAAATATCCAGGATTTCTGTAAGGCATCGATTACCATACATTTTTGTCTATAAAGCACTTTTTTTCCTTACTACAAATTCAATGGGACACTTGATTTCATTTGATTTTTAAAATATGCAATATTCAATATATGACATTCACATTACGAGATAAAACACGCAAAACCTCTCTAAAATTCTTGCTTTAAGGAGTTTTGTAGTAGCAGGTCATTTCCGTTCTGGCGAATGGCAAAGGCCGTGAAACCCATGTCCCACAAGTACTAAAAGAATAATTAGTTGGCCACTCTTAGCAACGAAAATACCTGAATTATAATGAAACACTTGGATCAAAAATTATTTTATTTCGTAATTGAGTTAAGGGCCTTGTTAAGTACAGCTTTTCAGGCTCATTCTAAAAAACTGAACCGCATGTCTTTACGATAATTGCAACTCATTTTGCAAATTTTGCATTATTAACCAAGCGAGAATATTAAAACAGAGAAACACTGCCTGAAAGATTTTAGGTTGGTAACAGGGTTCGCTGACTTAAACCCAATTGACTTCAAACATTCTTAGTTGTTGTTGTTGTTTAAACTTTTTTATTTAAACCATTGTTTAAACAAAGGTTTAAACGATGTTTTCTTTCTTTTTTCTTTTTCTCCAAAATATCCGTTTTCTTTTTGCACTCAGGCTGATAGAAAAAATTTCAATTCCCGTAATTGGCAACACGCAGAGCATAATGAAAACCTTTTTCGGTTTGGGGAAAGATGCGACTACCTAAATCCACTGAAAACTAAAAGAAGTACAGTTGCCGGTATGATGGCTATATGCCACGTTATCTCATAAGTAAAATTACCAACACCTGGACTATTTTCTTATAAACCACCACTTATTTTAAAATTTCAAATTTTATCGGGAAATATTATCTTCTCATGGAACGCCAGTATTCTGCAGTTTGGGTAGCGCTTATAGGGTGGATGCCTCTAAAATAGAGTACTAAAAACTGCATTATATTTAATTGCCATCCCAGAGAAACTATAAAATCCACCAGATCTTGCTTATTTCGATGAGCGAAGATATGGGCTAACATACACCAGTACAAGAGTATCGGGATTTATTAGCAAACGTGAAGCATTATGCCGATTCAACTTTGCAAAATAACATTCCAGGTAGAAAAGCCTTATTACAAGAGTTTCATAGTTTCTGAGAAACAAATAGTAAAAAAAAAATCGATAACACCTCAACTGCTTAAATTGGTGTCTTAGAAACACATAATTTAATTGAATCCAACACCAGAAAGTTAGTCGATTCTAATTAAATTTCGGTTCCATACTTAATGAATAATTGTTCGCTTTTGTGCGGAATTCTGACTTAAATCTAATTCAATAAAGGTAATAGAAACTTGTCATACGACTGCTAAGGATAAATCTATAGACAGAGCAGAATTTGTCTCGATATAAATTAATCTGAATCTACACAGTGGGTTGGTTGTTTTGGAGGAAAGCGAGTTCTTTTAATCAGACTAAATTATTAATCAAATACATTGTTTCATCTTAGTGCTTGAACTAAAAAGAATATGTTCTGTCTTTTCATTGAAAAGCAAGTATGGCACTAATATTATAAATGTTTCAATTAATCTATCAATTTGTAAATTCCTTTTCAGTATTAGATGAAAAGACTATCTTACAAGTAGCTTAATGACTACATCGTCTGGCGAGTCAAAGAATGTCGGTTCGATTTTCCCATATATCTTGATAAAATAATAGGGTTTTTATGTTACCGTTTATAGAAAAAGCATACCAAATATCATGTAATTCGATTCATAATTTCCAGCTATGTCGAGCTCTCTGAGATAAAGTAAAATTTCTAATTGTATAAGAACGACTTTTATTGATTACTAAACAATGGTATCCATCTATTTATGGTTAAAAATATTTATAAAACATTTACTCATTTGATTGTAGACAACGTATTTAAATATTCCTTTTATTATTTTTTTTATTTTAGATTAAAAATAAACGTGCAATATCTCGAGTACGGCAAAGGTTATCGCTCAGTGAATAATCATATGCAGGAAATGATGTCGATGGTCTGTTATTCGCTTCTGAATAAAAAATTACATATAAATGGTTATTTCTTCAAAAATATTTACCAGAATTATTTTTATAATATTTTTATTAAATTTTGAATTTTTTTTTTTTAAATTCGGGACTTTGCCTTCCTTTGACACCTTTTAAAATCCCTAAATCTCTAACAGACATCCATTGGAATAATCGTACCTAACTGTACCTAATTTAATCAATTTATTCAAGATATATAACGCTCTATGCTGAAAATTAATATTTTAATCTAACTGTAAAAAGTACAAACAAGAAAAATAAATAGAAAATAATTGAAAACGACGGCAAAACAATTGTAAAAGAAAGAAAACAAGAATAAAGGTGAAAAACATATAAGAAGGAACCAACTGGTTTCGAAGTCTATGTGAGCTACTTCGCCAAGTAAAATAGCGATAAAATAACTAAAATCCGGTATAAGGATGATAGCTAACCAAAAAAACAATGAAAGAAACAAACAGGTATAGAATTTTCCAATATTTCCAAGCGTAAGGAAAGAAATGACGCGGTCTTTAGTGATATTTTTTATTTAATTTCAAATTTCGAAACAAACCGTGTATTCTGTTCACAATTCTTACCTCCAACTTTAATTTTTTTTTTTTAATTGTTATTGCGTGATTTCTGTTTCCAATAATATCTGTCTTACTTTAAAATTGCTTAATACATATAATTCAGATAAAAGCATTTTTTCTTCGTATTTCATTGTTATTATTGTTATTTAAAACACTGGGAGCCTCCTTCTTCAAGTGTCTGGGAGCTTCGCCCCCCCCCCCCCCTCATATAGTGGATAACGAATAAATGTAAATGAGCCTAATCAAAATGTATAAAGGAGTTTTAAACTAATTGCTACTCCATATAGTTATTTAAAAATGCAATTAGCTTGAAGTTATAAATGGCGCTGACCTTTTTAATTAAAATCTTGTAACTAAATTGAACGAACTAATTGGAGAAACTTTTTGTAGAAAGCAATTAAATAAAATATCGGTATTTTTCCTCCCTTATCATAACCATTAAAGCAAATTACAAAGGAAAGTGTATTTTTAGTCCGTTAAGCTAAAAAAATCGGTGGATAAAAATTCTCTGTTAAAAAATAGGTAGCTGCATAATTTTGTCTGGCGTGTCTTTCTTTTCAAACTCACCTTACTGATATATATATATATATATATATATATATATATATATATATATATATATATATATATATATATATATATATATATATATATATATATATATAATTGAAGAATTTTTATTTTACTTATATTATATATACCTGAGATTGATCATTAATAGAAAATGTTCTCTAAAGCTAAGATGAAAGGAAGATGGCCTGAAATATAAATGTGACATCAAAAAGACTATACGACAAGCTGTTGAATATTTAAAAAAAACTTGATAAGTAAACATTATAAATAAAACAATAAAACAGGTACTAAATTGGTATAAAATACCCCTTTTTTCCTTGTTCCATATATAAGTTAAGGTATGGAAGAAGATATACATGTTGTAAAAAAGGGTGAAAAATATATTTTAACTACACATTTAGATGAAAGTATTTTTATAAATCATATATGTAATGCAGGTACTTAAGGTACTAATCCCCTTGTTCCCTGCATGCATATATATATATATATATATATATATATATATATATATATATATATATATATATTAGAAAAATATAATAATAATAACCAATTCCAAGTAATCATGAAATATTAAAATCACCGAGGCAGTCAAAGCAAGGCCACTATGCCGATGAAAGGAATGAACAGCACCGACCCAAAATCGGAGATTAACCAGAATTAAATTCCTCTTCAAGTCTGAGCATCTAATTCTAATTAACCCAAACAAATGCCTGTTTCAAATTTGGCAATAATAAGTTACTACAAATGCCAAAACTTAGACTACAGACACCAAAAGAGGAAGAATTGAAGAAAAGAAAAATAGGAAATCAAGCATTACCATGTTTCATACGGTATGAACTTTCGTATACGTATGAGTGCGAGATGAAAAAAGTCGAGAAGAAGTATGACGAAGTATATCATGGAAAGTAGAAGAACAGGCGGTTACAGTAATCTTTCCTAGAACCCGTCCAGTGAGTTAAGAGTACGAGACAGGACAATTACGCATATAAGGAGACCAGAATATGAACATGAAGCATAAATGAAAAATCTTACTATACAAGTGATTCATAGATGAAATGAATAAACAAGAATGCCACTATCGCCATTATAAGGGGGATAAAATCGTAGTATTAAACTGGTTAAAGTTACATATTTTTAGTGAAAATAAAATCCAAAACATTAAATGTTAATGTAACTTATTTTCAGATTTTATGACATTTCATACTTTTTTAGTTTATTTTATTGTTCATTTTTATTTAATTATGTAATTAATAAATTAATAAATAATTATATATATATTTTTTTTGTCCTATATTATTAGCCGTCATAATTGGGAAATGGTCTTGGATGTTATCGATTGGTAGTTGATACACTGAATTGATAATTTTAATTACGAAATTGGGAGGATATGCATTATATATATATATATATATATATATAATAAAAATATTATATGAAATTTCAATGATAGATTAGAGATAAGTTGTAACTCATATAACCATAACTTAAAATATAAGATAACTACGTAAAAAGATGTAAAAAAAAATTATATATATATATATATATATATATATATATATATATATATATATATATATATATATATATATATATATATATATATATATATATATATATATATATATATATATATATATATATATATATATATATATATATATATATATATATATATATGGCTGAATTTTAGAGCCACCGGGAATAACATCCCCCTTAAGAAGTTATCCGATAATTATTTACATTTCAGTACAATGAAAGATTCAAACTTCTCCTAAAAAATTATCGCAACTACCACTTTTAAGAATTACATCACGGTCTTGTCAATCGCCACTCATTAGTGAATTGCTACTTTGTAGAGTCCATTCGACGATAAGAGCTTGCAATGTCGTCCCAGTAGCTCAACGGTAGAGCGTCGGCTGCCCAGTTTGAATAACCAGAGTTCGATTCCGGGCTGGGGTAGAAAGGCTCTTTACAATGGCGCCCGAACAAATCAACCCTGTAGGTTAGTGCAAAGATGTCGGAGGTCTGAAAGTGACCCCAGTACGACTAGTACGGATTCAGTGGACTCTGGAAGATTGAGCTCCGGTTTTAAATTGAGAGGATAACGACCACGCAGGATGCTAATCTGGGTAAAAATAGTAATAGCAGGAGGCTAACCTAAGGTCAAAAGAGCAGGAAGTGGTCAGTCAGATTGTCAGTTTCCCGCCATCTGACATTAGAGGGTATAGAATGTATAGTCCACTTCGACAATAAGAGCTGGCAATGTCATCCCAGTAGCTCAACTGTAGAGCGTTGGCTGGCTAGTTCGGAGATCCAGGGTTCGATTCCCGGTTGGGCAGCAAGGCTCTTTACAATTTCTAAGTACAACTTTTATTACAAACAACATATTTATACTGTAAGAATAATACTGGAAAAAAGGCGATATGTAACTTTTCAACATTAAAATCATGCTATAATAGGTTTTTACTTTCCCTGCAATACATGATAATGTATAGGGAAAGTATTGGAATCATGTCGAAAATCGCAACTCGAGTTTTCGACGGATCTACACGTTTCGAGATCTCTAGAATACGAAAAGACTATTTTTAGCGTGACGTCTATGTGGGTGCCTGTGTATCTGTCTGTCTGTGTGTCTGTCTGTGCAGATTTTGTATCCACTCTAACTAAAAAACTAATGGACCGAATTTCATAAAATTTGGTAGGTAAGTCACTTGTGGGCGAATCTGGTGCTTATTAGTCTTGAGTACGATTCAGAATAAAAGAACCCGCCTTTTTTTTGCGAAATGCGCCGCAAATGCTTGTATCCACTCTAGCTGAAAATCTAATGGACCGAATTTCACAAAATTTAGTAAATAAGTCGCGTGTAGATCATCCTGGTGCTGATTACATTTTGGTATGATTCGGAAAAAAAATAAGCTGCCTTTTCTTGCAAAATGGTCCTCAAAAATCAACAAAATCTGAAATAAAAAACTACGTATGCTGAAATATATCTTTTAAAGGCTTGTTTTATACGTAAATTTTAACGAAGAAAAGAATAAGACCAACCCCATTACACTAGGACTAGCCGTTCTCGAGATATTTTCATTTTTTCGTTTTTTCTCTACTCCACCTTTGAAAATGAGTCCAGTTACCAAATGAGAACGAAAATTGAATTAATAGTGAATTAAATTTAACTAAAATAAAGATAATGTGTATATAGGTCTGCAGGGAAAATCATGTGCTGCTCACATCAGATTTTTTATGTTTTCTAACGACACTTTTATGTAACAAGAAATAGTTATTTATTGACAGAAAGTTTTCCATGAAACAGAAACATCCTGTAGCTTTTCAACATTAACAACATGTTAAATACATTTTCCAAAATTGTCTATGTTTTAACTTTATTTTTATATATGTAACAAGAAAAACTGTTTGCTTACAGAAAATCGTTTCTTAAAAACATTAAATAAAGAGCTATTCCCATTTCTAACTTTAAAACGTTCTGTAGACATTTATTGAGAGTTTACAAAGGTGTTCCAAATCAAAAGCATTTGATTAGTTTCATTTCAATTTGCTTCCATTATTTACAGCTTTTCCTAGAGCAGGAGAACATACACGGCAGATTTTTTTTCTTAATATGATAGTTGTTTACAAAGCTTTTTTTAAATCAGAATTACTATTTTAATGGCGAATGAAGAAATGCCACCATAGAGTGTTCGTGTATTGTGTTAAAGAACAGATAAACCAATAATGAGTGAGGTACTTTACAACTTATTTTTTCAGATTTTTGTTTTAAAATCTCTTTTTAAACTTAATTTTTTATACGATATCAATTTTGGTAAACCAAACTATCGGATGAATTCATAGCGTTATTATTAATCTACTGAATTCAATTTTAATTTCAAAAGTACAAAGAATTTTAGTAATTTTGGGTAGAAGGAATTTTAATTACTAAATTTTTCAGTTTTTAAATACATTACGTAATGTATATTATAGTTTTAATTATATGGTAGCCTCTTTCCAGCTGGATAATAAATTTTAAATTTAGCTAGTAAAATGTTTACTTATAGTAGCTAACGTATCTAATATTTTACGTATATTAATTAGATTTCCTAACAGACTCTAAGAAAAAGAAATACACGATAAATTTTTAATTCCTAGCCTTATAAGTATATTTTTGTAAAAAAGGTACAAAAAGTATACTCAGCTATTTATGTATTTTTTGTATCTATATCATCGAAATAAAATTATTTTTCGTTCCTAAATACATCATAACGTAATTTAAATATATCACCAATTATTTCTAAATTGAACGTTTTAATTATTTGATAAGATTATTCTGAACTAAAAGTCACTGAACATGTGGTATTTTGTTCAGAGTATAAATTACCAATTTAGCAATTTGGAATAATCAATATGCAAGTAACCATAATCTAAAGCAGGGCTGATTTTACCAGCTACATATTTTCCACCCACTAATTTTTTCCCTCACAGAAAACTCTATGTATTCTACAAAAAGTTTATCTACAAAAGTATTTTTTTGTCAGACATTTCATGTAAACAGAAAAAAATCCATCGTACACAGACGTTTTCTGTAAATAGAAGTTATTTACTCCATACGAATATTTCCTGTAGATATGAATAATTCATTACCTACAAACGATTTTTGTAAAGAACTACAGATTATTGACGAATATTTTGGTTATTTACTGAAAGTTTCTGATACATTTTGCTGCCTGACTTTTCCTTTTTTTTTTTTACTTTCCCCACAAAACATAGGGAAAGTATTGGAATTGTGCTTAAAATCGCAACTCGAATTTTCGACGAATTCAAGCGCTCTAGACACGTTTCAAGTACTCTAGAACCCGAAAAAAATATTTTTAACGTTTGTGTGTGTGTGTGTGTGTGTGTGTGTGTGTCTGTCTGTGCAATGTATGTATCTACTCTAACTGAAAAACTAGTTGACCGAATTTCACAAAATATGGTAGATGGGTTACCCTGGTGCTGATTAGATTTTAATACGATTCGAAAAAAAAGAAGCTGCCTTTTATTTGGAAAAATGACTCGCAAAATTTGTCAAAATCTAAAATAAAAGACTACGTATGCTCAAATGCGGAAAAACTATTTTTAGCGTGACGTCTGTGTGTGCATGTGTCTGTCTGTCTGCCTGTGCAGATTTCGTATCCACTCTAACTGGAAAACTAAGAAACTGAATTTCATAAAATTTGGAAGGTAAGTCCCTTGTGGGTGACTCTGGTGCTGATTAGATTTTGGTACGATTCGGGATAAAAGAATTTACCTTTTTTTTTCCGACATGGCCCGCAAAAATTGCCTGTATCCACTCTAGCTGAAAAACTAATAAACCAAATTTCACAAAATTTGGTAGATAAGTCACTTGTAGGTTAACCTGGTGCTGATTATATTTTGGTACGATTCGGGATAAAAGTATTTACCTCTTTTTTCCGACATGGCCCGCAAAAATTGCCTGTATCCACTCTAGCTGAAAAACTAATAAACCAAATTTCACAAAATTTGGTAGATAAGTCACTTGTAGGTTAACCTGGTGCTGATTATATTTTGGTACGATTCGGGATAAAAGTATTTACCTTTTTTTTCCGACATGGCCCGCAAAAATTGCCTGTATCCACTCTAGCTGAAAAACTAATAAACCAAATTTCACAAAATTTGGTAGATAAGTCACTTGTAGGTTAACCTGGTGCTGATTATATTTTGGTACGATTCGGGATAAAAGTATTTACCTTTTTTTTTCCGACATGGCCCGCAAAAATTGCCTGTATCCACTCTAGCTGAAAAACTAATAAACCAAATTTCACAAAATTTGGTAGATAAGTCACTTGTAGGTTAACCTGGTGCTGATTATATTTTGGTACGATTCGGGATAAAAGTATTTACCTTTTTTTTCCGACATGGCCCGCAAAAATTGCCTGTATCCACTCTAGCTGAAAAACTAATAAACCAAATTTCACAAAATTTGGTAGATAAGTCACTTGTAGGTTAACCTGGTGCTGATTATATTTTGGTACGATTCGGAAAAAAAATAACTTTCCTTTTTTTTTTTTTTTTTTTTTTTTGCAAAATGGCCAGAAAAAACCGTTAAATCTAAAAATAAAAGAGTACGTATGCTCAAATATATCAATTAAATGCTTGTTTTATTTATAATTTTTGGCGACCAAAAGAATAAGACCACCCCATTACTCTAGAACTAACCGTTCTCAAAATATTTTAATTTTTTTTTCTTTCTTTTTTTTTTTTTTCTTTTTTGCAACGTCCCTTTAAAAATACACCCAATAGCCAAATGAGAACGAAAATTGAATTAAAACTTCAAATTCAGTGCAATTTCATATAATTTCCGTATTATCTCGTACAATTAAGCTGAATTTAATGAGTTATGAATGAAAGAAATAGAAGCTAAATTTGCGTCTGTAGGGAAAGTCATGTGCTGCCCATATCAGATTTTCTACCTACACTTCTCACCTACATTTCTACCTACACTTCTACCTACAACCCTCTTTGTCCCTTCGTTCAACATCTTTGACGGACTCGTTTTCAACTCCCAGAGCACGTAGAAAGCTAAAACTCGGCACACAGTTTCATCTCACGGAATACGTTCATCTATCAAATTTTCACTTCATTACATTACGTCGTTGCGTCATTTACATACGTTATGACTATGTTTTTACCTTCATGTGCATTTTCTTTGCGAATTGCGGTGCCTTTACGTGAAATGTTCTCCTAGTTCGAACGCGTCGATCCATGTATAATACTACAGCGGTTTGGACGTGAATCACGTCAGAAAAACGAAGATTAGAAAGTAAAAAATAAATTGAGACAAAAATAAGTTTTCAATGCTTCTTTCTCTACGCAATAATGGCGCACAAAAAAATAGAAAATAAATTTTAATCACGCACGAAATTGAACTGAATTGGGGATGTAATCAGATTCAATTCAACACAATACTATATATATCTCATTATCATCCAAAATTGATATTATGAAAAATTGTCGACGAGAAATGAAGATGTAGGCAAATTCAATTCAAAACAATGTAAATCTTATAATTATCTAAAACTAATTCTAAATCTTATAATTATATAAAATTGATTTTAAATCTTATAATTATATAAAATTGATTTTAAATCTTATAATTATATAAAATTGGTTTTATGCAAACTCGTTGAAACTACTTCATTTGACCTCCACTTATTGTCGTCAACTTCGCAAATAAATTCTGGTTAATAATAAGATTTATATAGTATCGCTTTGAATTGAATCTGCCTACACCCTCAATTTGGTTAATCTTGCGTGTGATTGAAATTTAACTTCTATTTTTCGTTGTGCAACTATTGTCTAGAGGAGGACATTGAAAACTTGTTTTTTCTCATAATTTATTTTTTTACAGCGTAGTTTACTAATATAAATACAATTAATAAAATCAAATATTTTCTTTTTTTCCTGCTAAGTTCTTGTCCTTTCAAATTTCTAAGTATATCAAGAAACAACAACAGTGCATAGATAAGCGACTTGTGGTAAAATAAAAACCTACATTACATAAGTAATGTCCGAGACATGGCTTAGCATAGCTGGGAAATCGTTATCGTACATTTCGGAAAGGAAGTTCCGCTTTGCGGAAAAGCTATTCTTCATAACTGTTGTGCTGTGAACTTATTAAAGAGAAAAGTGACCTAAGATAATGAACTTTTTATGCACTAGCTTACACACACTCATTGACGAAAACTTTAAAAATACCTTCCCCAACTAAAAAGTCAAGTCCTCTTTAAAGAAATCCAGAGTGTGATCCAGTGTGTGATATATGTGAAAAGATTCAAAAAGATTTCAATCTGAACGTAAATAAATCTCGTTTTCTCTTAAAAGTAAAAAAACGTTAGAAAAACACTAGCGTAATAGAAACTTAATACAAAAATTTAATATAAAATCTTCGTAAATACAGCATAAGCACAAATATATACTGGTCAACCGGTTTCGAAGGCAGAAAACAGTTTTCTTCTTCAAGATAAACAAGAAGCGCAACCTCACTTATTGAAGTAAAATCGTCAACTGCGGTAGAATAACACATGTGGATGAAGATAGGAGAAAAGTTGATATCGCCGTGAGAAGAAATCGGTTAGAGCGCGGGAATTGCACTTGGTCGGCCCGGGTTCGATTCCCGGCACTGCAAAACTGCCGCCGTGTTCATGCGGAGTACGATCACGTTAAACATGTGGATCAGTAAGTCCTTCCGAGAGGTTGGTGGCAGGGGGAGGAGGGTACGGTCCCTGCGGATACCTCCCCCACTGGGTTCCAGTCTAAATTGTGTGGCACTTCCCGGCCGTCCAAACAGATACCTTATACCTTTCTGGTAAATCGGACGGTCTGGGTCGAAGAAGAAGAAGAAGAAGAAGAAAAATACGTAGAAAATATTTGAAAACGACGACAAAACAATTAGAACAAACAGGGAAAAATTCAAATATGAAGAACCAACTGGTTTCGGAGATCATATGAGCGAACTTCGCCAAATAAAATTGAGAAAAAATCGTAGAATTCTGCCTCTCGCTTTTCTGCCTTATTGGTTTCGCCGCTTTGATTTCTACCCACGGCGATGGCAGCTTTTCTTCTCCTTTCAACCACCACCGCAGTTGCCAATGGATGAGTGAATTAGCTCTTCTTGTATGTCTTGAAGAAGAAGGTTGTTTTTTACTTTGAAACTGGTTGTATAGTATATATTTGTGTTTACGTTATATTTATGAAGTTTTCATATTATTAAGCCTCTTAAAATTCTTCCAAAATAACATCTCCTACCTTTCTCCTACCTAAATCGAGTTAAGACTTCAAATTGCTTGTTATAGTGTGAGCTCAGAGCAATTTTCTATTTTCTTTCTTAAAACTCATATAGTTTTATGCAGATTTATAAAATTAAAAAAGTGTTACTCATTTATTAAAAAACAGCTTTTAACTAAATATAGTAGCTGGGGGTATTGCGTTTTGAAAAATGTTGATTATTATAAATGATACAAAATATAAATATACAAGCATTTAACAGTTTAAAGGTTTTTGAAATAAACTTTGACCTAAGAGAAGGAAAAATATTAAAATTAATTAAAAATTTTGGAATTACAGAACTATTGATAAATTACTATGAATAAAAACAGACTCTAGAATCATAGAAATAATGTTGGCTGTTTGAGTTAAAGTCTATTAAATCGTCAATGAATCATATATGATTTTGAAATATACATTATACCTACATTTGAAAGTTAAAATTTGTGTATGTTTTATTATCTAAAGTTTCTAAATAGGTAAAGAATGAGTTATCCTGATTAATAAGCGTATAAACATTACATTTTAAAAGTTAAATACTAATTATGATAATTATAAAGGGGAATTTACAGGTTTTTCACTTTGATTTTTAAAGCTTATATCAGTCGGGTCGTATCGAGTCACATAAATGTTAAACTTTACTGTCAATGCATATTTGCTTTTCAAGATTAGAACAACCGCAGACAGCCTATAAGGTTTTTCTTAATTACCTCAATCACACGTATTTTTCTCAGATAATCATATTTTTATACAAATAAGAATTTCCTTAAAACAAAATCTGAAAAATAACTCTTCAAATCAAGTGCTTGCAAATACAACATGATTTTAAGAGAAGAACCAAATTGATGCTCTAGTTAGAGCCAAGATGTAACTGAGCACTAAAATGCAGGCCTCTATACTTTGTTTCTAAATATACCTATAAGGTTTTTCGTAACTACCTCAGTCACCCGCATCTTTCTCAGGTATACATTCTTTTATACAAATGAGAATTTCTTTTAAACAAAATTTGAAAAATAACTCTTCAAATCAAGTACTGGCAAAGACAACATGACTTTAAGAGAAGAACCAAATTGGTGTAGTTAGAGCCAAAGTGCACCTGAGCACTAAGATGCAAACCTCTATACTTTGTTTCTCATTAGACCTATAAGTCATCTTTCTCAGATATTCATCCTTTTATACAAATGAGAATTTCCTTTAACCAAAATCTGAAAAATAACTCGTCAAATCAAGTACTTGCAGATACAACATGATTTTAAGAGAAGAACCAAATTGATATAGTTAGAGCCAAAGTGCACCTGAGCACTAAGATGCAGACCTCTATACTTTGTTTCTAAATATACCTATAAGATTTCTCTTAACTGCCTCAGTCTCACGCATCTTTCTCAGTCGAATAAAAGCGATTGCAGTACCCCTACTGGAGAATTAAAAAAGTTACGATAACAAACTCGGTAACAAAGCGAAATAGACGGGAAAATCCAATTACAAATTTGTAGAGCATTGTTTAATGTGTAGAAATTGGCACCAGGAATGAACGAAACGCGTATACGGAAATCAATAAAAAAAATTCGGTCTACAGACTCACAAATAAACACACAGACATTATTTAGAAAGGTCCATTTGCATCAAGGATGGCTAAAACGTGTGAATCTGTCAAAAACTAAAAGTCGGATTTTTGACCGCATAAATTTAACTTCATCACTTTAACCCCATCGCATTAACATATGCTATGTATTACTGGGAGAGTAAAATTGTATAGCTAAAACCGCTTAATAGTATTTTGTGCATTAAAAATATTCTATTAAGCGGGGTATTCGATTAAACAGGAATTTTCGTAATACAATGCAATGCATAATGCAATGCTTTACTTCTTTCATTGCAAAATAATGATGTGTGCAAGATACGTGTCAGAAAGGTTATTGCGTTGAATTGTATATCAAAATTTAGTGCTTTTCTTGATGACAACATGTAAAACTATTTCTAAGAATGTACCAAATTAGCCTGTATCTCCCGCAAATATAATTTGGCAATTAACAGCTATAAAAAAAAATTGCCAGCATCAGATAAGCAATACAGGGTGTCCCGAAAAGATTGAAACGCACTTTAATTCTTTCTCTATTGGAGATAAGTGGGTAATGTAAATTGCAAAAATGTTGAAAGTAAGGTAGAAAATAAGACTACGTTAATGAAATAGTCCTCCCATTAATTTTAAAAAAATTAGACATTTTAATTTTTATACGACTCCCTTAGACGTATTTGGTCAATCAGAAAATTTGTATTTTTTATGCAATAAGATCATTAAAAAAACCCGCATATATGTATCTTTAAAATTGAGGAGTTATATTTAATTGAAAATTGAACATTGTGAATGGGGACTATCTATCAAATTAGAAATGTAAATTTGTGACAAAAACTATCACTCTATATTAAAAAAAAAAAAATGTAGCCGCCACCGCTGTTTAGAAAATTTCTTGTCCCTCGAGTTTCTCTATCTCGTACCGCAAAAACTATAGCATACAAAATATGAAATTTGGTTTATTCGTAAAGAAATGTTATGAGAATACGCTGAAATAAACCGTTTTATGGTTTAAACTGTAGTTTAAGAGATATTTAATGTCAAAGTCGAAGGAAGAGTATTTAAGCTGTGAGTTCGTGTCCTGGGCAGTCTAGCAATGGCAAGACCACGAATTTTAGCAGTCATGTACCTACATAGATAATTTTTTCAAAACGGTACCCTTTCTTAATTTTGTTTTAGTTTATGAGTTATTCTATTTTTTATGCATCACTGAAGTGAAACATTTTCTTCAGTATACGCAGAGATTTAATTGGTCGAGCCGATTGAAAACACGAGAGCCGTCGTATGTGTCGGCGGGGTTGACTTAGCTCACAAAGCGAGCTCCGGTGGTTAGTGGGTGCCAACGAAAAGGAGTGGACCCCCAATGGGCTTATTATGCCTGCGTATTAGGCGGCGTGAAAGAGCTGGGAAACCGAGCTCATCAAGCATTGCGAGTAGGGAGCGAAACCCCCTTAGGAGCTACGAGGGTTGGCGAGTATTGGACGGAGCTCCCTCGTAAAATAAAAAATTGCCATTATTCTTGTGATAGTTAAAATCAGTGTTTCTTTCAGGACTTTTTGACCTGGGAGGGGGGCGAATGAAGCTTTAGGGTTGGCGTTCTCTATATGTATGCCCTATATAAATATATCTACATGCTGTCACATGAATAGAAACTAGGTTAACATAAAATGTCTCAGGGGGCTTCGCCCCCCCCCCCTTGGTTGTATACCTAAGAAATACTACAAAATATTGTTTCAATTCTTCTCTTTGTACATTAGTTTATTAAGTTTAAAATAAAATTTGTCATATATGTGTATATATATATATATATATATATATATATATATATATATATATATATATATATATATATATATATATATATATATATATATATATATATATATATATATATATATATAGTAAAAATATTATATCAAATTCCAATGATAGATTAGAGATAAGTTGTAACTCATATAACCATAATTTAAAAAATAATATAAAATATAATATATATATATATATATATATTTAACTTAATATTATACATATATAGACTTATTTTAAAAAATCAAATTTTACTACTCACCCCACAACTTGCAACAAATCTCTAGGAATTTTAATTTGAATTATAAACAACAAAACAAACATTGAAAGCACTAAATAGAATACAAACATCAGTTTACGGTGTGAAGTAAGAAAAAAACAAATTGTCATTTTGACTCTGTGCTTCCTTCATAGACGCGATATAAACATGGAAAGCATGGTATGTCATCTCATAAAACGCAAAAATCTTAGCGCCTCCTAACACCGATCTCCCTCAAAGCTTACTGTTTCCGTCGTCTGCTAAATCGTCTATCGCTCTCTGATAGAGGGCGCTATTTTTCGCTCTTTTATTTGACGATATTTCAGAAGTTTTTTTAAGGTAGCATGCATTTCTTTCGTTTTTACAAGACACTGATTATTTCTGAAATGATTAAAAACTTCTTATAAAATAAATTTTAGTTCAAATATCACTTTAGTAAAAGTAACACAAATATTACTTGAATATGCTTAAATAAATATAAAATTTTACTTTTTGTTTTTACTTTCCTTTTTTTTTCTCTGAAAAAAAATTAAATCATTTTCACGAAGTTTGGTATGATTATTTTAATTGGTAACAACAGTATATCTATTGGTAGAATAATATATTTCGAAAGAATCAAACGAATTTTAAGAAATTTGATATGATTATTTCAATTGATAACAACAATAAACCTGCAGAAAGAATAATATCTCTTGAAGGAATTAAATTGTTTTTAAGAAATGTAATATTATTATTTTAATTGGTAACAACAACAAACCTGAAAAGAGAGTGATATCCTTCCAAAGAGTCACATGATAATTTGATATGATTACTTTAATTGGCAGCAACAATAAACCTGCTGAGAATATGATATTTCTCGAATGAATCAAATTATTTTCAAGAAATTTGATATTACTTTAATACAATAAACAACTTTTACAATAAACAAACAAAACATTTACAAAACTGTTACAATAAACCTGAAGAGAGAGAGAGAGAGCTATATCTCTCCAGAAAATCAAATGATTTTCAAAAAATTCAATATGATTATTTTACCTGATAACAACAATAAACCTGCAGAGAGAGTGATATCTCTTGCCTTTTCGTATTACTGTTATTTATTTCTTACGAATGGCAACCGTAGATCATTTCTTTTTCCTTTGCAAATGGCAACACTGGTCTCTTCATTCTGGGCTCCCGGGTTCGACTGGTTTGTGCATATGTAGAGTTTTTTACAGGTAATCTTGTTTCCTTTTATTTTTCCTTCTTTATGTATGTTGTCCAAGTGGAAATAGTTTATAGATATACTCTATCTATTTCTTCAGAAACATACATATTTTGTGTTTGCTTCAACAAAATACTTGGACCCCAGGAAGAGTTTTGCGAAGTAAACAATTCAGTTATTTAGGCCTAGCCCTTGTCCACGTGTATTGCATTAATGCTAGGATTTCATTTGTTTTTCTTATATCGATTCCATAACATCGACTTTTGTAAATTTTATTTAATTTGATGATTCGAATTTTGTATTTTTATCCATATGATTGAATATTTGCTGATTTATACTTCTATTTTGTAGGCTTGTTAGAAAGTTAGGTTTTTCGAGTTACCGCTTCTCACTTTTCTTTTATTGGACTTTCAAACTATTCTTTTTATTATATATATATATATATATATATATATATATATATATATACATACATATATATATATATATATATATATATATATATATACATATATATATATATATATATATATATATATAAAATGAAAGATTTTAATCGTAAATTATGCATAAACTACTGTATGTACAAAAAAACCCATCTCTAGCATATCTGTTACAAATGAGTAACTATAGACCAAGGCTAAGGATAAAGATGGATGGTAACATATCACTACAAAGGAAAGGGGGATGAGAAGAATACATAAGGATACAAAATTCACAACTAAAAGTATATAAATATAAATAAAAATAAAAAAGAAAACACAGCAAAAATGAGAAAAGGCAATAATAATTAGCTCAAGATAAAAGATGAAGACATAAAGAACAATCAATTGAAACTACAGCAAAAATGGCGGTTATTTCGAAATTGCATTCTCATCAGGACAGCCATACAATTCGAATTAAAACCGATAGAATAGCCAGTTTCTGACAATGGCGATAGTATTTAACTATAGACACCGTTGGAACTGTCTACTGGCTAGTGGAAGGAGAAAAATAAATCAATTGAATTACAAATTAGAAAATTAATATCTCCTCGAACATAAATATGAACTCACAAGCATTGTTACCACGTGTAAGTGGAAGAAGCGTCTGAGCATTTCACCTCACTTCGTCAATGCGAGTGGACACCGGAATGAATACATTTGAACGATACATAATATGTATGGAGACTTTCAAAAATAGTAATCAGTATAGGACTCAGGACAAGTGGAAAATAATCATTCGAAAATAGTAAACAGTAATAGACTCAGGCCAAGTGGTAAGTTAGGTGATAAGAATGGGTGAATTCTCAAAATTGAGTTATCCAATCAAAGATAAATAATGCATGTGTAAAATTATTACGTGGTATATTTGAAATTATTAATAATATTATTTACAAATACTTCCGGATATTGGTAATTTTGACAAATGCGTTTAAGATTATTGATGTGGAGAAAGTGAAACCGAGGATCAGAAAGTCGATGTATTCGAAAGAGCTGGTTTAAAATGATGTTTCTAAACAATTGAATAGAATTACAAGATTGGTATGATAGCAGCTTTATGATAGTGAAGTTGCAAGAATCTTTTTTATCATATAGATTGGTGATTACATGATTATGGAGAGTATCTATATTTAGGTCTAAAAAGTTTACAGTTTGACTAACGCTAGGCTCATTAGGAATTAATTCTAGGTTAGATGGGTAAAAATCAATATTAATTGGTTCGGAATCATCAAAGTTAATACAAATTAAGTCGTCAACATATCTATATATAATATATGAATTAGAGTTAAAATGAGATTCATAATAAAAAAGATATAAGTTAGCGAGTATACTACTACTACAGCCACCTTGTGGTACACCAGATGTTTGTAAATAAATGTTATCACCTTGGATAATATAACTGTTGTATAACACAAAATGCAAGAGCATAGGAAAGTTTTTGACATTAAATGCAACATTATTGGAAGATAGATAGTCATGATAAAGAGAGATAATAACTTTATACAAATTTTTAATGACAATATTATTAAATATATATATATATATATATATATATATATATATATATATATATATATATATATATATATATATATATATATATATATATATATATATATATATATATATATATATACATCTTTTCTTGTCATTTTAATATTTTGAGCCTCCAGACTTTGATAATCCTTTGATGTTTGAACTTGATTTGTATGTATCGCTCTTGAAGGTAGATAAATTCATGTGTATTATTGATGTTTTAAAATTAAGATCATTTTGCCTTATATGGTAGCATTGTTTTCCTTATGTCTGATATTTCCTTTCATATCCTCTTTACTTTATTTTCCTCCGCATTGTTTTTGAACCAGGGTATGACACTGATCATGTTTAAATTAGTCTTACTATTTTTATTTATTTATTTTTATTATTTTATCTTTTTTATTATATATATATATATATATATATATATATATATATATATAATTCCAAAATTCAAAACGTTGTTAAAATTCATTCTGTTCAACCAGTATCTCTCTCAGGGTAATTGCATATACAAATTAAATAAGGGAATTCCACAGGGAGGAATCTCATTCACAATACTGGCCAACCTTTATCTACATTTTTACGAAATTCAGTACCCTTTCAACAGTCATATCATGTACAAATTCATTGATGATCTAATTATTATCAAAATTACTATAAATGCCACAATGTTAAACTTTCAGTTTTATCCTCCTAATCTACAACTAATTGAGAATGTATATACATCACACTGGATCAATTACCTAGACGTTAGTTCAAAAATTCAAAATAAAGACACATTGAAAATTAAAATATACGACAAAACTGAATCATAAAACTTCAAAGTAAATAAACTTCAACATTATTCATCCAATCTATCAAAATCAGTATATAAAAATATTATTAATAATCAGTTATTAAGAATAGAAATGTTACGTACACCATGTTACTGCAAAGAACATCTTATTAAATTCATAAACACCACTATCCAAAATACTTACCCGCCAAACCTTATTTTTTCATTTATTAAAGCACAATTTAAATTTAAATACAAAACCTTGCTCCAATTACAGCAATATATTGACAGGTCAATCTCAACCATTTTTGAATAATCAAAAAATTTTAAACAAATTATCATCCCCATGTTTCACTTCCAGCAGTTGCCCACTTAGTCTATCAACTTAAATGTAACCTGTTTGAGTTGGAACAAAGCTTAGTCAGTATCAATAACTCTCCAATGTAAGCAGTACATGGGGTAACTCAATTTATGTTATTTTATTCTTATTATTTTTCATCTCTAAACATAACATTATATTCTCATATAAATACAAAGCATTACGCTGGTATATTTGATTATTGTTATATTTATATCTGATCCATTTTCTACTTTCTTCTACGTCGGGCTATATGCATTATTTCTGTAATACAATTTACAGTAATGCACAAAGAAACGTAGTATTAGCATTAACAAACTAGGTATGGCCCTTGATAACGTACATGGTTTCGGACATGCTTTTCAGTTTTTTCAATTTATTCATTTTCAAAAAAATTTTTGGGAGCCAAAAAGACCTAGCTCCACGTGCAAAAAAATTTTCTGTTTTGCAACTTTTCATCGTCTACACTATTCATGCTTTTACACCATGTATGTTTATGCAGAGAATAAGGGGATTAATACCTTAAGTACCTGTATTACATATATGATTTTTAACACTAAAAAATTTAATCTAAGGGAGTAGTTAAGGGATTATAGTCACCAATCTTTACAACATGTTATTCTTTTATCAATTCCTTGACTTATATACAAAATAGGGAAAAAGGGGTATTTTATACCAATTTAGTACCTGTTTTATTTATAATGTTATATTTATAATGTTCTATTTATCATATTCACAAGCTTGTCGTATAGTCATTTTTGATATCAAATAGTCACTTCAGACCATCTTATTTTCATTTTTGCTATACCGAACAATTTCAATAAATGATCAATCTCTGGTATATATAATAAAAGTAAATTAAAATTCTTCAATTATATATATATATATATATATATATATATATATATATATATACACAATCTTTTCATCTTTATCTATTATCTTTAATAGTGAAACACTCTTAATGTGCTTAAGCGAACTCTTGAAAAAGTCTTAATTCCATGATTGTACTACAAATTAATTTTTTTGTGTCCATAAGCCTAATTAGGCTCACTTTGTTAATTCATCCTTCTCAATTACATAATTTATCTTTTTATAGTCATTTTTTATCTGTTTAACGCACACAATCATTTTCAATTTACACTTTTTACATTCGCATATCTCATGCTTTAATTTACATGCACAAATGTTTTAAGCTATCTTTCATCCAGTGTAACTTTTTTTTTAATCATGATCCAAATGTTTATGATTATTAATATACTTACAACTGTCTTCTTGTGTGTGCGTGTGCGTGTGCGTGTGTGTGTGTATGTGTGTGTGTGTTTGTGTACGTGTACGTGTACGTGTTTTCCATATTTTATGACATTCTTGTTCTGCAATAAGCAGTCAATAATGACGTTGTAAGGGAAATATTGAAGTTACAACATCTTAAAATCAAATTAAACAAGAAATTTATGAAGAAGTCTTCATATAGTGGCAAATGGTGTGTACAAATCATTTTTGATAGAACTATTAAGCATTTTTATTCTCTTTTGTATACTTATTTCGTACAGTCATACGAATTTTCAGAAAAACCGGAAGTGACATCTTCAGAACCGTGAATAGAAATCCTTATTGAACATCCCCTACCGCTTCTGGAATTCGATACTTAATATATATCCCTCATCCTCCAAACTTTGTCTATAGCTGCTCTTGAAAAATAGATGTTTTAAAGGAAAATTTTGCACTAAAAGTGAAAAAATGTAAATTGAAATCTTTAGTGAACACCCTACCTCATCCACAATTTGATGCTGAATCCATATCAATCATCCCTATATCTATATCCAAGCTATATCCAAACTATATCTTTATCAAATCCAAAGAAATATATGTTTCTGGAAAAATATCAAATTCTGAGTCGAAAATAGCATCTTTAGAAATGGAAGTGGAAATTCTTAGTAAGTCCCCTATTTTTCTCCGAAATTTAATGGTGAATCAGTCATTATTTACGCTCTATCTATAGTCAATCCTATGAAATAGATGTTTCAATGAAATTTTTTTCAAACGGATGTGAAATAGAAACCGGAAGTGAAAATTCTCAGAAAACCACCCTATATCCTCAAGAATTCAATGCTACATCCATATCAGTTATCATTTAATCCCTATCTATAGCCAATCTTGAGAAATAGATGTTTTTATAAAATGAAATTTTTTTAACCGAAAATGGAAAAAGAACCGAAAGCAAAAATCCTTAGTGAACCACACATGCTCCTTCAGAATTTGATGCTGAATCGAAAACAATCATCTTCTGAGCTGTATATTTATAGCAACTCTTGAGAAATAGATGTTTCAAGTAAACGAAATTTATAAAAACAGTAGTTTGGCAAAATCGTTTCCACCCATGAAATTTAAATAATAATGGTGGAATGAATGTGTAAATTATGATCATAT
This sequence comes from Amaurobius ferox, assembly GCA_951213105.1. Classification (NCBI taxonomy): domain Eukaryota; kingdom Metazoa; phylum Arthropoda; class Arachnida; order Araneae; family Amaurobiidae; genus Amaurobius; species Amaurobius ferox. The sequence continues at coordinate 149,164,661 of OX578133.1, read as the reverse complement.
CTAATTGCGATTATGACAATAATAGAATTGATTGTGATAATGATGAAATAATTTAATTATTTTTTTTTCATTAGAATGTCCAAATGTAAGGAAAATTAAGCCTATAAAAATGCTTAGAAATAACTGTGCATTAACACATTAGCAAATAAACAAATTGCAATTTGAAATAATTAATAATTATTTGAGCAATTTGCAGTTAAAAGGAACAATGACAAAATAGATGCATACAGCATAACACAGACAAATACGATTAAACTTATAATACTCACAATACCCCTATCAGTCCATCCTAATTTTTTTTTAAATTACATGAAAATTGTGTTGTATTTTTTATTCTGTCCAATGAATAGGGGCAACAGGGGCCATAGCAATAGGCCAGAGGCAACAACTTTTGGGCCATTATTGATTTCTTTAATTCCATCACTTCCATACATTCCATTTCCATTAAAGTCACATTTTCTCTTTACAATCTTACTTTCACGATAAGATAACCGCTTTATTCTTTAAAGTAAACATTTTTTCGGACTAAACTCAATAAATTTAAATCAGTCGTCGTCAAGTGTACCATAAATAAAATTACTATGGGCGCACTTTACCACTATTACGATAAAATTGACTCACTATTCAAATACTATATTATGCTATCGAAGTCAGTTTAACATGAACTGGCTAAAGAGATAGGGCGCAAGTATTAATCCCCAAAGAATCATTTGATAAAATGCAGTTCTTAAGTCTTATAAAGGAAGTGAGACAGTTATCAATTCAACAAAAATTAATTTATTAAAAAGAGTATTAATTAATTAATCGATTTGAAAATGTTAAGATGTCCAATATTAATTTCTCAAAAGCGTTTGAAATTCACGAAAAATTAAGAAATACAAGTCTACTTGAGTATAACTACCTCTTTTAACTTACATTAGTTGTTACAGAACAACAAAGTTCCTTTAATTTCAGTTAACATCGTCAATTTGATGCTTTTTTACTTTCCCTACAATGGATAGTGTATGTAAAGGGAAAGTATTAAAATGCGGCCAAAAGAACAAATCTTTCAATGGGTGACATTGGCATGTCACTTTCATATTTATCAAAAACAATGAAAACTTAGTTTTACTGACACGATCAAATTTCCGGGTACCCCCCCCCCCCTCAATTAACATCTTGAGTAAAAACTTATTACTTTCCTTATATACATAATATATAAGGAGAGTATTGTGACGGGGTCGAAAATTCGAATTCGAGTTTTCGACTGGAGAGCACGTTCCAAGCATCCCTGATCATGAATCAAGCATGTTTGAAGTGATGTGTGTGTGTGTGTGTGTGTGTGTGTGTGTGTGTGCGTGTGTGTGTGTGAAAGTATGTGTGTGTGTTTGTGTGTCAGTGGGTCTGTGGAGACGATAACTGACGAACGAATGGACCAATTTGAACCAAATTTGGTACAAAAATCACAATCCGTAAACACTGGAAGCCTATTGTTTTTATGCGCAATCGAATGTTCAGAACCCCACTAAATTTTCAAATGAAATTTTGAAAAAATCGTCAAAAAATCAAAACCACTAATAAAGTTACGCAAATAGACATTTCTTATGTAATTTTTCATTAGAAAACGATTGACATAAATTTTAGAACGCTAACATGAACCGTTCTCGAGATATTGTACATTTTTCAAAAAAAAATATCAAAAAGTCATATAAAATAAAAAAAATATATTTCCTATTGAGAAACATGTTCACTTTTCATATGTAATACCATGCGATAAATTGGGTGACATCATTCTCGTGGGTCTAGCTCGTTCCATTCATGAAAAAAGATACTCTGAGTAATACTTTTGTATTGGAACGCCAATAGTCATTTATCTGCTGTAAGAATAACTTATTTCTTAGTGCATAACGCTTGGCGAGATTTTGGCAACGAATTTGTCGGAATGTCGCCAACTTGGCGACTTTTTGAAATGTTGCCAAATTAACGAAAATCTCGCCAAATGGATAAAAATGATGCTAAATCAATGAAAATGACGACTAATTGTCGAAAATTCAATGTCTTGAAAAGAATATTAGTATCTACTATAAGAAAAACCAATTTTTTTACTGTAAAAGTAGTAAATTCATTACATTATATAAGGAAAGTCATGTGTTGCCCACATCAGATTTTTTTACCTGAGATGAGATCACAAAGATTGCTTGTTTATATAGTTAAATATTTTAAAAAGAAGGAAATATTTATATGGAATTGTACAAACTTTCCTAGTGCCTTTTTGTAAATGGTTTTATATTTTATATACTTTGGTATGGAATTCCAAGTTTGATATTATATTTCAATTTTTATTTGCACAGAAATGCACAGGCCATTTGTCGCTATCCCGCTTCACAATTTATTACATATGGAATGCTTTTCAATTGCTAGAATGTAAAACTCGCATAGCAACTTATTGGATTTATTTTAGTTGCTAGGAATCATTTACTCCTATCACATTATGGCCAAGCTTGCACTTCAATTTATTAAATGAAAAGTTCTATTTTCTGGGGTATTTTTGAGCGATTACATTATACATACCTTCAGAAATAATACTTTCACATTTATTTGGAGTATGTTGCGACAATGCCTAGTGTAAATCCCCTATCACAAGCATAAAGTATGCTAGCATCTTGTTAAATTAAAACCACACGATCGCCATATTGCCGCGGACATATACAAAAATTTGCCCAATATTAGCCCATGACAGAAAACCCTAAAAGGCCTATTATATTTAAAGTTCCATAAAAATGATAAAACTTCATAAAGTACCAAAATTTCACTTAAACATTTTCAATAAATTTCGCCCAAGCTTCTTTCTGGTCACTGTATCATTGACGTCTTCTTCAGGTTCGCTGATTCACATTCGCATAATGGTTGTGAGATATTGTCAAGTTTTACATGTTGCGCTATAGCCAATGAGAAATAATCGTAGTCCTCAAATGTACTGTGGAGATATAAGAAAGAGTTAATTTATCAAAGCGACACAAATAAAATATTCTACCCAATCGAAAACGCATAGAAACTTATCGTTTCTTGCAGTCAAGCGTTTCGGTACATTGCCTTTTCATTCTATTGCTAAAATAGTTATCAGTATTGATCAAATGATGATCCAATACAGCTATTTCAATTAAATAATATTTTATAGATAACTAATCTATAGTATATATATATATATATATATATATATATATATATATATATATATATATATATATATATATATATATATATATATATATATATATATATATATATATATATATATATATATATATATATATATATATATATATATATATATATATATATATATATTGTATCTTATATTGGCCAGACATCAACATTCTCTTAATTTAATATTACATTGTATTTACTTGTCCTTAAATATTAGCCTCACTGTTTTCGATTGTAAGTCCCATTATTTTGTAGCTCTCATTGTAGAATATCATCTTTTATTGCCTTTTTGCATTACTATTATTTGTTTCACACGATTGGCAACAGTGGATCTCTACTTTTAAACTTTGCGATTGGCAACACTGGTCTGTTTATTTTGGGCTCCAATGATTAGCATATTTGCAGATTTTTTATTCAAGGTATTCTTGCTTCCTTTATTATTTCTCTATCTTTATGTGTGTAGTCCAAGTTATTTGAGTTTATAGATATTATCTATCACTAATATCATAAACACACATTTTGTGTTCATTTTGATTAAATACTTGGACTTAACGAATAGTTTTTCAAACTGAGCAATCCATTTATTTAGGCCTAGCGCTTATCCACGTGTATAGCTTTACTGCTTGGATTTTATTTGTTTTTCAATTATCGAATCCATTCCATTGATATTTGTTGATTATCTTTAGCTTGATGACTAGCAATTTGCATTTCTTCCATTTGATTGATGATTCTCTATTTAATACCTATTATTATGTAGGCATTTTTTTGGAAGTTAGGATTTTTGAGTTGCAACTTCTCTCTACTCTATCATTGAATTTTCAAACTATTATTATTATTATATACTATATATATATACTTAACTTGTATTATAATATACCTGAGATTGGTCATTTATTGAAAAGTTCTGTATAGCAAAAATGAAAAAAGGTTTCTGAAGTGATTACTTGAAATCAATAATGATTATAAAACAAGCTTGTGAAGATGATAAAGAGAACATTATAAATAAAACCACTAAATTGGTATAAAATACCCCTTTTTCCCTGTTCTATACAGGGTGTCCCAAAAAGATTGAAACACGCTTTAATTCTTTACCTGTTGGAGATATGTGGGCAATGTAAATTACAAAAATGTTGAAAGTAAGATAGGAAATAAGACTACGTTAATGAAATAGTCCCCCCATTAATTTTCAAAAAGTTGCAGTTTTTAAATTTTTATACGACCCCCTTAGACAAATTTGGTCAATCAGAAAATTTTTATTCTTAATGTAACAATATCATTAAAAAAACCGCACATCTGTATCTTTAAAATCAACTGAATTATGATAAAGGAAAAAATTTGACTTATGCCACTTTTCCGTACCACGTGAAAGGCTGTTTCATCAGTGAAAGTATGGATCATAAAAAAAATTGACGATGGAAATTGTTTAGATCAAAAATACGTTAATATGTGTCAAAAATTTTTATTAGCATGTTTCAGTGTGAAAAGTACTTAACAATCCGTGATTGCATCGTGAGCCTACGCGGAATTCGCAAAAATGTCTCCTGTGTATTATCTATCATCCAGTTTTATATTTTTCGTGATATGTCACAAATTTCCTTGATATATGATCCCCATTCACAACGTTCAATTTTCAATTAAATAGAACTCGCTCAATTTTAAAGATACAGATATGCGGGGTTTTTTAATGATCTTGTTGCATTAAAAATAAAAATTTTCTGATTGACTAAATTTGTCTAAGATTGTATAAAAATTTAAAAAGTGTAGCTTTTTAAAAAATAATAGGAGGACTATTTCAATACCGTAGTCTTATTTCCTACCTTACTTTCAACATTTTTGTAATTTACATTGCCCACTTATCTCCAACAGGTAAAGAATTAAAGCGCGTTTCAATCTTTTTGGGACACCCTGTATACAGTGTAACGTATAGGAAAATTATGGTGTCGAGGGTCGAAAATTCGAGTTCGAGTTTTCGACGGAAGAGCAACACGAATCGAGCGTTTTCTAGATGAAGTCTGTGTGTGTGTGTGTGTGTGTGTGTCTTTTGTGTGTGTGTGTGTGTGCGTGTGTGTGTGTGTTGTGCGGATGTCCGTGAGTCTGTGAATGCGATATCTCACAAACAAATAGAACATTTCGAACGAAATTTGGTACAAATATCACAATCGATGAACACTGGAACCTTACTGGTTTTAAACGCAATCAAATGTTAAGAACCCCCCCCCCCCCCAATTTTCGAATGAAATGTTAAAAAAATTATAAAAAAAAAATCAGAACTTTCAATAACGTTGCATAATCATTTCGTGTGTAATTTTTTATTAGAAAACGAATGACATGGAATGTAAAACGCTAGCATAATCAACTGTTCTAAATTATTGCGCGTGTTTCAAATAACTTTATTAAAAAATTACATAAAATTAAAAAATTGGTATCTATCGTAAAATTAGTTTACTTTTCATATGCAATATTATGCAAGAAATTCATAAACATCATTCTCGTATATCTAGATCGTTCCATTTGCGAGAGAAGATACTTAGTGTGATAGTTTCCTATTTTAACGCCAGTAGTTATTTATTTATATACAAGGAAAGCCATTTGTTCCATCTGTCTGTAACGCTTGGCGAAAAATTTGGTAAACTTGACAACTAACTTGATGAAATAGCGCCATAATTACACAATTTTTTTACTTTCTTTGCAATACATGATAATGTATAGGGAAAGTATTGGAATCATGCCGAAAATTGCAACTCGAGTTTTCAACGGATTTACACGTTTCGAGACCTCTAGAATACGAAAAAACTATTTTTAGCGTGACGTTTGTGTGTGTGTGTGTGTGTGTGTGTGCCTGTCTGTGCAATGTATGTATCCACTCTAACTCAAAATCTAATTGACCGAATTTCATAAAACTTTATAGGTAAGTCACTTATGAGTAACCCTGGTGCTGATTAGATTTTGGTACAATTCGGGATAGAATCTTCCTCTTTTTTTTTAGAGATGGCCCGCAAAAATGTCTGTATCCACTCTAGTTAAAAAACTAATGGATCAATTAATGACGACAAAGTTATTGATACCTTTGCAATCGCAAAAACTCAAAGAGTTTATTTGTAAGATAAATTTCACAAAATTCGGTGGATAAATCACGTGTGGGTTACCCTGGTGCTGATTAGATTTTGGTACGATTCGGAATAAAAAACCTGCATTTTTTTGAGAAATGGCCCACAAAAATTGTATGTATCCACTCTAGCTGATAAACTAATTGACCAAATTACACAAAATTTGGTAGATATGTCGCTTGTAGAATACTTTGGTGCTGGTTAGATTTCGGTGCGACTCAGAAAAAAAGAATCTGTCTTTTTTTTGCGAAATGGCCCGCAAATCTAAAATATCCGATCTAAAATAAAATGCTATATATATTCAAATGTATCAATTAAATGTTTGTTTTATACGTAATTTTTAGCGACAAAAGGAATAAGATTAACCCCAATACTCTAAGATGGACTATTCCCGAGATGTTTAAATTTTTAATTTTGAAGAACTGGAGACGTTTTTCACTGTAGTTAAAAAACTATTTAATGAATTTCTAAAAACTTAGTATTTAAGTCCTTTGATGAATATCTTGATGCTGATTATATTTCGATATTATTCGAAAAAGTATAACAGACTCGTTTTTACGAAATGGCCTGCATTAGATAGTTGTTGTTGTTGAAACCCAGACCGTCCGACCTACCAGAAAGGTGTATGTTGAACGTTGAAAGCCCAGACCATTCGGCTCGTCCAAGGACTTAGAGCAGCAAATTGAATGGCCGGGAGAAAGGTGTATGTGAAAATCTGAAATAAAAGACTAAAATTGTTGAAATATATTAATGACGTACTTGTTCTTCAGGTAGATTTTGACAACTAATCGAAAGAGATTGACCCCATGACTATGGGATGAACCATTCTTGATAGTGTAGCTTTTGGAATTTTAAGGACCTGAAGAATTTAAATTGAATTAAGTTGCCAAATGAAACGAAGAGGCAATAAAAAGGCAAATTGGATGCAATATTAGGAAAGTATCCATGTTATTTTCTGCAATTAAACTCAATTTAATGAAGATGTTATTTTCTGCAATTAAACTCAATTCAATGAAATAAAAAATGACAAAATGAATTTGAATCTGCAGGGAAAGTCATGTGCTGAAAACATCAGATTTTTTTTATAATGGCGCCAAATTGATGAAAATATCATCAAAATTGCAAAAATTTCGCCAAATTAACGAAAATGACACTAAATTAACGAGGATCGTTAAGTTAACGAAAACGATGCCAAATTAATAAATTAATTACTGAAAGATTTTAATAAATGGCCTATATTGTTTATTGCTGATGTTATAAATATTGGTAATTGTCAAGTTATATTTGAACAAAATATAAATTAATTAGGTACTTCTAACTATTTTACATGTTGTCACCCAGAAAAGCTCTAAATGTACAATTCAACGTTGAAAAAAGTTATGCCCTGGATCTTTTGCATCATATTTTCACCGAGAAAGAAATGGATTCATTCCATTAAGTAGGGAAAGTCGTGTGCTGCCTACATCAGATTTTTACAATCCTATTGCATATCAAAAACCATTACGAACAAAAAATGAACCAGAACAAAGTCAAAAAAGCATAATAAAGAAAAATAATAAGATTTAAAAAAATTAGAAAATAATGGATAGAAAACCAAAACTATATAATACATCAAGGAGTGTATGCACATCGCGAGTTTCCACTGTTCTTTACAATAAATAATTTTGTAACTGTGTACAAAAGGTATTTTTACGCGCCAAAGAACATCCCAAAACTACAAAATCAATAAATAATTTAGAATAAATTGAAATATATTTTTATAGAAATATGTATTCTTCATAATATATATATATATATATATATATATATATATATATATATATATATATATATATATATATATATATATATATATATATATAAACTAGAAATTGAATTTTAAACTTTCCTTTTCAATTCCGTGCCAATGGTTGCTTGAATTGAGAGGAATTTGCATGTAATACATATCTATCAATAAATGTATTATTTAGAAAATAATCCACACCATTAATTATTTCAGAAAACACAATCCATCATCAATATAACGAAGGAAAATAGGGGAGAAGTTATCTATTATTCAGGTTATCTTAAGAAAAGACCACTCGTTTTACTTTCCCTGCAATACATGGTAATATATAAGGAAAGTATTGGAATCATGTCGAAAATCGCAACTCGAATTTTCGACGGATCTTCACGTTTCGAGACCTCTAGAATACGAAAAAACTATTTTTAGCGTGACGCCTGCATCTGTGTCTGTGTATCTGTGCAATGTATGCATCCACTCTAACTCAAATACTAATGGACCGAATTTCATAAAATTTGGTAGGTAAGTAAGTCACTTGGGTATGGCCCTGGTACTGATTAGTTTTTGATACGATTCGTAAAAACAGAACCCGTCTTTTTTTTGCGAAATGGCCCGTAAAAGGTTCATGTATCCACTCTAGCTAAAATACTAATAGACCAAATTTCACAAAATTTGGTAGATAAGTTACTTGTACGACACTCTGCTGCTGATTAGATTTTGGTATTAATCGGAAAAGAATAACCTGCCTTTTTTTACGAAATGGCCAGCAAAAATGTCATGTATCCACTCTAACGAAAATACTAATTGACCAAATTTCTCAAAATTTGATAGGTAAGTTACTTGCAGGATACTCTGGCGCTGATTAGATTTTGGTATTATTCGGAAAAGAACAACTTGCCTGTCTTTACGAAATGGCCCTCAAAAATCGCAAAATCTAAAAAAAAAGCTACGTATGTTCAAATATATCAATTAAATACTTGTTTTATACGTAATTTTTGATGAGGAAAATAATAAGAAACTCTATTACTCTAGGACTAACCATTCTCGAGATATTTGAGATTTTTCGCATTTATTTATGCTACTTTTAGAAAAATGTCTAATTACCAAATGAAAGCAGAAATTGAATTAAAAATGCAAATTTAGTGTTATATTGTGCAATTAAACTCAATTTAATGAATTATTAAAGAAATAAAAAAAAATGAATTTGAGTCTGCAGGGAATGTCATGTGCTGCCACATCAGATTTTTACTTTCCCTGCAATACATGGTAATGTATAGGGAAAGTATTGGAATCATGTCGAAAATCGCAACTCGAGTTTTCGACGGATCTACACGTTTCGAGACCTCTAGAATACGAAAAAACTATTTTTAGCGTGACGTCTGTGTGCGTGTCTATGTGTGTGTCTGTCTGTCTGTGTGTCTGTCGCTCTGTGTGTCTGTGCAATGTATGTATCCACTCTAACTCCAAAACAAATGGACCGAATTTCATAAAATTTGGTAGGTCAGTCACTTGGATGTGACCCTGGTGCTGATTAGTTTTTGGTACGATTCGTGAAAACAGAACCCACCTTTTTTGCGAAATGGCCCGTAAGAACTTCATTTATCCGCTCTAGTTAAAATACTAATTGACCAAATTTCACAAAATTTGGTAGATAAGTTACTTGTTAGATACACTGGTGCTACTTAGAATTTGGTTCGATTCGGAAAAGAAGAACCTGCCTTTTTCTACGAAACGGCTCGCAAAAATTTCATGTATCCACTCTAGCTAGAATACTAATTCACCATATTTCACAAAATTTGGTAGATTAGTTACTTGTGGGACACTCTGGTGCTAATTAGATTTTGGTACGATTCGGAAAAAATACAACCTGCCTTTTTTTACGAAATGGCCCACCAAAATCGTCAAAATCTAAAAAAAAAGAAGACTAAGTTGTGTATACTCAAATGAATCAATTAAATTCTTGTTTTATACGCAATTTTTGAAGAGGAAAATAATACAACATACTCTGTTATACTTTAGGACTAACCGTTCTCCAGATATTTGAGGTTTCATGTTTTTTTGTTACTCCTCTTTCGGAAAAATGTCCAATTACCAAATAAAAACAAAAATTGAATTAAAATTGCAAATTTAGTGTTATTTGGTTCAATTAAACTCAATATAATGAATTATTAAAGAAATAAAGAAAATATGAATTTGAGTTTGCAGGTGAAGTCATGTGCTGCCCACATCAGATTTTTAATTTCCCTGCAATACATGGTAATGTATAGGGAAAGTATTGGAATCATGTCGAAAATCGAAACTCGAGTTTCGACGGATCTACACGTTTCGAGACCTCTAGAATACGAAAAAACTATTTTCAGCGTGAAGTCTGTGTGTGTGTGTGTGTCTGTCTGTCTCTCTGTGTGTCTATTGTCTGTCTGTCTGTGTGTCTGTGCAATGCATATATCCACTCGTTTCGAGACCTCTAGAATACGAAAAAACTATTTGTAGCTTGATGTCTGTGTGTGTGTGTCTGTCTGTGTGTCTTTCTGTCTGTGCGATGTATGTATCCACTCTAACTAAAAAACTAATGAACCGAATTTCATAAAATTTAGTATGTAAGTCACTTGGGTCAGACCCTGTTACTGATTAGTTTTTGGTAGGATTCGTTGAAACAGAATCCACCTTTTTTTTGCGAAATGGCCCGTAAAAATTTCATGTCTCCAATCTAGCTAAAATACTAATTGACCAAATTTTACAGTATTTGGTAGATGAATTACTTGTGGGACGCTCTAGTGCTGGTTAGATTTTGGTACGATTCGGAAAAGAACAACCTGCCTTTTTTTACGAAATAGTCCGCAGAAATTTCATGTATCCACCTTAGCTAAAATACTAATTGACCAAATTTCACAAAATTTGGTAGATAATTTACTTGTGGACGCTTGTGTTATCCGCTCCAGCTAAAACACTAATTGACCAAATTTTACAATATTTCGTAGATAAGTTACTTGTGGGACGCTCTAGTGCTGATTAGATTTTGGTACAATTCGGAAAATAACAACCTGCCTTTTTTTACGAAATGGCCCGCTAAAATCGCCAAAATCTAAAAAAAAAAAAAAAAAAATACGTTTGTTGAAATGTATCAATTAAATTCTTGTTTTATAAGCAATTTTTGACGAGGAAACGAATATAACACACTCCATTATATTTTAGGACTAACCGTTCTCAAGATATTTGAGATTTCTTGCATTTTTGTTACGCTGCTATCGGGAAAATGTCCATTTACCAAATAAAAGCAGAAATTGAATAAAAAATAAAAATTTTGTGTTATTTGGTGCAATTAAACTCAATCTAATGAATTATTAAAGTAGTAATGAAAATATGAATTTAAGTCTGCAGGGAAAGTCATGTGCTGCTCACATCAGATTTTTACTTTCCCTGCAATACATGGTAATGTATATGGTTGGTTGGTTGGTTGGTTGATTATGGTTTAAGGGCACAAGATCCAAAGAGGATGGTAATGTATATGGAAAGTATTGGAATCATGTCGAAAATCGCAACTCGAGTTTTCGGCGGATCTACACGTTTCGAGACCTCTAGAATACGAAAAACCTATTTTTAGCGTGACGTCTGTGTGTGTGTGTGTGTCTGTCTGTTTGTCTGTGCAATTCATGTATCCCCTCTAACTCAAAAACTAATGGACCGAATTTCATAAAATTTGGTAATTAAGTCACTTGGATGTGACCCTGGCGCTGATTAGTTTTTGGTATGATTCATAAAAACAGAACCCGCCTTTTCTTGCGAAATGGCCCCTTAAAAATTTCATTTATCCGCTCTAGCTAAAACACTAATTTACCAAATTTCACAAAATTTGGTAGATAAGTTACTTGTTGGATACTCTGGTGCTGATTAGAATTTAGTATGAATCGGAAAAGGTGAACCCGCTTTTTTTACGATATTGGTCCGCTAAAATTTCATGTATCCACCCTAGCTAAAATGGTAATTGACCAAATTTCACAATATTTGGTAGATAAGTTACTTGTGAGAGACTCTACTGCTGATTAGATTTTGGTTTTATTCGGAAAAGAACAACCTGCCCTTTTTTACGAAATGGCCCTCAAAAATCGCCAAAATCTAAAAAAAAACTACGTATTTTCATATATGTCAATTAAATGCTTGTTTTATACGTAATTTTTGATGAGGAAAAGAATAAAAACAACTCTATTACTCTAGGACTAACCGTTCTCAAGATATTTGAGATTTTTCGCATTTAGTTATGCCGCTTTTGGAAAAATGTCTAATTACCAAATAAAAACAGAAATTGAAATAAAAATGCAAATTTAGTGTTATTTTGTGTAATTAAACTCAATTTAATGAATTATTAAAGCAATAAAGAAAAAATGAATTTGAGCCTGCAGCGAAAGTTATGTGCTGCCCACATCAGATTTTTACTTTCCCTGCGATACATGGTAATGTATAGGGAAAGTCATACATTATCATGCCGAATCATCTGGAATCATGACGAAAATCGCAACTCGAGTTTTCGTCGGATCTACACTTTTCGAGACCTCTAGAATATGAAAAAACTATTTTTAGCGTGACGTCTGTGTGAGTGTGTGTGTCTGTCTGTCTCTGTGTCTGCCTGTCTGCCTGTCTGTATGTATGTGCAATGTATGCATCCACTCTAACTCAAAAACTAACGGACCAAATTTCATAAAATTTGGTAAGTAAGTCACTTGGGTGTGACCCTGGTGATGATTAGTTTTTCGTGCGATTCGGGATAAAAGAACCCGGCAGTTTTTGCAAAATGGCCTCGAAATCTAATATAGTCGATCAAAACTAAAATTCTACATGTTTAAGATAGTAAAACTCTGAAATAAATATCTAAAATTCATGAAACATATAATTAAGCACTTGTTCTACATGCAAAATTTGATAACTAAGCGAATAAATCTGATCCCATGACTATAAGATAAACCGTTCTCGAGATATTGTAGTTTTTGGAATTTTAAGGACCTGAAGAAGTAAAAGTGAATTAAGTTGCCAAACAAAGCGTTGAAATAAAAAAACGAATTGGATATAATATCAGAAAATTATCCATATTATTTTCTGCAATTGAACTCAATTTAATGCATAAAGAAAAAAAAATTACAAAATGAATTTGAATCTGCAGAGAAAGTCATGTGCTGCTCACATCAGATTTTTACTTTCCCTGCAATACATGGTAATGTATAGGGAAAGTATTGGAATCATACCGAAAATCGCAACTCGAGTTTTCGATGGATCTACACGTTTCGGGACCTCTAGAATACGGTAAAACCATCTTTAGCGTGACGTGTGTGTGTGTGTGTGTCTGTCTGTCTGTCTGTGTGTCTGTGCAGAATTTTGTATCCACTCTAACTAAAAACTAATTGACCGAATTTCATAAAATTTGGTAGGTAAGTCACTTGTGGGCGAACCTGGTGCTGATTGGTTTTAGGTACGATTCGGGATAAAAGAACTGGCTTTTATTTGCGAAATTGTCCGCAAAAATCGTCCAAAATCTAAATTAAAAATTACGTATGCTTAAATATATCCATTAAATGCTTGTTTTATACGTAATTTTTAATGAAGAAAAGAATAAGTCCAACCCCATTACACTAGGACTAGCGGCTCTCGAGATATATATATATATATATTTTTTTTTTTTTGTATTTTCTCTACGCCACCTTTGAAAATAAGTCCAGTTACCAAATGAGAACGAAAATTGAATTAAAAGTGAATTAAATTTAATTAAAATAAAGAGAACGTGGATTTATATCCACGGGGTCTGCAGGGAAAGTCATGTGCTGCCCTATTGGAATCATGTCGAAAATCGCAACTCGGATCTACACGTTTTGGGACCTCTAGAATAGGAAAATACTATTTTTAGCGTAACGTCTCTGTGTGTGTCTGTCTATCTGTGTATCTGTCTGTGTATCTGTGTGTCTGTCGGTGCAATGTATGTTTCCACTCTAACTTAAAAACTAATGGATCTAAGTTCATAAAATTTAGTAGATAAGTCACTTGGGTGGGACCCTGGTGCTAATTAGTTTTTGGTACGATTCGGAAAAAAAGAACCCGCCTTTTTTTATGAAATGGCCATCGAAACTCTCATTTATCCTTTCTAGCTGAAATACTAATTGACCAAATTTCACAAAATTTGGTAGATAAGTTACCTGTGGGATACTCTGGTGCTGATTAAATTTTGGTACGATTCGGAAAAGAACAACCTGCCTTTCTTTTAGAAATGCCCAGCAAAAATCGCCAAAATCTAAAATAAAAATATCTGATGTGTGCAGCTGCAGCACATGACTTTCCCTATAGACTTATTGTGAGACCAGAATTTGATCTCACACTTTGATGAGACAGTTTTATGTGAATAATTATTATGTCCGAAACATCGAACAATACTTGTAGTCTGGATGACGCCGAGGTTTACAGCAAACCATAAATTTAGGAGCGCCATGGCAGAGGGGCCCGAGGATGTGGAATGGTTCCATTGGTTAAATAAGTAACCAATGGGAAAAGGAGCTTGTTGCGTCACACTGAATGCTACAAATGAAAGCAAAGGGGGAGTAAGACCCCGAGGGAAAAAGATAGCCGCAACCTGTGATCGAAGAAACCGACGAGAAATATACCAATATGACTTAATAAGGACTGGTTGGAGACTGGTGAATATTGATGCGACATGATGACTTGTGCAGTTACTTAATTGCAGTTACTTACTTTATGTGCTGACTTGTGGAGAGAACAGCCTAAGAGCATGAAATAAGTGGAGTGTTTGAGTCAGCAGTGGTCGACGAAGTTACGAGTGGATGCATTACACTACAAGTTAGTGCGAGTAACTATATACGAGATTAACCACGTGCTGCTAACAAGGCCCAAATTGAAGGTATGTATTCCTCAAATATCCACAGGTTATTAAATGCGTTAGGTATATGGTTAAGGGTCTCACATGCTATCTCCTCTCACATGCTATCTTAATAAATAATTAATAAACAGAGTAGTTAATGTAATTGAATTTAATAAGTATTTTATGTTTTTAATAAATGTTTTTGTTAAAGTTAAATTGGTGCAATCCTTTTGGTAAAATATTAATTAATATTCCTTTACAGGACTCACGCAAAGTAAATAATTGGAGGGTTTATAGCGGCACAATAAAGCAATGTACGATTTAGTTAATGAGTCCAAAATGTACGAATTTACGGCCATATTAGTCTTAATGATTTTAATATTCAAAAGCATAAATTCAGTTTTCTTTCCCACACTTATATCTATGTTATCTTTATTTTAATTAAATTAAATTCACTTTTAATTCAATTTTCGTTCTCATTTGGTAACTGGACTTATTTTCAAAGGTGGCGTTAAGAAAATGCGAAAAGACTAAAATATCTCGAAAACGCATAGTCCTACTGCAATGTGACTGGTCTTATTACTTTCATCGTTAAAAATTACGTATAAAACAAGCATTTAAAGGATATATTTCAGCATACCTAGTTATTTGTTTTAGATTTTGACGATTTTTGTGGGTCATTTTGCAAAAAAAAGAAGGTTATTTTTTTCCGAATCGTGCCAAAATCTAATTAGCACCAGGATAACCAACAAAAAACTTATCTACCGAATTTTGTGAAATTCGGTCCATTAGTTTTTCAACTAGAGTGGATACAGTCTTTTGTGGGCCATTTCGCAAAAAAAGGCGGGTTCTTTTATCCCGAATCGTATCCAAAACTAATCAGCACCAGATTCGCCCACAAGTGATTTACCTACCAAATTTTATGAAATTCGGTCAATTAGTTTTTTAGTTAGAGTGGATACAAAATCTGCACACACAGACACACACACATGCGTCACGCTAAAACTATTTTTTCGTATTCTAGACGTCTCGAAACGCGTAGATCCGTCGAAAACTCGAGTTGCGATTTTCGGCATGATTCCAATACTTTCCCTATACATTACCATGTATTGCAGGGAAAGTAAAAAAAAGGCTACGTATACTCAAATGTATCGATTAAATGCTTATTTTATACGTAATTTTTGACGAGGAAAAAAATAAGACCAACTCCATTACCTAGGACTAACCGTTCTCGAGATATTTGAGAATTCTTTCATTTTTGTTACGACACCTTTGGGGAAATGTCCATTACCAAATAGAAACAAAAATTGAATCAAAAATGCAAATTTAGTGTTATTTTGTGCATTTAAACTCAATTTAATGAATTATTATAAAGAAAACATGAATTTCAGCCTGCAGGGAAAGTCATGTGCTGCCCACATTAGATTTTTTACCTCACTATCTAAAAAAGGAGAGATGTTTCAAAATCTCAATTTTACACAAATAAAAAATTATTGTTGGCAATCAAATTTATCATACATGTTTTAAGAAATTTTTTTCAAAGCATTTATTTCCCAGGATCTGGTATGGATAGAGCTTAGATGATGACGGCTGTAAATTCAGCATCGAATTTCGAAGTAGTTGGGAAGAGTTTCACTAAGAATTTTCACTTTCGTTCTTTTTCCACTTTTGCTTCAAAATCTTTTCTTGAAAAATTTATTTCTAAGGATTGGCTATAGGCAGAGCTTGGATAACGACAAATATGGATTCAGCATTAAATTCCGAAAGGGGGTAAGATGACTTACTAAGGATTTCCCTTTCTGGTCCTGGAAATGTCTCTTTCGATTCAAAAATTTACATTTTCCGTGCAACATGTTTTTACTTCCTTATATACATAATATAATATATAAGGAAAGTATTATGAAGGAGGAAAAAATTCGAATTCGAGTTTTTGACGGGGGAGTACGTTTCAAGCATCCCTGAAAACGAATAAAATATTTTTGGGGTTATGTCTGTGTGTGTGTGTGTCAGTGAGTCTGTAGAAACGATATCTTACGAACGAATGGAGCTATTCGAAGAAATTTGATACAAAAATTCCAATCCGTGAATACTGGAAGCCTATTGTTTTTAATCGCAATCTAATGTTCAAAACTCCCATCCCCACCCCCACCCCCGAATTTCCGAATGAAAGTTCGAAAAAATCGTCAAAAAATCAATAAAGCTAAGAAAATAATCCTTTCTCATGTAATTTTTCATTAGACAACAATTGACACAAATTTCAGAATGCTAGCTTGAACAGTTCTTGAGATATTGCACATTTTTCAAATAAATTTATCAAAAAACACCTAAAATTAAAAAGAAAGTATTAACTATTGTGAAATCTATTCACTTTTCATATGTAATATTATGCGATAAATTTATTATCATCATTCTCGTAGATTTAGCTAGTTCCACTCACGAGAGAAGACACTTTGGGTAATAGCTTTGTAATTTAACGCCATTAGTCGTTTATCTGCTATAAGAATAACATATTTCTCCATCCACAATGCTTGGCGAAATTTTGGCCACGAATTAGGCGGAATATTGCCAACTTGGCAAGTTTTTAAAAGTCTCCAAATTGATAAAAGTGTCTCCAACTTGAAAATAATGACGCTAAATCAATGCGAATAACAATTAATAGATGAAAATTCAATATTTAGGAAAAAATATAAGACTCTACTAAAAGAACAACCTATTTTTCAGTCCGTAACTCTTGGCGAAATTCTGGCGACAAATTTTGGAGGCATATCGCCAACTTGGCAAATTTTTAAATGTTGCCAAATTGATAAAACTGTTGCCAAATTTATAAAAATGTCGCCAAATTGATAAAAATGACGTCAAATGGGATACAATATTTTACAAACTTTTAATTCCGTCATATGATGGGTATACCTTTTATTTGTATAAGAAATGCTCTTCTAAATATCGCCAACTTGGCGATGTTTAGCCCAAAATTGACGAAACTATCGTCAAAATTCCAAAAATGACGTCAAGTTAATGAAAATGACGAATAATTGATGAATTTATTATTGAAACATTTAAATATATGGACTATATTGCTTATTGGGGATGCTATCAATATGGATAATTGTTAATTTAGAGTTGCGCAAAACATAAGTTAATTGGGTACGAAATAATTTTACGTGTTGTCATCCGGAAAAACGCCAAATGTGCAATTTAGCGTTACAAACACAGCGCCATGGATCTCTTCATCATTTTTTCACCGTTAAGGAAGCAAATTCATTGCATTATATAAGGAAAGTCAAGTGCTGCTCATATCAGATTTTTTATAATGGTGCCAAATTGATGAAAAATATCATCAAAATTGCAACAATTACGCTATATTAACGAAAATGACACTAAATTAACGAGAATGGCGCTAAATTAACGAAAACGATGCCAAATTAATAAATTAATTACTACAGGATTTTAATATATGGACTATATTGCTTATTGCTGATGCTATCAATATTGGTAATTGTCAAGCTATATTTGCGCAAAATATAAGTTAATTGGGTACTTCTAAATATTTTACATGTTGTCACCCAGAAAAGCTCTAACTGTACAATTCAAAGTTGAAAACATTGTGCACTGGATCTTTTGCATCATATTTTCATCGAGAAAGAAACGAATTCATTCCATTAAGTAAGTCATGTGCTGCCCACATCAGATTTTTACAATCCTATTGCATAAAAAAAAACGGTACGGACAAACAATGAACAAGAACAAAATAATAAAAGCATAATAAAGGAAAATGATAAATTTAAAAAATTAAAAAACAATGGATAGTAAACCCAACATATGCAATACATCAAGGAGTGTATGCACAGAGCGACTTTCCACTGTTCTTTTCAACTAATAATTTTGTAACTGTGTACAAAAGATATTTTTGCGAGCCAAAATACAACCCAAAACTACAAAATCAATAAATAATTTAGAATAATTTGAAATATATTTTTATAGAAATATATATTCTTCATAAAAATAAATAAAATATTAACTAAAAATTTAATTTTAAATTTTCCTTTTCATTTCCGCGCCAATTGTTACTTGAATTGAATTTGTATGTTAAACATATCAATGTATTATTTAGAAAATAATCTACGCCATTAATTATTACAGAAAACACAATCCATCTATATAAATAACACTGAAAATCTGTCTGTCTGCCTGTCTGTCCCATCATCAAGGGAGAACAGCTGAACCGAATTGGATGAAATGTTGTGGGTAGCCTTGAAATAGCTCCACTAAATTTAGTCTATGTTTGTGTTTCTGCGACCAGTGGTTCTCGAGATATTTACAAAAAAAACGAAACTTTCGTTTGTCTCATCATCACGAGAAAACGGCTGAGCCAAAATTAATGAAATTTTGAGGGTAGCCTTGAAACAGCCCCACTTAAATTTAGCTCAAGTTTCGAGTTTCTAAGACCAGAGGTTGTTGAGATATTAATGAAAAACGAAACTTTTTTTATAGGAGTTCTACTCTCTAGCTCCCTGGTTCTCCAAACGAAAAGGTTGAAAGTCTTTTGTTTAAAACGTGAAAATGAAATAAAACTTTATCTCTGAGTTTGGTGGAAAATTTTTGAGTTAATTAATCACTTTCTGAAAACATGAATTGTTTGAAGCACGAATTTAAACGGAAAATCTATCACCATGGTTTATTTATCCCAAGCTTTTACTCAACAATGAGATTATTAAGAAATTAAAATGGTTATTTAATTATTAGCATTTTATGAGGAAGATTCTATCTTATATCATACTAGCAGCATACCCGTTCTTCGTACGGAGTATAAAATATAAAGAAACTTATATTTCAGATTCATATGCAAATTATGTTAAAATATTAAATTTATTGCTCCTAAAGAGAAGTTTATGAATATCTGTTCTCATCATGCAAAATTATCGTCACGGGCAGATCTGCAGAATAAAACATCCTGGCCCCTTTCGAAAGCAAATTTACAAAAAAAAAGGAATTGAATCAATATATGCAAAATGAAAGCATTAAAATTGTATAGGACCCGTACTACTTATATACGCGAATATTAGAAGATATAACCTGTATTAGTAGATTACATGTATAAATTGAAAATATCAATAAACCCGTAATTGATTCCAATATATGCCAGAATGAAAGCACTAAAATTATATGGGAATATATATATATATATATATATATATATATATATATACATATATATATATATATATGTGTATATATACCCATACTACTTATATTGTCGCAGATTAGAAAATATGCCTGTATGTTAGTAGAAGATTACCCTTATTACAATATGAGTCTAAAAAATCTTTGCCGAAATAAAACAGATGACATTATAAATTGAAAATTTCAATTATCCCCGTAATCTTTATACCAGAAGGTCGTAATTGATTCCAATATATGCCAATATATATCAAAATATATGCCTATATACCTGTACTACTTATATTCTCGTAGATTAGAAGATAACACGTGCATTTATAGAAGATTACTCGCACAACGTACAATATGTGAGTTTCAACAATTTTTGTCATAATAAAACAATGGTATAATAATTTGAAAATATCAATAATCCCTGAATCAATAATCCCCGAAAATATCAATAATAATAATGTGTAACCTGAAGACCGTAATCGATATTTTCCAGTCAAAAATGCAATGCCAATGAAATTTATTTTATATACATATCTTTATTATTCAAATCGGAAAAAATTTAATTAAAATCGTATGCCACATAACACATTGGATTTACATCCATTGCTAAACGACATGATATCAGTTGCTTCAAATAAATTGATGGAAATCATATCGTCTGAATAATGCTATCTCCTTGAAAGGTTTGGCGATATTTTCTTCAATTTAGCGATAACTTAAAAAATCGCCAAATTTATCGCCAAGTGGGACTGTAAAACTGATAGTTCCATTTTGCGACAAATTGACGAAACATCATCATAATATTATCCCCTAAAAAAACACAATTAATTTCATTTATTAAGCGCAATTTTATCAATTTCATGACATTTTTATAGATTCACAAACATTTTTATCAACTTGGTGATATTTTAAAAATTCGATAAATGTGTTACTAAGTAGGATGGATAGACTGACCCACAAATGCTACCGAAACATCATTTCAGTACTTTCTTCTAAAAAAACGAATTTAATTTCATTGATTTGCGTCGTTTTTAGCAATTTGGCGATATTTCCGTCAATTTGGCAAAGTTTAAGAAAAGTTGCCAAGTTAGCGATATTCCGCCAAATTCGTAGCTCTGAAATTGCAGATCTGAAGAATAAAACATCCTGATCCCGTTTGTATATACTAAATGCAAACACTAAAATTGTATTAGAAGATATACCCTTTCTACTATTTTTCTGTTTCAACAATCGGATAAATGAGTTTATTGGTAAACACAATATGAGTTTATTAGCTAAACACAATATAAAAGCTTAAAATCTCTTTGTCAAATGAAAGTGATGTACGCAGTCCGTAATTAATATAATTAAAAGAAAAATCAAACCGTTCATTTACAAAATATATTTATACATCTATTTATTTATTATTCAAATAGAAAAAATAATAACAAATATTAAGAAACACATTTAATTTAATTGCGTTGCTGAGCAACATAATATAATAAAGAATCTTCCTCATGACTGCGAAATTAAATAACCATTTTGATCTCTTCCCCATAAAATGCAAAAATAATAACCATTTTGATTTCTTTATACTTTCCATTGTTTAGTAAATGCTTGACCATGGAGTTAGATTTTCCATTAAAATTCATGTTTCAAACAATTCATGCTTTCAGATAGTGACTAATTAATGCAAAAATCCTGCACTAAGCTCAGAAATGAAGTTTTAATTCACGTTGACGTTTTAAACAAACGATTTTCATCCTTTCCGTTTGGATAAACCCCGGAGTTAGAGAGTAGATCTCCTAGGATAAAGTTCCGTTTTTCATTAATATCTCGACAACCCCTGGTATTAGAAACTCGAAACTTGGGCAAAATTTATGGGGGGCTATTTTAAGGCTACTCACAAAATTTCATTAAATTCGATTCAGCCGTTCTCTAGTGATGATGAGACAAACGAAATATTTGTTTTTCACTAATATCTCGAGAACCACTGGTTATGGAAACTCCAAACATGGACTAAATTTTAAGTGGGGCTATTTCTAGGCTACCCACAAAATTTCATCAAATTCGGTTCAGCCGTTCTCCCGTGATGATGGGACAAACAGACAGACAGACAGACAGACAGATTTTCAATTTTATTTATATAGATTATTCGGCAACACAATTACATTAAATGTGTTTGTTAGTATTTATTAAAATTTTACTCCTAATAAATAAATTCAATCAATTGAATAAAGAGTATCAAGTGTAACTAAATATGTGTATTTAAGTAAGTCATTATAACAGTAAATATAATATTTAATTTTCAGTATAATTGAGGTCTTTAGTTAAAGTTAAGACTTCAAAGTTGAAACTTATCTCTTGTTTCGTTTCTTTTCATTAATATATCACAAACTTTCAATTATAAACAAAACTAGTACATAATTAACACATTACTTCTAAACATTATTAATAACTAATCCACCATAATCTATATAAATAAAAATGAAAATCTGTCTGTCTGTCTGCCTGTCTGTCTGTCTGCCTGTCTGTCTGTCTGTCTGTTTGTCCCATCATCACGGAAGAACGGCTGCACCGAATATGATGAAATTTTGTGGGTAGCCTAGAAATAGCCCCACTTAAAATTTAGTCCGTATTTTGAGTTTTTACGACCAGTGGTTCCCGAGAAATTAGTAAAAAACGAAATTTTCGTTTGTCTCATCATCACGAAAAAACGGCTTAACCGAATTTAATGAAATTTTGTGGATAGCCTTGAAATAGCCCCCCATAAATTTTGCCCAAGTTTTGAGTTTCTAAGACCAGGGGTTGTCGAGATATTAATGAAAAACGGAACTTTTTCTTAGGAGATCTACTCTCCAACTTCGTGGTTTATCCAAACGGAAAGGATGAAAATCGTTTGTTTAAAACGCCAAAATGAAATAAAACTTTATTTCCGAGTTTAGTACAGGATTTTTGCATTAATTAGTCACTATAGGAAAGCATGAATTGTTTGAAACATGAATTTAAATGGAAAAATCTACCTCCATGGTTCATCTTTCACAAATTTTTACTCAACGATGAAGAGTATAAAGAAATCAAAATGGCTATTTAATTTCACATTTTATGAGGAAGATTCTATCTTATATCATGTTGTTTGGCAATGGAATGAAATTAAATGTGTTGGTAATATTTATTATTATTTTTTTTATTTGTATAATAAATAAATGGATATAAAAATATATTTTATAAATGAACGGTTTGATTGTTATTTTAATTATATATATTGCGGACTGCGTACATCACTTTCATTTATTTAAGCAAAGAGGTTTCAAGCTCATATATTGTGTTTAGCTAATAAACTCATATATTGTGTTTACCCAATAAATTCATTTAGCCGATTGTTGAAGCAGAAAAAGAGTAGAACGGGTGTATGTATCTTCTAATACAATTTTAGTGTTTTCATTTAGTATATACAAAAGGGATCAGGATATTTTATTCTTCAGATCTGCAAATTCAGAGCTACGAATTTAGCGGAATATCTCTAAATAACTTGGTAACTTTTCATAAACTTTATCAAATTAGTGGAAATGTCTCCAAATTGATAAAAATGGCCCAAATCAATCAATGAAATTAAATTTGTTTTTTTAGAATAGAGTACTGAAATGATGTTTCTGTAGCATTTGTCGGTCAGTTCATCCATCCTACTTAGTAACACTTTGAAGGAATTTTTTTAATATCACCAAATTGGTAAAAATATTTTTAAATCCATAAAAATATCATGAAATTGATAAAATCGCGCTTACTAAATGAAATTAATTGTGTTTTGTTAGGGGATAGTATTGTGATGATGTTTCGTCAATTTGTCGCAAAATGGGACTGTCAGTTCTACAGTCCCACTTGGCGATAAATTTGGCGATTTTTTAGGTTATCGCTAAATTGACGAAAATGTCGCCAAACCTTCCATGGAGATTGCATTATTTAGATGATATGATTTCTATCAATTTATTTGAAGCAAATGATATCATGTCGCTTAGCAACGGATTCAATATGTTATGCGGCATACGATTTTTATTAAATCTTTTCCGATTTGAATAATGAAAATATATATCTATATAAATAAAAATGAAAATCTGTCTGTCTGTCTGTCTGTCTGTCTGTCTGTCTGTCTGTCTGTCTGTCTGTCTGTTTGTCACACCATCACGGGAGAACGGCTGAACCGAATTTGATGAAATTTTGTGGGTAGCCCAGAAATAGCCCTACTTAAAATTATATCTGTGTTTTGAGTTTCTACGACCAGTGGTTCTCGAGATATTAGTAAAAAACGAAATTTTCGTTTGTCTCATCATCACGGAAAAACGGCTGAACCGAATTTAATGAAATTTGGTGAATAGCCTTGAAATATCCCCCCATAACTTTTGTCCAAGTTTCGAGTTTCTAAGACCTGGGGTTGTCGATATATTAATGAAAAACGGAACTTTTTCCTAGGAGTTCTACTCCCTAACTCCGTGGTTTATCAAAACGAAAAGCTTGAAAATCGTTTGAAAGTGAATTAAAATTTAATCTCTGAATTTGATGGGAGATTTTTTGCGTTAATTAGTCACTTTCTGAAAACATGAAT
This sequence comes from Amaurobius ferox, assembly GCA_951213105.1. NCBI lineage: Eukaryota > Metazoa > Arthropoda > Arachnida > Araneae > Amaurobiidae > Amaurobius > Amaurobius ferox. The sequence goes on along the minus strand of OX578133.1, from coordinate 149,139,984 downwards.
TGTTTGAAACATGATTTAAAGGGGAAATCTATCTCCATGGTTCATGGTTTATTTAAAACAAGCTTTTACGGAACAATGAGAAGTATAGAGAAATCAAAATCGTTATTTAATTTCGCAGTTTATGTTATAAGACATGACATATTTAACATGTTATAAGATTCTATCTTATATCATGTTACTCAGAAACGCAATTAAATTAAATCTGTCTGTTAATTTTAATAATTATTTTTTCGATTTGAATAATAAATAAATGGATATAAAAATATATTTTAGAAAAGAACGATTTGATTTTTCTTATAGCATTTTTGACTGGATAATATCAATTACGGTCTTCAGGCTTAAAAATTATTATTATTTATATTTTCGGGGATTATTGATTCAAGGATTATTGATATTTTCAAGTTATTATGCAATTATTTTATTATGACAAAAATTGTTTAAACTCATATATTGTATGTTGTACGAATCTTCTACAAATACACGTGTATATCTTTTAATCTACGAGAATATAAGTAGTACAGGTATATTGACATATGTTTTGATATATATTGGCATATATTGGAATCAATTACGACCTTCTGGTATAAAGAGTACGGATATTATTGATGTTTTCAATTTATTACGTCATCTCTTTTATTTTGGCAAATATTTTTGAGACGCATATTGTAATACGGGTAATCTTCTACTAACACAGTGGCATATTTTCTGATCTGCGACAATATAATTAGTACGGGGTTGCATATATTCATTCAATTCCTATTTTTTCTTCTGTAAATTTGCTTACAAAAGGGGGCAGGATGTTTTATTCTTCAGATCTGATCGTGAAGATAATTTTGCATAGTGTGAACATATATTCTTAAACTTCTCTTTAGGAGCAATAAATTTAATATTTTAACAGAATTTGCACATGATTGCGAACTTTAAGTTTCTTTAAATTATACACTCCGTACGAATAACGGGTGTGCTGTTAGTGGTTAATAAATTTTAACATTTTAGGAGGATATATCATGTTGCTCGGCATCGCAATTAAATTAAATGTGTTTGTTAATATTTATATTATTTTTTTCGATTAAATAATAAATAAATGGATAAATGGATATAAAAGTATATCTTATGAATGGACGGTTTGATTTTTCTTTTAATTATATTAATTGCTGACTGCGTACATCAATTTCATTTATTTTGGCAAAGAGTTTTCAAGCTTATATCGTATTTAGCTACTAAACTCATATATTGTGTTTAGCCAATAAATTCATATAGCCGATTGTTGAAACAGAAAAAGAGTAGAGCGGGTATATCTTCTAATACAATTGTAGTGTTTTCATTTAGTATATTGAAACGGGATAAGAATGTTTCATTCAGATCTGCAAATTCAAAGCTACGAATTTGGAGGGATATCGCTAATTTGACAACTTTTCTTAAACTTTGCCAAATTGACGGAAATGTCACCAAATTGATATAAACGACACACAAACAGCTGCCATAAACCTTCGGGTTGGTCGTGTGGCTTGGGTTTTCTACATATCAATTAAATTTTTTTTTGTTTTGTTAGAAGAGAGTACTGAAATGATATTTGGTTAGCATTTCTCTGTCAGACCAACCATCCTACTTAGTAATACATTTAGCGAATTTTTAAAATGTCACCAAATTGATAAAAATGTTTTCAAATCTATAAAAATGTCTTGAAATTGATAAAATTGCGCTACATAAATGATATTAATTGTTTTTTGTTAGGGGATAGTATTGTGATGATATTTCGTCAATTTGTCGCAAAGTGGAACTGTCAGTTCTACAGTCCCACTTGGCGATAAATTTGGCAATTTTTTAAAATGTCGCTAATTTGACGAAACTGTCGCCAAATGTTCCATAGAAATATAACTATTTAGACGATATTTTTTCTACCAATTTATTTGAAGCAAATGATATCATGTCGCTTAGCAACGGATTTAAATCCAATGTGTTTATGCGGCAGACGATTTTTATTAAATCCTTTCCGATTTGAATAATGGAGATATGTATATAAAATAAATTTCATTGCCATTTCATTTTGGACTGGATAATATCAATTATACTCTTCAGGTTTAAACATTATTATTATTGATATTTTCCGGAATTATTGATTCAGGGATTATTGATATTTTTAAGTTATTACGCCATTGTTTTATTGCGGCAAAAATTGCTGACACACGCATATTGTACGTTGTACGAGTAATCTTCTAGGAATGCACGGGTATATCTTCTAACCTACGAGAATATAAGTAGTACAGGTATATTGGCATATATTTTGACATATATTGGCATATATATAGGAATCAAGTACAGTCTTCCGGTATGAAGATTAAGGGGATTAATTATATATTCAATTTATTACGTCGTCTGTTGTATTTTACCAAAAAACATTTGTGACTCATATTGCAAAACGGGTAATCTTCTACTAATAATCGGGCATTATAAGTAGTACGTGTATATCTTCCCATATAATTTTAGCACTTTAATTTTGACATATATTGGAATAAATGACTGTCTTCAGATTTAAAGATTACGGGTTTATTGGTATTTTCAATTTATACATGTAATCTACTAATACAGGTTATATTTTCTAATATTCGCGTATATAATTAGTACGGCTCCCATACAATTTTAACGCTTTTATTTTGCATATATTGATTCAATTCCATATTTTTTTTATATTTGCTTACATAAGGGGTCCAAGATGTTTTATTCTTCAGATATGTCTATGAAGATAATTTTATATAGCGAGAACAGAGATTCTTAAACTTCTTTTTAGGAGCATTATATTAAATATTTTAACAGAATATTTTGATTAAACATGTCATTTATTATACTATAAGAATTTGGGCATGATTATGAATTTCAAGTTTCTTTATATTATATACTCCGTACGAAGAACGGGTATGCTGCTAGTATAAAATAAATTTCATTGACATTGCATTTTTGACTGGATAAATTACGGTCTTCAGATTTAAACATCATTATTATTGGTATTTTCGGGGACTGCTGATTCAGGGATTATTGATATTTTCAAATTATTATGGAATTGTTTTATTATGACGAAAATTGTTGAAACTCATATATAGTACGTTGTGCGAGTAATCTTCTACAAATGCATGGGTATATCTTCTAATCTACGAGAATATAAGTAGTACAGGTATATTGGCATATATTTTGATATATATTGGCATATATTGGAATCAATTACGACCTTCTGGTATTGAGATTACGGGGATTTTTGATACTTTCAATTTATTACGTCATCTTTTTATTTTGGCAAATATTTTTGAGACTCATATTGCAATACGGGTAAGCTTCTACTAACACACTGGCATATTTTCTAATCTGCGACAACATAAGTAGTACGGGGTTGCATATATTGATTCAATTCCTTTTTTTTTTGTAAATTTACTTACAAAAGGGGCCAGGATGTTTTATTCTTCAGATCTGCCCGTGAATATAATTTTGCATAGTGAGAACAGATATTCTTAAACTTCTCTTTATGAGCAATAAATTTAATATTTTAACAGAATATGCACATGATTGCGAATTATAAATTTCTTTATATTATATATACTCCGTACGAAGAACGGGTATGCTGCTAGTCTATATAAATAAAAATGAAAATCTGTCTGTCTGTCTGTCTGTCTGTCTGTCTGTCTGTCTGTCTGTTTGTCACACCATCACGGGAGAACGGCTGAACCGAATTTGATGAAATTTTGTGGGTAGCCCAGAAATAGCCCCACTTAAAATTATATCTGTGTTTTGAGTTTCTACGACCAGTGGTTCTCGAGATATTAGTAAAAAACGAAATTTTCGTTTGTCTCATCATCACGGAAAAACGGCTGAACCGAATTTAATGAAATTTGGTGAATAGCCTTGAAATATCTCCCCATAAATTTTGTCCAAGTTTCGAGTTTCTAAGACTTGGGGTTGTCGAGATATTAATGAAAAACGGAACTTTTTCCTAGGAGTTCTACTCCCTAACTCCGTGGTTTATCCAAACGAAAAGCTTGAAAATCGTTTGAAAGTGAATTAAAATTTAATCTCTGAGTTTGATGGGAGATTTTTTGCGTTAATTAGTCACTTTCTGAACACATGAATTGTTTGAAACATTATTTAAAGGGGAAATCTATCTCCATGGTTCATGGTTTATTTAAAACAAGCTTTTACGGAACAATGAGAAGTATAGAGAAATCAAAATCGTTATTTAATTTCGCAGTTTATGTTACAAGACATGACATATTTAACATGTTATAAGATTCTATCTTATATCATGTTACTCAGAAAGGTAATTAAATTAAATCTGTCTGTTAATTTTAATAATTATTTTTTCGATTTGAATAATAAATAAATGGATATAAAAATATATTTTAGAAAAGAACGATTTGATTTTTCTTATAGCATTTTTGACTGGATAATATCAATTACGGTCTTCAGGTTTAAAAATTATTATTATTTATATTTTCGGGGATTATTGATTCAAGGATTATTGATATTTTCAAGTTATTATGGAATTATTTTATTATGACAAAAATTGTTTAAACTCATATATTGTATGTTGTACGAATCTTCTACAAATACACGTGTATATCTTTTAATCTACGAGAATATAAGTAGTACAGGTATATTGACATATGTTTTGATATATATTGGCATATATTGGAATCAATTACGACCTTCTGGTATAAAGAGTACGGATATTATTGATGTTTTCAATTTATTACGTCATCTCTTTTATTTTCTCAAATATTTTTGAGACGCATATTGTAATACGGGTAATCTTCTACTAACACATTGGCATATTTTCTGATCTGCGACAATATAATTAGTACGGGGTTGCATATATTCATTCAATTCCTATTTTTTCTTCTGTAAATTTGCTTACAAAAGGGGGCAGGATGTTTTATTCTTCCGATCTGATCGTGAAGATAATTTTGCATAGTGAGAACATATATTCTTAAACTTCTCTTTAGGAGCAATAAATTTAATATTTTAACAGAATTTGCACATGATTGCGAACTTTAAGTTTCTTTAAATTATACACTCCGTACGAATAACGGGTGTGCTGTTAGTGGTTAATAAATTTTAACATTTTAGGAGGATATATCATGTTGCTCGGCATCGCAATTAAATTAAATGTGTTTGTTAATGTTTTTATTATTTTTTTTCGATTTAAATAATAAATAAATGGATATAAAAGTATATCTTATGAATGGACGGTTTGATTTTTCTTTTAATTATATTAATTGCAGACTGCGTACATCAATTTCATTTATTTTGGCAAAGAGTTTTCAAGCTTATATCGTATTTAGCTACTAAACTCATATATTGTGTTTAGCCAATAAATTCATATAGCCGATTGTTGAAACAGAAAAAGAGTAGAGCGGGTATATCTTCTAATACAATTGTAGTGTTTTCATTTAGTATATTGAAACGAGATAAGAATGTTTCATTCAGATCTGCAAATTCAAAGCTACGAATTTGGAGGGATATCGCTAATTTGACAACTTTTCTTAACTTTGCCAAATTGACGGAAATGTCGCCAAATTGATATAAACGACACACAAACAGCTGCGGGGCGCGGTAGCCCATTGGTTAGCGCGCTGGAGTTGCACTCGGTAGGCCCGGGTTCGATTCCAGCCACTGCCAAAACTGCCGCCGTGTTCATGCGGAGTACGATCACGTTAAACATGTGGGTCCGAAAGTCCTTCCGAGAGGTTGGTGGTAGGGGAAGGAGGGTACGGTCCCTGTGGATGCCTCCCCCACTGGGTTCCGGTCTAAATTGGGTGGCACTTCCCGACCGTCCAAACAGTTACCTTACACCTTTCTGGTAGGTCGGACGGTCTGGGTTTCAACAACAACAACACAAACAGCTGCCATAAACCTTCGGGTTGGTCGTGTGGCTTGGGTCTTCTACATATCAATGAAATTTTTTTTTGTTAGAAGAGAGCACTGAAATGATGTTTGGTTAGCATTTATCTGTCAGACCAACCATCCTACTTAGTAATACATTTAGCGAATTTTTAAAATGTCACCAAATTGATAAAAATGTTTTCAAATCTATAAAAATATCTTGAAATTGATAAAATTGCGCTACATAAATGATATTAATTGTGTTTTTTAGGGGATAGTATTGTGATAATATTTCGTCAATTTGTCGCCAAGTGGAACTGTCAGTTCTACAGTCCCACTTGGCGATAAATTTGGCGATTTTTTAAAATGTCGCTAATTTGACGAAACTGTCGCCAAATGTTCCATAGAAATATAACTATTTAGACGATATTTTTTCTACCAATTTATTTGAAGCAAATGATATCATGTCGCTTAGCAACGGATTTAAATCCAATGTGTTTATGCGGCAGACGATTTTTATTAAATCCTTTCCGATTTGAATAATGAAGATATGTATATAAAATAAATTTCATTACCATTTCATTTTGGACTGGATAATATCAATTATACTCTTCAGGTTTAAACATTATTATTATTGATATTTTCCGGAATTATTGATTCAGTGATTATTGATATTTTTAAGTTATTACGCCATTGTTTTATTGCGGCAAAAATTGCTGACACACGCATATTGTACGTTGTACGAGTAATCTTCTAGGAATGCACGGGTATATCTTCTAACCTACGAGAATATAAGTAGTACAGGTATATTGGCATATATTTTGACATATATTGGCATATATATTGGAATCAAGTACAGTCTTCTGGTATGAAGATTACGGGGATAAATTATATATTCAATTTATTACGTCGTCTGTTGTATTTTACCAAAAAACATTTGAGACTCATATTGCAAAACGGGTAATCTTCTACTAATAATCGGACATTATAAGTAGTACGTGTATATATATCTTCCCATATAATTTTAGCACTTTAATTTTGACATATATTGGAATAAATGACTGTCTTCAGATTTAAAGATTACGGGTTTATTGGTATTTTCAATTTATACATGTAATCTACTAATACAGGTTATATTTTCTAATATTCGCGTATATAATTAGTACGGGTCTCATACAATTTTAACGCTTTTATTTTGCATATATTGATTCAATTCCATATTTTTTTTTATATTTGCTTACATAAGGGGTCCAAGATGTTTCATTCTTCAGATATGTCCATGAAGATAATTTTATATAGCGAGAACAGAGATTCTTAAACTTCTTTTTAGGAGCATTATATTAAATATTTTAACAGAATATTTTGATTAAACATGTCATTTAGTATACTATAAGAATTTGGGCATGATTATGAATTTCAAGTTTCTTTATATTATATACTCCGTACGAAGAACGGGTATGCTGCTAGTCTTCTATATAAATAAAAATGAAAATCTGTCTGTCTGTCTGTCTGTTTGTCCCACCATCACGGGAGAACGTCTGAACAGAATTTGATGAAATTTTGTGGGTAGCCTAGAAATAGCCCCACTTAAAATTTAGTCCGTGTTTTGAATTTTTACGACCAGTGGTTCTCGAGATATTAGTAAAAAACTAAATTTTCGTTTGTCTCATCATCACGGGAAAACGGCTGAACCGAATTTAATGAAATTTTGTGGATAGCCTTGAAATAACCCCCCATAAATTTTGTCCAAGTTTCGAGTTTCTAAGACCAGGGGTTGTCGAGATATTAATGAAACACGGAACTTTTTCTTAGGAGTTCTACTCTCCAACTTCGTGGTTTATCCAAACGAAAAGGATGAAAATCGTTTGTTTAAAACGCCAAAATGAAATAAAATATTATTTCCGAGTTTGGTGCAGGATTTTTGCATTAATTAGTCACTATAGGAAAACATGAATTGTTTGAAACATGAATTTAAATAGAAAAATCTACCTCCATGGCTTACATTTTTCACAAGCTTTTACTCAACGATGAAAAGTATAAAGAAATCAAAATGGCTATTTAATTTCACATTTTATGAGGAAGATTCTATCTTATATCATGTTGTTCGGCAACGGAATGAAATTAAATGTGTTGTTAATATTTATTATTATTTTTTTCGATTTGAGTAATAAATAAATGGATATAAAATTATATCTTATAAATGAACGATTTGATTTTTCTTTTAATTATATTTATTGCGGACTGCATACATCACTTTTATTTATTTTGGCAAAGAGTTTAAGCTTATATATTGTGTTTAGCTAATAAACTCATATATTGCGTTTAGTCAATAAATTAATTTAGCGGATTGTTAAAACAGAAAATGGGTAGAACGGGTATATCTTCTAATACAATTTTAGTGTTTTCATTTAGTATATACAATCGGAATCAGGATATTTTATTCAGATCTGCAAATTCAGAGCTACGAATTTGGCGAGATATCGCTAACTTGGCAAATTTTCTTAAACGTTGCCAAATTGCTAAAAACGACACAAATCAATGAAATTTACTTTGTTTTGTTAGAAGAGCGTACTGAAATGATGTTTCGTTAGCATTTGTCTGTCAGTCAAACCGTCCTAGTTAGTAACACATTTAGCGAATTTTTAAAATGTCACCAAATTGATAAAAATGTTTGTAAGCCCATAAAAATATCTTGAAATTGATAAAATTGTGCTAAATAAATTACATGAATTGTGTTTTGTTAGGGAATAGTATTGTGATGATGTTTCGTCAATTTGTCGCCCAGTGGGACTGTCAGTTCTACAGTGCTACTTGGCGATAAATTTGACGATTTTTTAAAATGTCGCCAAACCTTCCATAGAGATAGCATTATTCAGACGATATTTTTTCCACCAATTTATTGGAAGGAAATAATACCATGTTGCTTAGCAACGGATTTAAATCCAATGTGCTTATGCGGCAGACGATTTTTATTAAATCTTTTCCAATTTGAATAATGAAGATATGTATATAAAATGAATTTCATTGCCATTGCATTTTTGACTAGATAATATCAATTACGGTCGTCAGGTTTAAACATTTTTATTATTGATATTTTCGGGGATTATTTATTCAGGGATTATCGATATTTTCAAGTTATTATGCCATTGTTTTATTGCGGCAAAAGTTGTTGAATCTCATATATTGTACGTTGTACGAGTAATCTTCTACAAATGCACGGGTATATCTTCTAATCTACCTAAAATATAAGTAGTACATGTATATTGGCATATATTTTGACATATATTGGCGTATAATGGAATCAAGTACGACCTTCTGGTATGAAAATTACGGGGATTGTTGATATTTTCAATTTATTACGTCATCTGTTTTATTTTGGCAAAGATTTTTGAGACTCATATTGTAATACGGGTAATCTACTAACACTTCTAATCTACGACATTATAAGTAGTGCAAGTATATCTTCCCATATAACTTTAGCACTTTCATTTTGGCAAATATTGGAATCAATTACTACCTTCAGGTTTAAAGATTACGGGTTTACTGATATTTCCAATTTATACATGTAATCTACTATTACAGGTTATATCTTCTAATATTCGGGTACACTCACGGACAATGAAAGTTGTGCACCAAGATGAAAGCATGGTACAACCGCGAAATGATGTAAATAGCTAGAGGGCGGGCTGGTATGCAAATGACCCTAGTCTGGTGACCGTACACCCGTGACTGGCGCTGCAAGCATGAGCCGGCGGCCTTATAAACCGGCGTGTAGTCGACGCCCAATCAGTGCGAGAAGCTTCGGCCGACGCAAGCATGAGTAGAGTGAAAAGAATGGTGGGTAGACGCCAGAAACGTCGATATACGCAACTGATGGATTTCGAAAAAGGCCTGATCATCATGGCTGAAAACCGCAGGGTGATCAACGCACCGGATAGCCCGTCACGTAGATCGCTCAGACTATACCGTCCGACGATGTTGGGAGCACTGGCAGGCAGCAAAGTGGAGATCTGATCTACCTCACGGCCCACAGGTTTTTATTTCCCCACCGTTGAGAGTCGTCTACAGACGACCCGGCTGAGGTCCAGAAGTGGCATGATGATTAGTAGCCTTGTCGGGATTACCAAGACAGGACAAAACACCAAGAACATACAATACAGCAGATAGACCCTTAACCACACACACCAAGCCCGGAAAGCAGCCGAAAAAGCAGAAAATACTCAGGAAGCCTCAAGGGAACCTTCCTTAATTGAGGAGACCTGAACAAAAAGCCCCGACTCCAAGAGGAGTACGAGGGCACACACGAAGAGACGGGAATGAAATTATTCAATTGCAGTGACCGATCTAAAGAGAGCCAAGAAGAGCCATACGTATGGCGACACAGAGAAGATTATAATTTCGCAGAGGATTCCAACTTTCTACCCCTCGGTAGTTATGCAGTGGCAGCATACATCTTAAAGCGGCGTTGTCGTAACCCGGACTTAAACCTGTGCTGCCAGGTTAACTTAACCTAGAAAAGAGGAGAGAGAAAGAAGAGTCTAAGGCTAAAAAAGGGCCGGGAAAGAAAAAGAAAAGGGGGGCACAAGCCAGAGGGCGAGCTCCGAGGAGGGATGTAAACCGAGGAAACTGACTTAAAGTAAGCAGGCCAAGGCTGGCAAAGATAAGAATCTAAACTAAGCCCAAGCTAACTAACTAAACAAGCTATCTAACTAAAACTAACTAGATCTAATACGGTTAACTAGAAAACTAAAAAGATAATAACTAACTCTTACCCACTAAAGAAGCTATGACTAAAGCCTGAAGAGAAAGGAGCAGAGACAGAGAGAAGCAAGAGCTCCAAGAGGAGACAAGAAAGATCCCGTATGGGGGAAAAGCAAGGGATGAACCCAAACATGGGGAGATGGCCGAGGAGGAGAGCACGTTCAACGGGAGGGCATAGGCAATCTGAGATATAAAAGAGACCTAAAACAACAAAGAAAGGGAACAACTACATATTACAAAACTACATACTAAAACAAGAAGAACACTTACTAAGAAACCACCTACCCAGGAACCGGAACGTCGGCCTAACAAACTGAAAAGGAAAGGTTGAAAGAAGAAGGGGGCGCAGGTCGGGACATACTAATGCCTAGGCCGACCGGGGCGACTCCCAAAACCAGAACCTACCAAAACGCCCCCACAGCAGAGCAATCCCAATCCGGGGAGGCAGCCGTTTTCTTCCTGAAAGGGAGAATGTAGTACCTTTATACCAGGGAAGAGGAGTGGCTCCTAAAGGGCGCTGAAAGGTAAAGAGTGATTAAAGCTGAAAGGCAAAAGTGAGACTGCACACTGAGGTGCAAAGCAGACCCTGACGTCAACCCTAGGGTGGAGTACACCAAAAAGGAGAAGGCTGAGACAGTACCCCAGCAGCTCGGAAACCATTCCACCACAAACAACCAAACATAAGAGTCCACCAGACACGGAGGACAGGCTCTGGACGGACCAGGCATAACACGAGTAGAAAGGATTGAATGATCGTGTGGCAGGCACGTATAGAGCCCACGGCGACCCGATCCGTGATACAGGCACATGTAGCGATTCCGTGTGTGCCCACGAACCATATCTAGTCGCCTGGAGGAACCGAATCTGCGATCCCAGCGTCTTACGTGTGTTGCCGTTAACCCGGGAACATCGGCGACTCCGGTTGCAATGGTGCCGGGCCAGAACAACGTGGAACGCCAGAAATTGGCGATGTGTGGTGTTTAACGATGAGTGCCGCTTCGTTTTGAGGACCGATGATCAGCGTGTCCGGGTGTGGAGGTCCCCTGCACAAAGCCACAATTCCAACCTCATTATCGAGCGCCACACCAGCCCCACTGCAGGCATCATAGGCTGGAGAGTCATAGCCTACGATAGCTGATCTACTCTAGAAGTGGTACCTGGAACATTGACGGGCCGGCGGTACGTAGATGAAATTCTACGGGGCCGTAGATGAAATTCTACGGTCCCATGTACTCCCATTCGTTACTGGGATTCCAGGTGCGCAATTCCAGCAGGATAATGATTGGACATGACTCAGGCCTGCCCGAGTCATGCCCAGACACTTCCATAACCTGCCCGCTCCCCAGACCTGTCCTCTATTGAGCATGTGTGGGACCAGTTGAAACGCCAGCTGCCTCGTTGCCGCAATCTTCGGGATTTGGAATGTAACGTCCAACAGGTGTGGACTCGTCTGCCGCAGGACAACATCAGGCGTCTGTTCGACACCATGCCGGACCGTATTGCTGCTTGTATCGCAGCACGAGGCGGTGCGACGCGCTATTGAGGATGACCGGACTGTGTACCACAGCTCCCTCTGTACGTGTTCTGCTGCGCTGTTTTTGTGATCATGTATATCATTCATCTGTATCCTTCCATCAATAAAATTTCAGGTCGATCCTATGCTTCCTTCTTGGTGCGCAACTTTCATTGTAGGTGAATGTATATAAGTAGTACGGGTCCCGTACAATTTTAACGCTTTTATTTTGCATATATTGATTCAATTCCATATTTTTTGTAAATTTGCTTACAAAAGGGACCAGGATGTTTTATTCTTCAGATCTGCCCGTGAAGATAATTTTGTATAGTGAGAACAGAGATTCTTACACTTCTTTTTAGGAGCATTAAATTAAATATTTTAACATCATATTTTGATTTAAAATGTCATTTAGTATACTATAGGAATTTGCGCATGATTGCGAATTTTAAGTTTCTTTATATTATATACTCCGTACGAAGAACGAGTATGCTGCTAGTTATCCATATAACAAAGGAAAATAGGGGAGAAGTTATCTATTATTCAGATTATCATAAGAAAAGACCCTTTTATAATTAACTATCCGAAAAAGGTTTCAAAATCTCGATTTTACACATACACAAAATTATTGTTGGCAATCAAATTTATCATATATGTTTTTACAAAAAAAAAAAGTAAAGCATCTATTTCCCAAGATCTGCTATGGATAGAGCTTAGTTGATGACGGATGTGGATTCAGCATCGAATTTCGAAGGAGGTGGGTGGAGTTTTACTAAGAATTTTCACTTTCAGTTCTTTTTCCACTTATACTTCAAAATCATTCCTTGAAAAATTTATTTCTAAGGATTGGCTATAGGTAGAGCTTGGACAACGACAGATATGAATTCAGCATTAAATTCTGGAGGGAGTTAGATGACTTACGAAGGATTTCCCCTTCCGGTCCTGGAGCTGTCACTTTCGATTAAAAAATTTACATTTACACATTAAAAAATTTACATTATATATATATATATATATATATATATATATACATGTTTCAGCCATCCCTGAACAAGAAACAAACGTTTTTGAGGTGATGTCTGTGTGTGTGTGTGTCAATGAGTCTGTGGAGACGATATCTCACGAACGAATAGAGCCATTAAATTTGGTACAGAAAATACAGTTCGTGAATAATGGAAGCCTATTGATTTTAAACGCAGTCGAATATTCAGACCCCCCCCCCCAAATTTTCGAATAAAATTTTGAAAATATCGTTACACGCCATTTGTGATTTATGTACTATAAGAATAACCTATTTCTCCATTCATTCCGGTTGGCGACGAATTTGGCGAAATATCGCAACTTGGCGACTTTTAAATGTTGCCAAACTGACGGAAATGTCACTAAATTGATAAAAATGACGTTAAATCAATGAACATGACGACTAATTGATGAAAATTCAATATCTTGGAAAGAATATAAGAATCTACTATAGGAATAACCTATTTTCCGTCCGTAACGCTTGGTGAAATTTTGGCGGAATATCGCCAATTTGGCGACATTTTTAAATGCTGCTAAATTGATAAAAATGTCGCCAAATTGATAAAAATGTGACCAGTTTGATAAACATGTTACCAAATTGATAAAAATGTTGCCACATTGATAAAAATAACGCTAAATCAATGAAAATGGAGAGTAATTGATAAAAATTCAATATTTTGAAAATAACATATGATTCGACTATGAGAATGTAAACCAGAACACAGTGAGGGCGGCGTCCACAAGGACCCTACCCTCCTATCCCTACCAGCAACCCCTCAGAAGGACTTACGGACCCACATATTTATCGTGCCTGTACTCCGCGTGAACACGGGAACAGTTTAGTCAGAGCCGGGAATCGAAATCGGGTCGTCCGAGTGCAATCCTCGCGCGCTAACCACTGGAATGTCCCACACCTAGATAAAGCGATTTCTACCACTTAGGGTCCTCGGTAACGTACTTGTAATTTTGTTATGCTATCAGTTTGCTCTGGCAATTGCTTCATAAGGGCAACGTCGCCGACTTCATACAAAGCAAGGCAATAACGTTTATCGTAATTTTTCTTAAACTGAAGAATCATAAATAGTGTTTTATGCTTTTGTCTGTAGAATTTTTGAATCACAATACCTTCCTTCTTTCAGTAACAGGTCAATTGAAAAATCATTATTGCTTTCTGGTACATAATCATACAGCAACTCGAATGCAGATTTACCAGTGAATTTGCTTGGTGTCCAGTTAATTTGACGTTGGACTCCTGGCATGAATTTGTTCCAATCCTTTTGGTTAGCTTTCTTACAATTAGCAGTAATGGCAGGAATCAAAACACGATTTATTTTTTTAGACTTGACCATTTGCTTGAGATTGTTGACTGCAAATTAATGTGTTTAATTTCTCTTTCACTGCAGTATTCCGTGAATGCCTTTGAGGTAAAGCATATTCCTCGATCAGAGATTATCCGCACCGGAGCTCCAATGTCCTTGATATATTCATCTAAACATTTTATCGCATAAGCCGTTGCGCATGTGGAACAAGCACGTATGAACTTCATTAAATTATCTATGATGACAAAAACTTCCATGTTTTTGCGAGAACTAGATGTAAAAAAATCCAAGAAAATCTATATGGATAATTTCAAACGGTCGTCTTCCAGGAGAAATTGGGTTTAATTTTCCTTGAATTTTTCCAGCAGGAACTTTGTTAAAAGCACAGCTAACTCGCTGTTGTATACAGGGGGTTGGACAAACAATTCGAACACTAACAAAATATTACGATTTTATTATTAATAAGGGGTAGGGTTCCCCTTTGCACGTTATACAGCTAAAATACGTCGAGAAATATTCAAATCTCGAATAACATGAATATCAATATTGTACCACTCTCAATTAATACGGATTGTAATTCCATGACAGACGCAGGTGGCGAAAATCTGCTCCTAACCCTTTATTTCAAGATTACCCCACACAGGCTCGATAATATTTACATCTGGAAACTGGGGTGGTCAGGTTAGATACCCTACTTCACTATCATGCTTTTTCAACCAAGACTGGACGCATGCAGCAGTGTGAATAAGAGCATTTTCGTCCTAGAAATTGTGGAAAATTGTGGAACAACGACTGGACCATAGGATAAAGTTCCTCCTTTAGAATCTGCAGATATTTATTAACTGTAACTTTACCTTCGAGAAAAACTATTGTTCCCAATGACTCCCATTATATGACTCCCCAAATCATACAGGGACCTCCGCCATGCTTGACAGGGAGCTTAAGGCAGTCAACGTCATATGCTCAACGTGGTGACCGCCAGACGTACATACGAGCTGACGTTGGAAACACCGTGCAACTTGACTCATTAGAGAATATCACACGTTTCCATGCTTCCGATGTCCATGTTCCGTGAACATTGCACCACTAAATTCGGCGTTGAACATTTTGTGGGGATGCAAAATATTTGGATATTGCAGCCCACACATGAACATTATATTAATGCGGTGAACGGCGAACGGTTTTCACTGAAACAAGTTCCCTTAAACGTGCATTTAATTCTGCAGCAATTTTTGTTACTGTTTTGCGTTTTCGTTTCATTATTCAATGGCGTGTTCTTGTGTCTTTGGCATCCAGCTTTGGCTTTCGACCACAGCTGCTTCTGTCTGCACCTCTTTTGCCGATCTTTGAATAATACTGAAAGGTTATCAAGGATACCATACATCTTAATATTCTCATGAACTGAGCAACTCGAGTCACGGACGCGCCAAATAAGCGCGCACCAACAAACATCCCTCTTTGGAACTCCGGTGTTCTGACATGTGGCGTTCTAATACGAAACAACGTATGCTTAGACGATTTAAACAAATCCGACTTATAGACTATAATATAAGTTACGTAATTGGTAGCAAAAGCGGGCATTACCTCTTAACGTACTTGTGTCACGATTACTTCAAATTCTTGATATAAAAATAGTATTGTTCAAATTATTTTATCCAACCCCTGTATGTTGCTTTATGTAATTCATCATATTTGGAAACCAACATTTTTCTTGAATTGACTGTCTAGCTTTATCGACTCTAAAATGTCCGGCAAAATTGTGGTATCGGACAATAAATGTTTTCACAGGGGTTGAGACATAACAAACAGTTTCTTGGTTACATCAGGGTTTACTACTCTGTGGAGAATTCCACTTTCTGGATTCTACTGATTGGTAAGTTGGCGTTCTGCTGAATTTCGATTAATTGAGGGTTTGGTTACTGCGCGTAAAATATTGCGTACTTCTTATTCTAAGATTGAAGTAAGGCTATCTGATCTTTTCAGCAGAAATATACAATACTGTAAGAGATTCTGTTAGTTGAACAGGATTTTTAAATCGAATTCATCATTTGGTATAAATGTTCGCTCTTCTACTGGTGCTCTACTATGGGAATCAACATAACGCATTTTAACCCCTGCAGAATGTTTCACTTTATAGTCGAACTCGCTCAAGAGTTCTGCTCACCGGGCTATCTGAGGCTTGAGATTCCTTTTATTGGCAAGAAATGCTATTGCTGAATAGTCCATTACTAGATTAAAATGTTTACTGATAAAAAAAAAATGGTCGCAAGCGTGTCTTTGACCAAACAGCAGCAATTAATTCTAAACGACTGGAGTGGTACACTGCTTCATCGGGAATCGTTCGGCTGCTTAACAGTATATTAGACATAACTTTTTATTCTTATCGTATTGCAGGAGCATTCCAGCTAATCCGACAAAACTTACATCTGGAGTTCAGTTTCATCACAGATATCATAAAGTTTTAACTTTAATTCCTCAAATACTTTTTAATGATCCGCAGTCTATTCAAATACAGATTTTTTTTCTTCAGCAATTGGGTTAACGCAGATTCTAATAAAGCATATCGTTCTATAAATCTGCGAAAGAAACTAGAAAGTCCTAGAAATCGTCTCAATTCACTTACATTGTGTAGTGGTGGAAATTCTGAGATGGCAGCATGTTTTCGAGATTCAGCTTTTATTCCTTCACTTGATATTGAGAAACCGAAAGCGCGTCGTGGCAAGCCCTCTGTTGTCTACTCAAACAACGGAATGAATTTTATTAGAGCTGATAATTTATTGAAGCACACTGATTGAAACTCTATCGTTCAAAAGGCTGTCATTCAGAAAATCTCCTGGAACTTTATCCCTCCATCTGCTCTCGGGTAGGGAGAATGGTGGTAACGTTTAATTGGCATGATGAAAAGAATCCTACGAAAGGTATTAAGAAGAGCATCTTTAAAAGTTACGAGGAATTATTTACGGTTTTGTGTGACTGTGAAACGGTTCTATACAACAGGCCTTTCACCTATGTATTTAATACCTCTGACAACTTAATACCTTTCACGCCTTTTATGTTTTTGCACTAAATCCGAGAAACAGAGTGCCAGATTGCGACCCACTTGGCAAATTCAAAATGAGAAAAAGATGTACCTATAAACAGAAAATTAAAAATGATTTCAAGAAAGATTCAGGATAGAACAGCTGAGACAATTACGTCAAACCTCAAAATATATTAAAGATCAGCCATCGATCAAGATTGGTGGTACAGTTCGAATAACAGTTTCTAATGACCAATTAGACACTTCACTTCTGTGAGCTCTTAAGACATATAGCTCAAAGGTGAGAATTTGTCATGAATTCGCTTCGTGTAATTTACCAGTACTAGAATTTTACAACGCCTAATTATGCTCCGAAACCTGAGAACGAGCAAGCGCATAGCTCTAAAAACTGAAGATTGAAATTGTTAGTACTGGAACACGACGTGTAATGTATTGATGATTTTATAAAATATAGAAACATATTTTTCCCGTTCAAAAATGAGACTTCTGTATTTATGTGTAATTTCTTTGTACACTCATTGCCATAAAAATTTGTGCACCAAGAAGTAATTGTGGGATCGTAACAAAACTTGGCATGAAGGTACGTGTTGGTCAGATATACAAATGATTAGAAATACAGCGTGATTCACAAACACAGCGTAAACAGGATCAATATACAGTATAACAGCTCAATAACTATCTTACAAGATCACTAAACAACTGTTAGGTACAGTAAAACAGCAATTAAATGATCCGCTAATTTCGCACAATAGCCAATAATATTCTTAAAAACTGACGTATGGCACAGTTCAGTGTAGGTCGTATCACGTCAACTCCGCTCCAACTGAATGATAACTCCTTTCATACTCGCTATAGAAACTTCTAGAAATCTCTTATATCCCGTAGAATATTCGATATTTTGAAGTGTTTCTCTAACCTTCAAAAAGTCGCCAAATATTGCCAAATTGGCAAAAAATCGCCAAATCTGGCAAACCCTCTCCGAACTTTAGTACATGGCAACCCTAAATTCAAGTCATAGGAAAGGTTACTTGTAGGAATGTTTTCTCCGTCTGGTATTCAAAAGAGACTCCATTTAGGAGGCATTTTACACGTTCGTAATAATATTCAGCTATATTTATCAAACTTACCAAATTCATTTGGGAATTATACATAATCGCCGGTAAAAGTGAAAAATTCTGGCATATTTATCAAATTTACCAACTTCATTTGGGAATTATGCAAAATCGCCAGTAAAAATGAGAAATTTATCAAACTTATCACGATGATTGGTGATTATGCATAATAACCGGCGATTATGCATGATCACCGATTTATCACTTTTACCGTAACATATAAATTACATAGTATCACCGCAAATGCCAAAACCAATATACACTCTGTTGCAAAAAATATATCTGCGAAACTCGGCATGTATGTATCAAATGAAGAGATATGCAAATGATTAAAATTTGAGAGCGAAAGAAACTTTTTATTAAGAAATGGTGGCAAAAAGATGACATTTTAGTAAGAGGTAAATCCTCCCCTGACAGCATCGTCATACGGCTGCCTGATATTAGCAAAAAGAAATCGAGAGCAATAGATTTTTTAATAGGATTCAACGAGCGTTTTCCTGTTTTGCTGAAATAATAATTTATTTACTCACAAAAATTCAATATATATTTAGTCTATTATCTGTGATAATGGTAAAGCCTCTATTTTCTCAACTAATAAGGACGAAAGATAAAAAAAAATGCACCCATAAAAAAAAATTGAGCTATAGCCGCGAAACTCGCCATGTAAATGTCGTTTTAAGAGTTGTGCAAATGATCAAACAGGCAAAGCCAATAATTATATTGCGCATGCAACGCGCACGAGAACGACGCGTCAGACTGGTGGTGTCTCTCACGGGCAATTGGAACTGGATTTTCTGCTTTGATACTGCAAGTTGTGTACAAAGATGTCTTACTGTAACTTGTGTAGAAAGATGTTACTAAATTAGCCGACCAGTTGCAATATTTGTGGCAGAAATTTTCGCAAAGGGACATGAGTAACTTATAAGTAAAATTCACGTTGTTCGAAAAGACAAGGGAAACTTGAGCAACGTGTATAAGCACAAATAAAATGATAATGTAGCATACAGCCGTTTCAAGGATACGTTGGTTGGATCCCCTTCGTCAGTGCAAGAGAACCAACAAACCCGAAGTCCAAAAGAGGAATGTGTTGTGAGGGCCGCAGATCCCCGATGGTGGGGGGGGGGGGGATAGGTTCGAACTCGGAACCTTTGGATTGCTAATCCCGGGCTATGCCGTAAGGCATAAAAGAATTCTTCGAGGTCAACGGAATAATCGAGGATATCTTTCGTAATAGTGAGTGATACAATGCTGCAGCCCCGCCACACACTCCCTTTCCTGGTGAAAACGTAGATAGGATATCTACGGGCGAGAAGCTGGGTCGAATTTCAGTGAGGAGGGGGAGAACAGCCGGAAAACCCCCAACGCGTCCCCAAGCTGAAACTCAGTCGAAAGCTGAATTGCCGGGAAGCGTTGTTGTTGAGACCCAGACCGTCCGACCTACCAGAAAGGTGTAAGGTAACTGTTTGGACGGCCGGGAAGAGCCACCCAATTTAGACCGGAACCCAGTGGGAGAGTCATCCACAGGGACCGTACCCTCCTTCCCCTAGCACCAACCTCTCGGAAGGACTTAGGACCCACATGTTTAATGTGATGGTACTCCGCGTGAACAAGGCGACAGTTTTGGCAGATGATGGAATCGAACCCGGGCGTCGTGACGTCAATCGTAGTCAACCAGGCGAGGAGAGGAGAAAGTCTGCGCCATCTGTAGTGCTGCCATCTCGTCAGAGAGGTGAGATCGTTGGAGAGAGAGAAAAGGTTAGGCGCTCGTATGTCCAAAGTCACCAACTCTGGGGAAGGGGAGGGAAGGCGCGGATTCCCGATGGTGGGTGATAGGTTCGAACTTGGAACCTTTAGATTGCTGATCTCGCGCTATGCCGTCAGGCCCAAAAGAATTCTTCGAGGTCGAGGGAATAATCGGGGATATCTTTCGTCGCAGTGAGTAACAAGGCTGCATCCCCGCCACAGGTGCAAAGGAAAATACAAAGGGAACTCAAGACCTGGATTACGGGAGAGACAAACAGAAACAGCATGAAGAACAGTCAAGATAATAGGAAACGAGAAACAACAAGAGATCGGCGTACGCCAAGACATAAAAGCGATATCCCGACAAAATCCTTAATTAAAATTCAATATTGCGTTCAAACCTTCTAATAAACTCAGATTCTCTAATCTTAAAGATCCTTTAGAAATTTCTAATAGTTGGGGCATTTACAGTATTTCTTGCCAATGTGGTCTTTTTTATATTGGTCAAACGTGCTTTAATATTTCGTATTAAAGAACATGAAAACTATGTCAAAAAATAGGAATTTAATAAATTTTCAATTGCTCAACATTGCTACCAATTTAACCACCGTTTTAAGTTTTCTTCAGCAAGGATTATACAAAACTCGATCTATGATCTTGATTTCATTGAAGCTTCCCATATCCAAAAAAATTCTAGTAATTTAGTTAATGACTTGTCCAGTACTCCTTTTTTGTCCTCCGTGTAGCAGAGTGCATTGTAAAATTCCCCATTCCTTTTTTCTTCATTCTATTCCTTTGAGGCTCTTTGTGTCTTACAGTGCGTCTCATTTTATTCTTGTTTGGACTTGACTCGTCCTGTCGGGATATCGCTTTTGTGTCTTGGCGCAAGCCAATCTCTTGTTGTTTCTCGTTTCCTATTATCTTGACTATTATTCATGCTGGTTTTTTTTTTATCTGGCTCTTCATGCTATCAGAAAACGTATAAAAAAAAGGAAAGGCCGTGAATGTTTCTGATATTAAAAAAAAATGATATAGTGGTATAGATTAATATTAAGCTCCTCATTCTCCAATGCTGAAATAAAGGTTAAATTAAAAATTCCAAAAAGAACATAGGCAACAAAGAAGAGATTTAAATTGGCCAAAAATTTCATTTATTATTTGTTTATGTATATATATATGTAATAAAATAATCCAACAAATATAGTATACAAATGGTTGTCAAATGCATAATCTAAATCATACCAATATCATTCAATATTAATATATTGAAGCAACAATTACTTTTAACATTCCTTTTTGCATTTTCAAATTTTAACATTATTTATGTTCTTTCTCGTTCTGCGGAGAATTAATTCTACATTATTTTACATGATACAAGTTCTATTATAGTTCATTAAGGTCGTAATTTTTAAGATCAAAGTTCAATTACAGCAATATCTGATGTCGCCAAATGACTGGAGATCATCCATGATTAATAATAAAAGTTCATCCTTGTCAACTTATTATGTGCCTTCATTGTAGTTGCCGGTGATATAAAATAAGAAGAGTTTGACTTACATATATTTGAAGCAGTAGCAGGAAACATACCCCTTTTGGTGGTCCAATGGCAGGATTTTCATAAGTAAATAATAATGATGCTTTATGTTGACATGTCCATATCGATTGAGATCAATTGAAGCGAGGCAGGCACTCATCACAGGAGACAACGTATTCAATTAGTTGGGTATTAGTAATCAGTATTCCGAAGACGAAGCTTAATGAAACAGTCGTTGAAGACGAGGCTTAATTATTCAGTCAACATGACTATTAAATTCGAGGAGCAAATTGTATGTTGTTGTTGAGACCCGGACCGTCCGACCTACCAGAAAGGTGTAAGGTAACTGCTTGGACGGCCGGGAAGTGCCACCCAATTTAGACCGGAACCCAGTGGGGAAGGCATCCACAGGGACCGTACCCTCCTTCCCCTACCACCAACCTCTCGGAAGGACTTACGGACCCACATGTTTAACGTGATCGTACTCCGCGTGAACACGGCGGCAGTTTTGGCAGTGGCTGGAATCGAACCCGGGCCTACCGAGTGCAACTCCAGCGCGCTAACCAATGGGCTACCGCGCCCCAGCAAATTGTATGTGTAATTCTTTAAAAATTGGACACATAGTCCGAATGCTGACTATGTCTATAGGTCTCCATGGACCAAAAATTAGGAGACAACCTTCATGGTTGAAGAGCAGGGCCAGAGTCTTTTTTTTAAAATCTGCTCAAAAAAAGTAAGAGGACCTCAGCGGTCCGACCCGCAGGCCGGCCGCGTCCAAGAGAGAATTCTTCTTATTCTATTATATTTTTTTTTTACACTTGCCGTCATATTCTCAGTGGCGCTGTACTATACTTGCGTATGATTGGCCACTCTTGTACATACAATACGTTCCTATTGGATGGTGGCCTTGTCCATGCTAAAAGGTGGGGTGCCATGTTGCATACCCCTTTTCGTAGAATGTTTTGCCCATCTGTGAAGTTTGCTGAAGTCTTTATTTTAGAGGGTGTAACTTTAGTCAGTAAATTCTTACTGTTGACAGGAGTTATAGCTTCTTCTGAAAACTGCCCATGTCTATCCTGACGGGGCGTACATACAAGTTTTATATTACCAGTGGGAAAATGTTCTCAGCAAGAAAGGAAAATTTTGACCGTTGTAGTCCTGCTATGTAAAATCTGCACGTGTTCTCTAAAAAAAAAGGGGGGGTGGCAAGTATGCTTTCTGGAATCAAACTCCTAAGTTGCAGCTGTGAGATTGTTTTTCTGCAGATGTGCAAAGAGCGTGAGAAAGTACTTTTTTTGAAAATGGCTATTTTTGCCTAGCAACTGCCTCAATCTATATTCCAAAAGGTTTCAAAGCTAAAGTAATTTTTTAAATCAATAAAAATTTTAATTCCCATTTTAATTAAAAACAGCGTTATTAAAATTAGCGTGTGTAAGTCACATTTATTAAAATTAGCGTGTGTAAGTCACATTTATAAACAAATGTCATGTTTCTCATGACATATCCTCCGTAGAGCAGAGAAAGAACATTTGACATCCGTCCTTCAAGTATCAATTAAGTTTCAATCCACTCTGAATTTTTAAATTTTAACATCCTTTACATCACATCATTAATAATAGTAAAATAACAACCATATTCATCACATAAATTATATACATTTTTCTATTCATGTAATCATTCTTATATATTCTCAATAATCATCAATTGTTTATCAAAAGGCATAAAGTTATAGTAAAATCCATATGAATATATACACTTAAATGTTTGCGCATTGGTTAAATATGTAATAAACATGAAATTTTCAAATGTAAACAAACAATCAATCTCTTTTAAAATATTCAATGTTCAATAATATGTGCAATTTATATCCAATTTTGTTGATATATATGTAAATTTATAATTTCTGTTCATCATAACAAATTTACTTCATTCATATTAAAAAAGTATCACCGTAAAGCTAGGATGTGCTACTCAAATTATGTGCAAAGTGTCAAAACAAGCGAATCCTTTGCGAAATACAAAATCTTCTAACAAATCTCCTTGTCAACAAGCGCCAGAAGCCGTAGCGTCTATGTTGCCATGCCAACGCACTCTCTTTGCCCACCGTTGAATGGCCAAGGCGGCCGTCAATCACCCTCTTCTCTCACTCCAACTGTCTGCTTCGGAAATGAACGAAGATTACGGATTAGCTTAAATCTGAGAAGGGAAAAAGTTTGACGAGACTTTCAAATTACCGGTCGGTCATGCGAATGCATATTCGCGGCGAAGACCAAATCTGGCTATCGGTGAACGTGTGCTTTTTTTTATGACGATGAGTAGAAGCTTTATGTATAAAATTAGTTTTGCTAATTTTAGAAGGTCTTGCAGACAATCAGTTTTTGAATTGCAAGCGGGAAAAATTTTGTAAACTCGATTTTACTTTAAGCTATAATTTAATTTTTCGAAGTTTTTAAGTAATTTTACCTCTTTTTCGAAAACATCCTATAATTATCAGGTTTTTCTGATAAGATTATTTGCTTAAGTCATTCACAGTATACAGTTTCTATTAACCTGGCCTTCAAATTTTTTTATTCTGTTATTGCACTTGCGTCTGCTAAATTTTTGCAACATCCTTATGGTGAAACGTTATGTAAAATATCAAGTTATGCACACAAATTTGTTCTTTCGTATGTAATAGCATAAATTCTCAAAATATTCATATCCAAATGTTGTTTACCCAAAATTTTTATACTCAAAATCTATATATAGTAAAATAGCATAATAATATATTGCACAATCTCGTATGGTATCAAAAATATGTTCAAAAAAAATATATATATACAAATATCTGTTCCAATTTTCACAAAATTCTACGTTCAAATGTTACACAAAATATACACTCTCTAAATTTGTAAATTCAATATCTTTCTTATCAAATGTGCGTATTCATCCCAATTTTCTCTCACATTTTATTTTATCATCGATAGCTATCGTTATCTTTCTATACATAATTGTTCATCTTAATTCATTCCTTCATTTTTATCACTTTCGTTCGTATGAGCTCATTTTGTTCCGAATTATTCCCATTTTTAATGTAATTGTTTTCTTTCCTCAATACATAACTTTTAGTTTCTTATTCCCTTTATTCTCTCACTTTCATCAATTTCTCCAAAAAATTTCAAAATGTTTGTGTATTGCAATAAAAGGTGTATGTTTAAGTTCTGCAAATAATTATACTTTGAGTTTCGTCTCTGACCTCCTCCCATGTTAAAAAAAAAACATTCAGCAACAGATTCATTACCACAATACATCGATTTGCACTTAACTATTAGCGAAAAGAGAATCAAGCTAATACTTGGTAATCACACAAGCGTGTCTTACTTGATAATTAAATTTTCCTAATTGCCTACAGGCACACAAAATTTATCTAAAAAAAATTTTCTAAATAAAAGTTCCCAGTGAATTAAGTGCACGAATGTGTACGGGGTGGAAGTTATAATCTCAAAAGGGTTTACAGCAAAATTGTAGTTGTACAGCAAAAAAAGTATTGTTCAATTTTAGTGATGTATTTTATTTGTAAAGTGAAGCCTTGAATTTTAAAGAAAATTTTCATGTAATTCTAATTTATGATTATCCTTTAAGTACATAATTTTACTCGCATTCCAAGATTAACTACTACCGTTAGATTAATTTAAGCAAAATACTATGGCACAAGAAAATAAATTTCTTATAATTGCAATTCACGCCAGCATGAAGTACAAAGTTCTCCGTTCTATGTCGTCACATATAGAAGATGCTTGCCAAATGTTTTGAGCTTTAATTGTCCACTTGAGTGTTTTCCTTCAGATGTGTTTTAATCTTAGGCACTACGAATAATTTGTCAAAATGTACTTTTATAGTTTTCTCTTCATTTTCAATAATTGCATTTTTATTTCTTATGATTCTTTTTATCGTATATGGACCTGAAAATTTTGGTTTTAGAGGTGCTGCAGGTATAAAATTTTTTAAATATACAGTGTCACCAATTTTTAGTTCATATGATCTTGCAGCTTTGAAATATTTCTTTTGCGTTGAATTGGCTTCTGCCTGATTTTTGTAAACTTTTTGAATTATCTCTTGATGTGCTTTCTTAGCTTCCTCTACAAATTGCTTTAAGGTTAAATTAGTGTATTTAGTATCCATATGCATATCAAAAGGTGTTCTCACTTCACGGTTGAAAAAAATTTGTGCTGGAGTATATCCTGTAATAATGTGTTTTGAATTATTATATTCATTTTTGAAAACTAGAATTTGCTTGTCCCAGTTGAATGACTCATTAGCTAAGCATGCGATGGAATTCTTGAGTAAAAAGTGGCATTTTTCCAATAATCCATTGCTCATTGGTCGATATAAACTGCTGCGATGGTGGGAAATGTTCATATCCTTCAGGAAGTCTGTGAATTCCTTAGCAGTAAACTGCGACCTGTTATCTGAGATCAAAATTTTAGGCGCTCCAAATCTACTGATATATTGCGACAGTACATTGATAATGCTCTGTGCAGTAATTGATCTTACTGGTATTGCTTCCAGATACCTGCTTAGGTGGTCGACGATGGTCACAATGTAATGGTGTTGACCAGATGATCTAACGAGCTTTCCAACCAGGTCTATAGCTATTTGCTCTCCTACTTGTATGTTTTTGTTCTGTAATTGAATTTCTTGTCTTTTGATTTGTTTAGATTTAAATTTTAGGCATCTCTCACAATTTAAGCAAAAATTCTTAGTGTCTGAGAACATTCCACTCCAGAAGTAAAGTCTTTTGATTTTGTTGTAAGTCTTGCTTATGCCAAAGTGGGCAACGTGAGCAGCTTGTATAGTAATTCTTTGTAAGCTTCTTGGAATTACAATTTTTATTGCATTAGGTGCTTTGCTTTTAGCTTTAAGTTTGAATTTTAATAGATTATCATTTGAGTCAATTTTATAATTCTCATATCTTGAGTTCAAATCATTATCTTCCAATATTTTTCTTATTTTGTTTAATTTCTTATCCTTTAATTGTTCTCTTAATATATTCTCATGTTTTAATTTATTTTCAGTTTCAAATATATGGTTAATTAGTTCATTTACTGTGTTTTGTTGAAATATTTCTCTGGACATATAATCAGCGGGGTTATCTTTTCCTTGGATGTACTTTACTTTAAATTTGAAGGATTGCAGAAAAAGTAACCATCTGCTCTCTACATCATTAGCTTTTTCCAATGCTAAATGATAAGATAATGCCTTTGCATCGCTTTGGATTTCAAATTCTGCACCGACCAAGTAATCCTGGAAATGTTTCACTCCCTCATAAATTGCAAGCAGTTCTCTTTTTATACTAGGATATCTCGATTCTGTATCTCTGAGTTTTCTCGAGAAAAATTTTACAGGGTGCATTTGTCCATTGTATTCCTGAGATAGAATGGCAGATACGGCCTGTAATGAGGCATCACAAATTAGAACAAAAGGTTTTTTGAAGTTGGCATTCTTGACTATAGGCTCTTTTAAAATTATGTTTTGTAGATTTTCTAGTGCTTCCTGGCATTCTTGAGACCAAATAAATTTTTGACTTTTTTTTGTTAAATTAATTAGAGGTTGCACAATACCTGCATAATTATCAATCAGTGATCTAAAATAGTTAGTCATGCCTAAAAGAGTTTTGACTTGTTTAGCTGACTTTGGTACTGGAAAATTTTGAATTTTTTGAATATTTTTGTCAGAAGGTGAATATCCTCTATTATTAATTTTGAATCCTAAGTATTCTATCTCTGACTTGAAAAGTTGCACTTTCTTTGGATCGAGAGTCAAGTT
Organism: Amaurobius ferox; assembly: GCA_951213105.1. Lineage (NCBI taxonomy): Eukaryota > Metazoa > Arthropoda > Arachnida > Araneae > Amaurobiidae > Amaurobius > Amaurobius ferox. The sequence goes on along the minus strand of OX578133.1, from coordinate 149,112,269 downwards.
GTAAGATATCAACCTGTCGAACACTAATTGTAGGGTTTCGAGTACTTGTTGAAAAGTATCGCCTGCGACAATTATGTCGTCCAAGAAATATCTCACTCCTTTATCTCTAATATCACCCAGGCATTTATGTATTAATTTTGCAAAGTAGCTAGTGCTGTTAGCAGTCCCGAAAGGAAGTCTTGTAGGTGAAAAATTACCCCACTCGGTGGTGAAGCTGAGGCGGTTTTTGTCAACATCTCTTAATTTGATTTGGAAAAATGCACTTTTAAGGTCCAGAACACAGTATAACTTCTTGCCTGATACTTCTTGTAGTATATCATGTATTTGGTCTACTGCAAAGTGATATTTTACTAGGTAACTATTTAGTAATCTGTAATCTATTGTCATTCTAAGTTTCTGATTCTCTGGTTTGTCAGATTTACTTGAATCTTTCTTTCTGATAAATAAGGCAGGGAATGCTACATTGCTGGTAGTCTCCTCAATTATGCCATTCTTGAGTAAATTTTGGATTTCTTTGTATGCTATGCTTTTTAATAAATGTGGAACTTTATATGGCTTACATTGAATAGGATATTGATTTAAAATATGGAATTCAGGTACAACTTTATCTGTACAGCCTAAAGTATCATAATTTTTTGAAAAGGCGGCTGAGTTTTGTTTCAGCATTCTCTGTACAATTGCTTTTTGCTTCTTGTCTAAATGATCTAAATTGAAGTCCTCTGTAGAAAATTGCTCTTCTCTTAATTTTAAAATTTGTTCATGGGTTAAAGCATTGACTGTTTCAAAATTTGTCTTCATTTCCTTATTTTGTGCATTATTGACGATTTCAAAATTTTTTGAAATGTTAGCTAATTTTGTTTCTTTACTAACAGTCACTGGTTTATTTGAGTTGTTAGTTATAAAAATAAATAGTTTGTTGTTATTATTGCTCTTAATTATACCTCTCTCTACTTCAATATATAAGTAATTCACATAAGGTTCTATTAAAAATTCAGTGTTTGCTTTGATTGATATCTTGCTTTTGACTTCGACGATTTCTGTTGTAAAAGGTTCAAGTTTTGTTTTGCTCACCAAAGTAATCGAATTATCTGCCTTCTGTTTGCTTTTAATCTGTTTTCTTGAATTCTGTTGTTTATTTGCATTTTGAATTTGACTGTTACTATTTACATTTTCTCTATTCTCAAATTCTGTATTAGATTCTGCATTCTGGTTATTTGCAATATTTTGATTTTGACTATGTTTACAATATCTGATGTTGTCATCTACTTGGATCTTATTTACATTATTAATTTCTTCTGCTATTCCCAGTTGAAATTCACAGTTTGGCATGATTAATTTATTGCTGGACATATCTAATATAATTTTGTTTATTTTCAAAAAGTCAAATCCTAAAATCATATCATATGTGGTGTACCAAGAGTCATTTGTGATAAAAAAAGTGTTTTTAAAATATTTCTTATTAATTTTGAATCCTAATTCTATGGCATGTCTGAATGGAATTTTTGATCCGTTAATTGCATGTATAGATACACATTTAGAAAGATATTTGATTTTCATTCCTGATTCTTTGATTCTTTCAAAAAGGTTATTACTTATCAAACAGATTGTAGATCCTGAATCTATCATTGCATTTGCTTTAAAGTTATTGATTGAAATTTGCAGTAGAGGTAATTTGTTTACTTGCAGAAATGTTTCATTAGTTGCACATGAAGCTATTGTTTCTTTGATGTCACTCTGTGTCTGTGTATCTCTGTCCACATTAGCATTTTGAGTTTGTGTGTGTTTATTAACATTGCATTTTTCAGTTTGTACTGATTTATTTATTTTAGTATTTCGAATTTGAATAGATTTGTCACGTTTTGTTTTAAAATTATGTTTGTTGTATCTTACATTTTGAATCTTTTTATTTCTCTGCATATTATGATATCTTACACCCATTTCACTGGAAGACAAACGGGACGTTGAGTTAAAGTGCTCATTTATTGCCTTTTCCTGAGAAAATCCTGTTGCTGATTGCCTTGTTCTAAAAAAGTTTTGTTGGTTATTATAATTTTGTGCTCCTCTCCTTGAATTTTGCTGATAATTTGAATTAGAGGTAAAATTTTGTTGTTGATAATTTTGGTTTCTATCATTACTCCTTTGATAATAATTCATCTGATTGCTATTGTTCCCTCTATAGTAATTGTTTCCTCTATAATAATTGTTTCCTCTATAAAAATTGTTTCCTCTGTATGGATGACTTCTAAATGTATTCTGACTGCCCCTCTGTTGACTGTTTTGCTCTCTTATCATATTTTTATAATGATGGCAATCAATGGTAATGTGATTCTGATTACACATTGAGCAAACAATGTTTTTATTTTCTGCATTACTGTTACCTTCTCCTAAATTCTCTTGTGTTTTGCTTTGATTCTGCTTCATTGTTTTCAGAGCGTTAACCTCTGCTATCAGGTTTTGAATTAAAAAATTTGTGGAGTCTTGCTGCTCTCTAATTTCATTTATATGTGGCCTTTCTGAAGTATTTATATTATTTATTTTTTGCTCTTCCTCTAATACTTTCTCTATTGTTCTTGCAATATTTAATGCTTCTAAAAATGTGGAGAGTCCTCTTTTTTTTGTTTCTATTTTGACGTCATTTCTTAGTGCGTCCAAAAATTTTGTCATTTTAAGGTTATCTATGAATTTTGATATTTCTGAATCATTTTTGTTTAGTGATTTAGTGTACTTTGCAGTGGCATTCTCAACTGCTTCAGCTATTTCGTTGATAGATTGCCTAGGTCCCTGAGATATTGCTTGAAATTCCTGCTGCAAATCTGCAAAATTTTGTGTCTTTTTGAATTTTAGAGTCAATTTATTTTTAAATTCCTCATAATTACTAGTACTGGCTATTTCTTGATTATTGATAATAAATTGCAGTGCTTTGCCTGCTATTAAGGTTTTGATTATAATTAATTTGTTGCTGCTGTCCCATTGGGCAATTTGAGCAATCTCTTCAAACTGTTTGAAAAAGAAATCTATATCTTCCTCTGCCTCACCATTAAATTTCTTTAAAAGTTGCAAAAATGACATGTTTGCAACATTTTTGTTTCCTTGCATGGAATTTACTAATTTTTGGACTTGTTGTCTAAGTTTTTTGTTTTCACTGTCATTGTTATCTTTGTTTTTATCGTTAGCTTCCATTTTGTCACTATAAATTAGATCCAAAGTTATTTATTTGAAGCTTGTCTTATTCAGATATCCCCCAAAATGCATATAAAACAGTATACACAGTATAAAATAAAATTTGCAAAGATGTAAAATATCAAATATCAGAATTTGTGCAATATCAATTATAAAATAAGTATCTACTGTAAGATATTTTTTGTACTATCATATAATACACTTCTGTTAAATTCCACGTAGCAAAAACAATTCAGTTACTGCGTTTATTTGATAAATATCTATTTTCAATTTTACTATAATTATCATTTAAATTAGAGTACTCTGATCTGTCCAATTTACCATAATTTTTTGATCTAATATTTGCATTTATTATATACTTTTAAATGTATATTTAAGTGATTTTATGATTCGTCCTTTTCTGCTATCACTGAGTGTTGCTTCACTCTTTCTTAACATTTATTTATCAACTTTTTTTTTTTTTTTTTTATTATCATTATTAATTGCAACAAAAAATTGTTTAACTGGTCCACACTCTTATTGCCTACTTAAATTATTAATTTTGATCTAATTATCATTTGTTGCCTTCTTAAATTTAGTTTACAGTACAATTTCCTTTTAAACCAATTTTAAAAATTCCAGTCTCGACTGACATTAAAAAAAAATCAGAGAATTTTGAGTCCAGGTTCGATTCCTGAAGTCTCGGCACCAAAAATAATTCAGCAGGGTGCAAATAATTTTGAATCCAGGTTCGACTGGTCACGAGCACCAAAAATAATTCAGCAGGGTGCAAATAATTTTGAATCCAGGTTCGACTGGTCACGAGCACCAAAAATATCAGAAAACGTATAAAAAAAAGGAAAGGCCGTGAATGTTTCTGATATTAAAAAAAAATGATATAGTGGTATAGATTAATATTAAGCTCCTCATTCTCCAATGCTGAAATAAAGGTTAAATTAAAAATTCCAAAAAGAACATAGGCAACAAAGAAGAGATTTAAATTGGCCAAAAATTTCATTTATTATTTGTTTATGTATATATATATGTAATAAAATAATCCAACAAATATAGTATACAAATGGTTGTCAAATGCATAATCTAAATCATACCAATATCATTCAATATTAATATATTGAAGCAACAATTACTTTTAACATTCCTTTTTGCATTTTCAAATTTTAACATTATTTATGTTCTTTCTCGTTCTGCGGAGAATTAATTCTACATTATTTTACATGATACAAGTTCTATTATAGTTCATTAAGGTCGTAATTTTTAAGATCAAAGTTCAATTACAGCAATATCTGATGTCGCCAAATGACTGGAGATCATCCATGATTAATAATAAAAGTTCATCCTTGTCAACTCATTATGTGCCTTCATTGTAGTTGCCGGTGATATAAAATAAGAAGAGTTTGACTTACATATATTTGAAGCAGTAGCAGGAAACATACCCCTTTTGGTGGTCCAATGGCAGGATTTTCATAAGTAAATAATAATGATGCTTTATGTTGACATGTCCATATCGATTGAGATCAATTGAAGCGAGGCAGGCACTCATCACAGGAGACAACGTATTCAATTAGTTGGGTATTAGTAATCAGTATTCCGAAGACGAAGCTTAATGAAACAGTCGTTGAAGACGAGGCTTAATTATTCAGTCAACATGACTATTAAATTCGAGGAGCAAATTGTATGTTGTTGTTGTTGAGACCCAGACCGTCCGACCTACCAGAAAGGTGTAAGGTAACTGTATGGACGGCCGGGAAGTGCCACCCAATTTAGACCGGAACCCAGTGGGGGAGGCATCCACAGAGACCGTACCCTCCTTCCCCTACCACCAACCTCTCGGAAGGACTTACGGACCCACATGTTTAACGTGATCGTACTCCGCATGAACACGGCGGCATTTGTGGTAGCGTGCAAATCTAGCGCGCAAACCACGGGGATGAGCAAATTGTATGTGTAATTCTTTAAAAATTGGACACATAGTCCGAATGCTGACTATGTCTATAGGTCTCCATGGACCAAAAATTAGGAGACAACCTTCATGGTTGAAGAGCAGGGCCAGAGTCTTTTTTTTTAAATCTGCTCAAAAAAAGTAAGAGGACCTCAGCGGTCCGACCCGCAGGCCGGCCGCGTCCAAGAGAGAATTCTTCTTATTCTATTATATATTTTTTTTTACACTTGCCGTCATATTCTCAGTGGCGCTGTACTATACTTGCGTATGATTGGCCACTCTTGTACATACAATACGTTCCTATTGGATGGTGGCCTTGTCCATGCTAAAAGGTGGGGTGCCATGTTGCATACCCCTTTTCGTAGAATGTTTTGCCCATCTGTGAAGTTTGCTGAAGTCTTTATTTTAGAGGGTGTAACTTTAGTCAGTAAATTCTTACTGTTGACAGGAGTTATAGCTTCTTCTGAAAACTGCCCATGTCTATCCTGACGGGGCGTACATACAAGTTTTATATTACCAGTGGGAAAATGTTCTCAGCAAGAAAGGAAAATTTTGACCGTTGTAGTCCTGCTATGTAAAATCTGCACGTGTTCTCTAAAAAAAGGGGGGAGGGGCAAGTATGCTTTCTGGAATCAAACTCCTAAGTTGCAGCTGTGAGATTGTTTTTCTGCAGATGTGCAAAGAGCGTGAGAAAGTACTTTTTTTGAAAATGGCTATTTTTGCCTAGCAACTGCCTCAATCTATATTCCAAAAGGTTTCAAAGCTAAAGTAATTTTTTAAATCAATAAAAATTCTAATTCCCATTTTAATTAAAAACAGTGTTATTAAAATTAGCGTGTGTAAGTCACATTTATTAAAATTAGCGTGTGTAAGTCACATTTATAAACAAATGTCATGTTTCTCATGACACATGCTACTTTCTATTTGATTCTCTCTTAATCCATGTCTTGGGTATATAATCTCAGCACTCATTCCTCTTTTGAACTTCGGGTTTGTTGGTTGCACTGATGAAGGGGATCCAACGTATCCTCGAAACGGCTGTATGCTGTATTATCATATTATTTGCGCTTATACACGTTGCTCAAGTTTCCCTTGTCTTTTCGAACAACGTGTATTTTACTTATAAGTTACTCATGTCCCTTTGCGAAAATTTCTGCCACAAATATTGCAACTGGTCGGCTAATTTAGTAACATCTCTCTCTTTGTACACAACTTACAATAAGACACCTTTGTACGCAACTTGCACTATCAAAGCAGAAAATCCAGTTCCAATTGCCCGTGAGAGACACCACCAGTCTGACGCGTCGTTCTCGTGCGCGTTGCATGCGCAGTATAATTATTGGCTTTGCCTGTTTGATCATTTGCACAACTCTTAAAACGACATTTACATGACGAGTTTCGCGGCTAAAGCTCATTTTTTTCTTTTTATGGGTGCATTTTTTCTTTTTATGTTTCGTCCTTAGTAGTTGAGAAAATAGAGGCTTTAACATTATCACAGATAATATGTAGACTAAATATATATTGAATTTTTGTGAGTAAATAAATTATCATTATTTCTACAAAGCAGGAAAACGCTCGTTGAATCCTATTAAAAACTCCATTGCTCTTGATTTCTTTTTGCTAATCAGGCAATCCTGTGACGATGCGGTCAGACGACTCGTGATTGGTTGCTGGTGAAATCGCCCAATTTTATATTTTACTAACCTTGGTTAAACGCTAATCTATGGTTTTCAGGTCTGGCTTCTTCGCACTGAAGAAAATCCAAGCATTTTCGAAATGATCCTCTCCTATATACACTGGCGGAAAATAAAATCCCAACACCAAGAAGAAATTAGTTTAGAGGAATGAAATTTAGGCAAAGCAATTGTGTAGGTAACATATTTATTTGATTAAAGTTTCAAGGTCACAGGTAAAGTGTGCGCGAGAAGAGCCATTTTAAATGTGAAATGGTGGTACATTAATAACAGCTGTACCACGATTTTGAATGCAATCATGCAAACGTGCATGCATTGTGTCGTACAGGTACCGTATGTCATTTTGTGGGATGGAGTTCAATGCCTGTTGCACTTGGTCAGTCAAATCAGCAACGTCTAATACTGATTGTGGATGACGCTGGATTTATCTTCCAATAATGTCCCATACGTACTCGATGGGAGAAAAATCTAGTGATCTCGCAAGCCAAAGCAGCATGTCGACACTCTGTAGAGCACCCTTTCTGGTAGGTCGGACGGTCTGGGTCTCAACAACAACAACTCTGTAGAGCACGTTGGGTGACAGCAGCGGTATGAGGACGAGCGTTATCCTGTTGGAAAACACCCTCTTGAATACTGCTCATGAATGGCAGCACAACCGGTTCAATCACCTGTCTGATGTACAAATTTGCTGTCAAGGTGCTTGGGATAACGGCGAGAGTGCTCCTGCTATCATAGGAAATGGCTCCCCAGACCATAACTCCTGGTGTAGGTCCAGTGTGTCTACGCCGCAGATAGCTTGGTTCCAAGCGTTCACCTGGCCTCCTTCTTACCAACATACGACCATCACTGGCACCAAGACAGAAACGGCTCTCATCTCAGAATACAACAGATCTCCACTCCGCCCTCCGATAAGCTCTAGCTTGACACCATTGACGTCGCAGACGGCAGTGATTCGGAGTTAGTGGTATGAACGCTACAGGCCATCTGGCTCGGAGCTGTCCCTCAAGTAATCGATTTCTTACAGTTTTGTGTCACTCTGGGGCCAACAGACGCTTTAATTGCTGCTGCAGATGCAGTACGATCCGCCACAGCCATGAAGCGAATACGGCGGTCTTCCCTCTCACTAGTGGCCCGTGTGCGGCCGGACCCCGGTCTTCTTGAGACAGTGCCTTCCCGTGATCATTGCTGCCAACAATCCTGCACAGTGGATAGATACATCCCTGGCAAGTATTTCTGCAATATCGCGGAAAGAAAATCCACCTTCTCGTAGCCCTATTATACGGCCTCGTTCAAACTCACCAAGCTGCTGATACTGCCTTCCTCATCTCCTTAAAGGCACTCTTGACTCAAACCTAGCTCACAACGTCCAATCCGGACGATAAATAACGTTCACGAAGTTTACATCGCGTATTTAAATCAAACGTGATTTGCATGATCATAATGGCGCTACTAGCGCCACTCTTATTCGTCTAGCGCGAAATTTGAATAGGAGTCATCTTTCATATGTGCAAAAACGCGCCTCCCAAATTTCGTTTATCTAGCACAACTCCTTTATGGTGTTGGAATTTTATTTTCCGCTAGTGTATATTATATGCGCAGTATTTTACATTTCGATCTAAGTATTTATAATGTACGGGGGGGTTTTCATTTGTTTAATGTAAACCAATATTTTTTTTTATTTCATCGTATTTCAGAAATATTTGCAAGTAAAACATGTTTTTCTATTTACATATGTATAATTATAATAACTTATTCTAGCTATTGTTCGACCCAGACCGTCCAACCTACCCAAAGATGCAAGGTATCTGTTTGGACGATCGGGACACTTCCACTCAATGTAAACCGGAACCCAGTGGGGGCGGCATCCACAGAGACCCTACCCTCTTGGAAGGACTGCGGACCCACATATTTAATATATCCGTACTCCGCGCGAAAACGGAGACAGTTTGGGCAGAGGCGGATATCAAACTCGGGTTGTCCGAGTGCAATCCTCGAGAGCTAACCACTGAGCTGTCCCACCCTATTCTAGCTATTATTTATATTTGATTAAATCAAATATGAATCATCGCTTAATTAAATACAAAGTTACTTTTATTTGAAAATCTTCTACTTCATCTTCGCCATCAATATAGTTCATCTATCTTTTTATGTGTATTGTGTTTATTGAATATTTTTTTTAATATTCTGAATTTTGTACACAACTTTAATTGGAACTATTTAGAAATATTTCAACAAACCGTATAGTTCCTTTGAATTTGGGGGTTTTAAAAGTTTTGGATTCATCTTACAAGCTCTTCTAAAAGTATATCTTTATTAAAAAAGTACCCGACTCCACCATCGCCATTTGACAAATATCGATCGCATCCCCGACTTTCTCGTACCCAGGGTCTGGTTAATCGATGGGCCCCCGGGCCCTGAGCCCCCAAAATTTTAAAGTTCCCTAAATTTTGTATGCGATAAAAACATTTAAGCAGAAATAAATTTTTAAATAATTTAAAACTTGTAATATAAGTTTTATTTTAAATTATAAATTATGTTAATATTTTTAAATAGTATACATCCTCTATAATCTTTAGATATTACTTTGGAGTAAAAAGTCCGTGCATGTACCAAGTTTTCTATATGTACCAAAGGGCCTTCGGAGCTGTGATCCTGAGCCCCCCACATTTGTTGTGATGATGTTTTGCATGTGTTTGGTACACAGTAAGTGCATGGGGCCCCGAATTAACACTAATCCCCAGTCCCCACTTTGACTTGATCAGGATATACTCCTACCGCAAAAACTATAGCATACAAAAATATGAAATTTAGTACATTTGAAGAAAAATGTTAGGGGAATACGCTAAAATAAACCATTTTTTAATTTAAACTTTCAAGTGATATTTAATAAGGTTAAAGAAAGAGTATTTGAGCTGCGAGTTCGCGTCCTGGATAAACTACTCGTAGCAATAGCATGTCTATCCACCACAAATTTTTTTTAAGCATGTACCTATATGGTTGAATTTTTGCAAGACGTATCCCTTTTCATAATTTCGATTTAGTTTATGAGTTATAATTTTATGCACTTCCGAAGTGAAAATTTTTCTTCTGTATGGGCAGAATTAATGGTTTATGCCCATTTCATCCCTTCCCATTTCATCCCTTACGCTACCCTTTTTTAAAATAGTAGCATTTCATCCCTTATCCAAAGTGCACCTGTTCCCTAACTTTTCTCCCAACTTAGAGGGGTGCAAATGACTCCCTAGGGGATGAGTTCCGAGGAGCTCCGTCCCACTTGCGATCACTTTGAACATTGTATTGTGATTGCAGGTGTCTCAGAGGGAGCAGATCCAAACGACCTTCGCCAGTCGTGATATTAGTGTTAAGAATAAATTAAAAATATTACTTGTAAATATATTGTTTGGCGTTATTTAAATGTATTTAAATAATTTAGATAGAGTAAATACTATCTTGTCAGATATCCCTATGAAATGGATACTTATATTCTTTTGTAGTACCATGAATATATATGTTTGTGTAGTGGTTGTTGTGCAAACCCTTAATTGACGAACAGAATCCAAAACTTTTAAACGTATTACTTTCTCTAGTATTGTAAAGTACTCTCTAGTAGCAAAAGTATTATAACTTAGTCAAACATTATAATTCCTATTTTTGACCGTTTTACAAGTTTGAATTTCAATATAACGTTTTTAGGGTCATATATGTCTATATATCAGTAAATGTGTACAGTAGCATAGGCAAAGGGGGGGGGGGGGGCGGGGAGGTAAGAGTCATACCTCCTCTGGCTTGAAAAATTACATAAACGAAACTTAGTATTTTCACCTTTCCAAGATCCTGGCTATGTCAATGTGTGTGTAGAGACCGTATGTGTTGTTGTTGTTGAAACCCAGACCGTCCGACCTACCAGAAAGGTGTAAGGTAACTGTTTGGACGGTCGGGAAGTGCCACCCAATTTAGACCGGAATCCAGTGGGGGAGGCATCCACAGGGACCGTACCCTCCTTCCCCTTCCACCAACCTCTCGGAAGGACTTTCGGACCCACATGTTTAACGTGATCGTACTCCGCATGAACACGGCGGCAGTTTTGGCAGTGGCTGGAATCGAACCCGGGCCTACCGAGTGCAACTCCAGCGCGCAAACCAATGGGCTACCGCGCCCTAGAGACCGTATGTGTGTCAAAGGTCTGCACGAGTCAAAAATTCAGTTTCACTTTCACCCCACCCGACAGAGTCAATGCTTAAACCCGGCCCGAGCTCGAAGAACTTTACAGGTGTAGAACCCGAGCCCGGCGAAGCTATGTTCAAAGACCATTGAATCTCGGCCCGGTAAGGCCCGAAATTATTTATATTCAAATGTGCTAAAATTCTGAATTTGAAAGGCTTGAAAAACGCGGAATTTTTTTAAAAAACACAACCCACCTGAATTTTATTGGGCTTTGTTGGGTTTTAGTGGGTATTTTCCAGAAACTTTTAAACTTTGATTTCCTCATATTTGCTGTACCTAAATTGATCATTTACCAGTGAACGCTGGGGGTACATTTGTGTAAAATGTTGAGTGCAAATTTGTAAAAGTAATTAATAATGTAACTATAGTTTTTAAAATTTTCTTCAAACTCAGACCAAGTTCGGGAACTGGTATTTGCGAGCCAAACTGGTAAAAATCTGAAATTTTGGCCCATGCGAGTAATTAAAAATATATTACATCCGATTTTTTTAGCCATTTTTATACGAAATTCCATATTGAAACTGTTAAATTCAGAAAAGTAAAATAATAAATAATTTAGTAGTTATGAAATAATTAAATAATTTAGTAGTTATGAAAAAGAAAGCATAATGATGAAATTTTAACATGAAATTGATGAGTTCATATTACTTGATAAAATAACTTTAAAAATGACCGAAATATTGCGATCAAGATAATTTAGAAATTGCTTATAAATAATTAAACAATAAAACAGAAATTTAAATGAATAAAAAATCACCTAAACTTATCGCTTAAATTAAAGAAAAATTAGTAGCCTGCAGTCTTAATTATAATAAAAGCAAAATTTTATATCAAATAGTCATTCAACTTAGAAATACAAAAAAATGAAATGTCAATATCAAAAAATTTGAAAACAAAGAATATGACACGCAAAATCGGAAATAATTGATGATTTTAGTAAAAAATAAAACCTGAAAAATTCTAGAATGATCAAGTAGGGAAAGGAATTTAAAATTGCCTCAAAAGTATTTAAATACTTCAAGGTAAGTGAAATTTTTAGGATGTCCTGAAAAACTGAAAAACAAATGACATTTAGGATGTCATGAAAAGCCTATAATGGAAAGCAGTGGTAAGATTTTAAACAAAGTTAGAAAATAATTAGTCACTATAAATGTTTAAAAATATTCAGAAAATGAACTCGAAATAAAATTTGGAAAACTCTAAAAGTTAAAAAAATAAAAGATACTGACAATGACTTAAAGAAACTTAAAATTAGAAAATGTTAAGAAAATACCTGAAATAAGAAAAACCAAATACCAGAAACTAGACGATAGTACTAATAAATGCAACTAAACACGAGAAAATAGTACTAATAAATGCATTAACAATATTATCTCTACAAAAGTATAAATATTTGTGAATTTTTGCCAGTATTTTCAGATGAAAATTTTAGTTTTGTATTTTGCGGGCAAATCTTTTGAATCTCTACTGATAATATCTGCAAATAAGTCACCAAGTTTGCCAAATCGATCGCCAAGAGTTACGCACAGACGAAGAGAGGAGCTTTTCTTATATATGAATGACTATTGGTGAATTTTCTGTCCTTAAAATGCAAAACTATTACACAAATATCTTCTTTCGTGAATGAAACAAATTAGATCCACAAGAATGATGTTAGCAAATTTGTCGCATAATATTGTATGAAAAGTGGACATATTTCGCGATAGTTTATACTTTTTTTATTTTTATGTAATATTTTTTATAAATTTATTAGAAAAACGTGCAATATCCCGAGAATGGTTCATGCTAGCCTTCTAAAGTTTGTCATTTTTTGTAAATAAAACATTACATATGAGATCATTACATTCACATAATATTATTCTGATATTTTAATGGTGTTTTCTATATTTCATTCGAAAATCTGGAGGTCTTCCGAACATTTGGTTGCATTTAAAATCAATAGGCGTCCAGTATTCACAGATTGTAATATTTGTACCATATTTAGTTTGAAGTCCTCCATTTGTTCCTGAAATATCGAACACACACACAGAGGCATTAGATCAAAAGCGCTCGACTCGAGTTCATGGATGCTTGAAGCGTAACCTTATGTTGAAAGTCGAATTTTCGACTCCCTTTACAATACTTTTCCTGTACGTTATACAATGTATATAGATAAGGTAATAACCTCGATGTTTCAAATTGTAAGAAAAGGAGTTTCATTTAATTCAGATGAAAATTAAATAAAAAAAATCAATCTATTCAAGTGGGGGTAATAAAAACGTGTGCTTAGTACAAGATTAAAAGCAATTTTTTTCCCTTCTCATTTTTGCATTTAACAGGGGCGGGAACATGCTAAAATCATTTTTTTCACTTTCCCTGCGCAATATATAGTAATATATTGCGTGACCTTTATTTTACTACCCTAAATATTGAGTTTTGTATAGCGAGAATAGAGAACTTCCTTTTTGGAGCTTTAATTTAATTGTTTTAATAGAATGTTTTGAATAACAATGTCATTTAGAATACTATAGGAATTTGCACCTGATGGTAAATTTTAAGTTTCTTTATAATATATTTTCAGTACGAAAACGGGTATACTACTAGTTATGTATAAAATAGATATAGACGAACATAGATCTTTCCAAAGGGAAATTATCTTTACTGTATATTTTTTAACAAAGTAAATCCATTCCAAATGGAACGGCCACAAGGGGAACAAACCTCCTCCAACAGGCGAGGAGAACTGTGAAGAGAAGAGACTATTGGGGAACACACACAGTTTTCCCCTCTACCAACAGGTGAGGACCACAAGGTAATTAGGACGGGGGTGCAGACAGGATGAAATGGGAATAACAAGAGACGCAGGATGAAATAGGAAGAGTTTAAATGGGACATCATCTAGTGAATCCAGCGAACAAGGAGCGGAACCCCCACCAGGCGTATTACATCTGCGTAATAAGAGGTACAAAAGAGCGATCTTATCGAACACCAGCGAGAAGGGGGGGGGGGGGGCGAACGGACTCAAGAGGTGAGTTACGGGGGTTGAACCGCGAGCATAACGAGCAAGGAAAATTCTTTACTTATCATTATCATTTTGGGTTGAATTAAAGCTTCTGTTGCTTCCACATTTGCTGCATAAGAACAGGGTCCAGAACAAGTAAGCCCGATAAGGTTAATAATCCAAAGAATTAAAATATACCACAAAAGACAACGATATACTTAATTTCAACTTTCTAGTTGCTTCGGTTCTCGAGTTATTCCCCCAAAACGAGTGTATTCCAATGGCGGACCCAGAAAGGGCTAGCCCGATAAAGCTAATCCAAAAAAATTAAAATATACCACAAAATAACAGTGACATACAAAAATTGGACTTTCTAGCTGCTCGAGTTATTTTACAAAAAAAAAGTACATTCCTATGACAGGCGCAAGACGGGCTAGCTCGTATAAGGTTCAAAATATTAAAATCAAATAATTAAAATATATCACAAAAGACAGCTACATGCTGAATTCGGATTTTCTAACTGCTCCAGTTCTCCTGTTAATCCCCACAAAACGAGTACATTCCTATGGCTGGCCCAAGACGGGTTAGTTTCTTTTGGCAAATCCACCGAGGTTCTCAGGTAAATTAACAGATCTCTCAACCTACTGCTCTACTAAATTTCGAAATTTATTTTCTACCACTGTAGCTTTTGGCACTCATCTAAATTAAACAATTTCCAACTTGCTTCAACAAGAAGCAGGTTAGAAAATTTAACAAAGCAGTGCAAAATTTAGCAAAACGCTTCTCTTTAGAGTGTTAAATTTAGTGATCTGCTTTGCTCGCAATTTGCTCTGCTCATTTTTGCTTTCACTGTAAGCTATAATTTCCATTCACAAGTGATTTTGCTTTGCTAACAAAAAGCTTGACGCAAAGTTATTTGTTAATGGGCATATTGGCAGAGCTAACAAAATTTGAAAATGAATTTTTAATATTGGCGATAATATAGTGGAGGTTTTTGCTATCTCCATTTTTTTAAGGCTCCTTTGCTGTGAAAGAGGCTGGCACAAAAAATTGATAGCATAGTGTAATGTTAGTGTTAAGAGGGATACCAGAAATTGTAGATAGGATGTTTATCACTTTTATTAGCATTAATATTGCATTATTGGTTTTTTTTTCTCTGGTAATAACTTGGTGCAAAGATACAGACGGAGTATTTTAGCAGGGTTCGACTTATTAATCATCCAGATTAGAATTAAAATTATGATTCGATCTCACAGATTACCATAGATTGCTAGGTTTCTTTCAAAAATCTTAGTAAAAAGGCAAATATTTGGAATTTATTTTCAGACAGAGAAAATAAGAAAAAAGCGACATGTAATGTATATAAGTATATTTACACTTTTTTTCGTCCAAGTAATTTACAGAGTTAATAGGGCTGGGCAGTCAATAAAACGTGGGATCTCTCAAGAACTTATTTCCAAAGCTGACTGATTGGCTCATGAAGAAGAGATTTGTCTGCATTAACATTAAAGAATAGGGAGTAATGACTCCATATGATTGATATACAGCTTGGTGAACGTTTTGATTATTGAAACTGGCACATATTGAAAATTACAAAAAATAGCATTTGCTAAAATTAGCAATTAAACGTAGCAGCTAATAAAATTTACATTAGCATTTAGCACTGCTAATGAAAAATAGCTATAATTCCCATCACTATAATCCACATTTATCATCCAAATACTAAAAGAGAAAATTTATATCAAGAATATCAATAGAGATTTTCTATATATTATATGATTACTAAATACTTGCATTAGGGGATTGTGGGGCACAATGGACCTAGAGTATTTACGTTTTTCCACAATGCTTCATATTTTGACACATATATGACAACACAGCCTTGATGTACTATATCCAAAAATAATGTTCTCAACTCATTATTAAGCCATTTTACAGTTGTAGGTGGTTGATAGATGGCGAAAGTAAAAATTTTCAGATGTAGATTCCCTTTTCTTCATTTAAGAATTGTAACTTCGAAGAAGTGTCTCAGTACAACATAAAGGTAAGGATATTTTCTTTATATATCATATCTGATTACATTCAATAAATTCAAAATGTGTTTATTTTATTTGTATTTGTTGTTGAACACAAATGTATGGTGCACAATGGACAACACCTGGGGTATAATGGACCATGGTCCACTGTACCCCATATTCTTCTATGAGTTGCCCAGGTAGCACAAATACGTAATTCTTACGTATCAAGCAATACGTAATCTTCACGTGTCAGGCCATACGTAATTATTACGCAAAAACGGTACGTTAGAATACGGTATACCAACCGTTATAAAAAAGGTTATTATTACGTATCCTTATACATTACTATTACGTATCCTTATACGTTAATATTACGTATCCTTATACGTTAATATTACGTATATTCACATACGTTATTATTACGTATATGCACATACGTGTTTATCACGTATCCATATACGTTATTATTATATATATCCACATACGTTATTATTACGTATACCCACATACATTATTATGTATATCCACATGTTATTATTACGTATCCAGATACATGTTAATTACGTATCACATACGTGTATATTACGTATATCCACATACGTTATTATTACGTATCCAGATACATGTTTATTACGTATCATATACGTGTATATTACGTATATTCACATACGTGTTTCTTACGCATATCCACATACATGTTTATAACGTGTTCCCATGTGTATTTATAATGCGTTCCCATACGCATTTATAATGTATTCCCATACATATTTATATTGTGTTTCTACATGTATTTATTACATGTTTATATTGTGATTCTACATGTATTTATTACATGTTTATATTGTGTTTCTACACGTATTTATTACGTGTTTATATTGTGTTTCTACACGTATTTACTACGTGTTTATATGCATATTTATCACACATTGGACAACTCTACAGAATAGTGCATGTTGCAGACATGATATTTACAAAGTTTTATGCATCTTTGTAAAACAAAAATATTGAGCTAGGTGAATATATTGAAGTAAAATAGATGTAAAATTTTCAGATTGTGTTGATTTCAATAATGTACTTGAATTTATAAATTTGAAATCAACACAATCTGAAACAGTATCTTTAAAATTTAAAATACATTCATCTAAATCATATTTTTACAAAGATACGATATATCAAATGTGTCATGTATGCAAAATTCACAATACTATAGAATCACTCTGTTCATATGTAATAAAATTTTTATTTTAATTTATATTATATATTGTTAATACAATAATTTTAATGCAAAAATGTTTCCTCCTTTATTTTCAGTTTATATTTAAATATATTTTTAATTCTAATTATTTCTAAATATTGCAAAAATGATAATCTACTACATTATGAAATATAATTTTAAATCTAAAAGATAAGCTATTTTAAATTGAAAATAACTTAAAAATACAGAATAAAATTTTGGGACATATTAAAACACATAAAACTTAAAACATTTTTGCAATTTTTAAACAGTTAATTTTTTTAAAGTAAACTTCAATACTAAAAATATATCAAAAAACAATATTAATAATATTGTAATTAAGTTGATAGACTATTTTAAATTATATATGTGCATGCTAAAACTACACATCTCTGATCAATGGTGGTATCATGCAACTGTGATGATTTTTAATTTCTAAAATTTGCAAAAATTATAATCTACTACATTATGAAATATAATTTTGTGTGTAGTGTTTTTAAAAAAATTCCCAGAATTATGTGTGTTTTCATTTCTTGTACGTATCATGTTTATTTTCTTTTAAGTATAAGCCTTTTTTTACTTCTTCCAGGTATTTTGTTTTATTTTCTTAAAGTATCAAATTAATTTAGTATTGTGTTTTTTAACATTTCACCCCTGTATCAACTTTTTTTTTTAATTTGTTCTAAGTAGCATATTATTTTAAAATTTCTTCCTAGTATATATTTTTTTTAACTCTTCAACTCATGTATTTAAAAAAATTATATCAAATATCATTTTTTAAATGCTTATAAATGAGACTTTTCTGTACGATTTTTTTTTTATGAAAATTCGACTATTATTCATGTTTTCACATTTTTTTCAGTGTCAATTTCGAAATGTACTCTTGTTCATAATGAAATCTTTTCCTTTTTAACACTTTATAACATAGTTGAAAAGTGTTTATTTATTGTAACTATAAAGACAACAGAAATTGCAAAATTTCAAATTTTTGGGGCTCTTAGTTTTTCAGTTATTGACTCAAAAAAGCGAAATCTGCCAAAGTTTTGAAACCTTTAAACAGCTGTAGATCAAAAACTATTTAACCTAGAGAGCTCAAATTAGTGTCATTTCCTTTTGCTTTTAATGAGTCTTAATTTGATATATAACATGACTATGCTATTTCAAATTTGAATTTTTTGAAAAGCTTCAAAAAAAATTTTTTTTAAATCTCAAAAACACCCCTTTTAATTTTTTTGAAAAAAAAATGTATGCTTTATGGACTACTTGTATGCCAAGTTTCATAATGGGAAGCCAATGGGTTCCTATGAAAATTATTTTCTTTTGTATTAAACTATAAGTGAAATTAACTAAATTTAATTACAAAAAATTTAATTTCCATAGGAACCCCTTAACGACCGACTATGAAATTTGGCACACAAATAGTCCCTTAATGTCTTTAATATATATATATATATATATATATTTTTTAAAGAAATCAGCTTTTTTTTTTTTGGATTTTCTAAAAAAAAAATTTTTTTTAGTTTGTAATTTTTTAGAAACTCCAATTTAAAAAAAAAAGAGAATACCGTAATCATGTTGTATATCCAATTTAAAAAAAAAAGATAATACCGTAATCATGTTGTATATCAAGGCTCATTGAAAACAAAAGCACGACACTAAATTGAGCTCTCTGTGCAAAATATTTTTTGATTTACAACTGTTTAAAGATTTCTAAACTTTGCCAGATTTGGCTTTTTTAAAAAAGTAAATAAACTGAAAATCTAAGAGCCCCAAAAATCTGAAATCTTACAGTTTTTGTAAACTTTACTGGTACTATCACTGTACCAAAAATGATCAATTTCTGAGGTATCAAGGTTCAAACCATTAATTGATTTGACACGGAATACCATATACTTAGTACATAACTCATTAACCAGTTGCAGGGGCGGCAAATAGGGGGCGCGAGGGGGCGCGGTCGCGCCCCCAAATTTTTCTTATTCTGGACCAAAACTAAAAAGGCGTAAAAAAATTCCCATGATGATGTTACATCGTATCACAGAATCAATATTTAATATGAAATTATAGATTCAGTATCTAATGAAATTGAGACAGGATTTAATGAGAACAATATATCCATTTTGTTTGCCCTTAGTTCAGTATTATCCGGATCAGATGTCGGAAAAGAAAGAGTTTCAACCATATGCAAAGTATATAACTTTCAGAAAGAGGAATTGCTATGTGAATTGCGACTGTTTTATTTAATGGTGAAAAATGTAAACATAGACCATCCCAATTTTAAAAGTCGCATGGATTATTTTAAAGAGCGGAATTTAAGAAATGTGTTTCCTGTCATAACATTATTAGTTAAATTGTTTTTGACTGTGCCAATCAGCTCAGTCAATTGTGAAAGGTCATTTCCTTGTCTCAGGAGGTTGAAAAATTATTTTCGCAGTACAAAGGTACATAGCTATTTTAGCTATAGAACAAGATATACCATACTGGATTATGATGATATTGTAACAAAATTTTCTCTTCATCCAGACTCTAAGAACCGGCGTTTAAACCTTCAATAACAAGTAAATTAATATAGATATTTGTATTTAGAAAAAATATGTTAACAGCAATTATGTTAACACAATTATGTACAAAAATTATGTTAACAACATTTATGTTTCTCAACATGAATTCAATTTTGTGATCCCTCTCCCCTTTCCCCCCTGTTAACAAACATTTTATTTATTTCATATTGTGGATTTTTATACAAATCTCGCACCCCCAAATGGAATGCTGAAATGCCGCCCCTGACCAGTTGTTTCAAACATTCAGCCCACATATGTTCTTTTTAATTTTAACAATTTGCTACACACTTAATATTTCACATATGTCACTCAAAATTTAATTTTGTATTTACAATCAGTTACAAAACGTTACTTTCCAAGAACTTATAAAATAAGAACTTCTCCAAACTGAGTGAAGACAATTTCATCTCTTCCTTGCTCAAGAGTACAAACTCTCCCAGTTGCAGTATCAGGCTCTACTTTTTGCAAAATGGTCTCACCTGGCACATTCAAATATTCAATATGTCACTTGGTTGAGGATAAAAGAAAGGAGAAGGTCCTTTAGGATGTAGGAAGCTTACTTTATAGTCGCTCGTCTTTTCAAGAATACATGCAAGCTACTAAGATCCTTTAGAGAGTATAGTGACAAATCCAGATTCAATTTTTTCTTAATTAGTTGGTGTAATATAGTCTGATGCTGTCACACGTTCAGTAAACTGATGTTTACTACAGTAATTATGCTTAACATGAAGTATATTTTCAGAAATTGGGTAAAAAGAATGAAGTTTTTGAGTACCCATGATTGCCTTAAAGTCATTCAACTGTGGCGACAGTATTTCTTTAAACTTCTTCATACTCATCAACTGTGCTGTACTCAAAAACTTCATTCTTTTCACCCAATTTCTGAAAATCGGCTTCTTGTTAAGCATTATTACTGTAGTGAACACCGGTTTACTGAACGTGTGACAGCATTAGACTATATTACACCAACTAATTTAGCAAAAATTGAATCTGGATTTGGCACTATATAGTGTATAAAAGATCTTGGTGGCTTGCATGTATTCTTGAGAAGATTAATGTTACGAGCGACTATAAAGTAAGGTTCCTACATCCTAAGGGACCTTCTCTTACTTTCATCTTCAACCGAGTGACGTATTGAATGTGCCAGGTGAGACCATTTTGCAAAAAGTAGAGCCTGTTACTGCAACTGGGAGAGTTTGTACTCTGAGCAAGGAAGAAATGAAATTATCTTCACTCAGTTTGGAGAACTTATTTTAAAAGTTCTTGAACGTTTTGTAATTATAATTGTAAATATGAAATTAAATTTTGAGTGACATATGAAATATCAGGAAATTCCCTGACTTTTCCAGGTGAATTGAAAAGAAATTCCAGACCAGTGATTTTAACATAAAATGCGTGCACATCCCTATTTAGTTACAAATTTGATAAAGAATCTTAACAATTTAACTCCACTATTCAAAAAAAGTTATATTAAATCAGGAGAAAAAAAATACACATTTTTTGTTTTTACAAATAAATTTTGACATTTTTAATAAAAAATACATGTAAATGCAGCAAAATTGGACTACTGAAATATTTAAAAGAATTTAATGGTTTTCACTGAAGACAATAAAAAGAAATAGTCTAAACTGATGTCCTTAAATATGGGCATTGCAAATTGCTCACAATGACAGACATCATTAAACATATGCAATAACTACACTGTAACAAGCCACAGCCATTGAATAATTAATGTCAAAAGAATGTCATTAAAATAGAAAAAATATTGTAAAATGTATAATATTCTTGGCGACAGTTGTCCAAAATGGAGCACAAACTCCGTATTTTTGTTTTTATACGGAATCAAATGGACACATGGCAGCCTTTATTTAGAAGTTACGAGTACAGCATAATACTTGGCGAAATTTTTCGAAAATGGCATACCAATTGGGCAGTTCTGTTTTACAACTAGTGTAAAAAAACCAAAAAAAAAAACCAAAATTTTCACAAAATTCCCTGACTTTTCCCGGTTGAGTGGCCATCCTGAATATTAAGTGTGTAGCAAATTGTAAAAATTGAGAACATATGTGGGCTCAATGTATGAAACAACTGGCTAATGAGTTATGTACTAAATGTATGTCTTTCTGTGTCAAATCACTTAATGGTTTGAACCTTGATATCTAAAAAATTTATCATTTTTGGTACAGTGATAATACTAGTAAAGTTTATAAAAACTGTAAAATTTCAGATTTTTTGGGCTCTTAGATTTTCAGTTATTCACTTTTTTAAAAAAGCCAAACCTGGCAAAGTTTTGAAATCTTTTAACAGTTGTAGATCAAAAACTATTTGACCAAGAGAGCTCAAATTGGTGCCGTCTTTTGTTTTCGATGGGCCTTAATTTGATATACAACATGATTATGGTATTTAATTCTTTTTTAAAATTGGAGTTTCTAAAATAATTACAAACTAAAAGAGAAATTGTTTTTAGAAAATAGCATAGTCATATATCAAATTAAGACCCATTAAAAGCAAAAAAAATGACACCAATTTGAGATCTCTAGGTCAAATAGTTTTTTTTTTTTGCCAAATTTGGCAGATTTCGCTTTTAAGAAAGTCAATAACTGAAAAGTAAGAGCCCAAAAAATCTAATATTTTACAGTTTTTGTCAGCTTCACTGGTACTACTATTGTACCAAAAATTATCATTTTCCATGATGTCAAGGTTCAGATCATTGGTTGATTTGACACGGAATGACCCTTGGATGAATATTCAATTTTGCAGTATTTTAATTTCTTAAGTTTTACCCCATATGAAATATTGGAGGCCAACGGCCGTACCGTGCTGAAAACACCGGTTCTCGTTAGATCACCGAAGTCAAGCAGCATCGGGCGCGGATAGTACTTGGTGGGTAACCACCTCGGAACACCGCGTGCTGTTGGCCATCTCGGGTGCGGTATCCCAGTGGTTTGCGCGCTAGATTTGCACGCTACCACAAATGCCGCCGTGTTCATGCGGAGTACGATCACGTTAAACATGTGGGTCCGTAAGTCCTTCCGAGAGGTTGGTGGTAGGGGAAGGAGGGTACGGTCCCTGTGGATGCCTCCCCCACTGGGTTCCGGTCTAAATTGGGTGGCACTTCCCGGCCGTCCATACAGTTACCTTACACCTTTCTGGTAGGTCGGACGGTCTGGGTCTCAACAACAACAACCATATGAAATATTGTTTAAAAACAAACTAATTATTCTTTGTAATCAAAGTTTAATAGAGGTAATTTATGGTACAGGAAAATTAGGCGTTCTGCATTTTCAGGTTGCAGCCTATTAAGTTTTGGTTCATAAACATTCTTTGCTTCTTTCTGAAAATAAATGTTCACTATCAACGCTGGCTAGCTGGTGCAGACAAGTACTTTCTTGCTATTTTTGCAAGTATGGCACAAAATAGAAACATTTTCTATTTTAAATTGGCATAAAATAGAAATATTACCTTTAAAAAAATCAACGGTGGTATCATATGACTGTAATGATTTTTAAGAGTGAACAGTGAGTAAGGGCACAAAGCACAAATAGAACATGTTTCTAGATGCACAGAACACAAACTGCTATAAAATGAATTAGAATTTTTTCGACTAATTATATTTCTTTTAAGTATATTTTTAATTCTAATTTCTAACAATTGCAAAAATTATAATTACTACGTTATGAAATATAATTTTGCGGTGTTTTTAAAATAATTCTACGAATTATGTGTGTTTTTATTTCTTTTAAGTATCATGTTTTCTTTTAAGGCTTTTATTACTTCTTCCAAAAATTTCTTCCAAGTATCAATTTTTTTTTTAATTTTCATAAAGTATCAAATTTGTTTTAATTTAGTATTGTGTTTTTTAACATTTCACTCCTGTATCAACTTTTTCTAAGTAGCATATTATTTTAAAATTTCTTCCTAGTATATTATTTTTATTTCTGCAAATAACATTAAATTAATTATAATATTTAACACTGTCTAAGCAGAGAATAAATGAAAATGTGGTCATATTGCATTTGTTATGCATGCAAGTTTATTTCAAATCCTGTAAAATCAAATTATTCTTTCACATATTTTTTATAGATTTTAGTTTTAGACATACATGTATAATTACACTAAATGAAAGTTGCTTCATTTATTATTATATAGATTAAATTTATTTTATTATAAACACTAACCAACACTAAATAAGTATTTTTACTTGCAGGTAGGTTATAAGTGAAGCAACTTTCATTTAGTATAAGTATACTGTCTTAAGTTTAAAATACATAAAAACATGTAAAAGAATAATTTATGATTTTACAATATTTGAAATAAACATGCATGCATGACAACAAATGCAATCTCGGACCACGTTTTCATTTAATCTCCGCTTAGACAGTATTAAATGCGAGCATGGATGCACATACCACAATGCTGAAAATATACACTTTTCCCGTTTGCTTTTAAAGCAATATCTAATGCTAAAAGCAATATGTGCATACAAAGCTAGGAAGATATATACAATAAAATAAAAGTTAAAGCTAAATATAATTAAATAAAATAAAATATATAAATTAAGCAACATGTTAACCTAACACTAACCTAACACAGAAAAATCAAGTTCAAGATACAAACCTACAAACACGGCGGGAAATGTAGAGAATAATAACTGCACTCAGTGTTGCCAGATACACAGAGCTTATGGCTTCGTCCCCTGAGGTAGAAATGAGTCCGTTCTGGAAGCTTTCAGAACTGAGTGACGTCACGTCCGACCACCGAAATGAAGTAGCATCGGCAGCGGTTAGTACTTGGGAGGGTGAAGATAAACAAAAAGGGAGATCCCTGACCACCTGTGTTGGAGGACAAAGCTGATAGGGGATTAGCAAGAAGCCCCAAGGGGATGGAGGAGGAATGGTTATTTTTACGTATGAAAAATGGTAATTTTAATGTAATATAAACGGTATTTATAACATATGATAAACGGTATTTATAATGCATGATAAACGGTAATCCATGAAAATGCCTTCGGGAAAAGGGTTCGAGAACAAAGCTGAAAGAGGATTTGAGCAGGGAGGGGAGCGAAAATGGTTATTTTTACGCATGATAAATTGGTATTTTTAATGTAATAAAAACGGTTATTTTAATGTAAAATAAACAGTAATACATACGTATTTAAAATGGTATTTCTACATACGGTATGTTCATACACGGTAATTCATACGTATGATATACGGTATTTTTATATACCGTTTACTCATAACGGTATTATAACCAATGTATTACCGTTTATCGTATAACACATACAAAAATATAACATATAAATGGTTTAACAACGGTTATAATACCGTATGTGTGTTACCTGGGTGGACATCAGTCCTTTTCAGTAAATACTGATGAATTATTTGGCTCTGATAAAAAAAATTACACGTGATTTATGTTGTAGTTTACGCACTATGTTGTAGTTTACACACTTCAAGTGCTCCTTCCCGGCCGTCCAAATAGATGCTCAAGTCCACTGGATGAGTCAGACGGTCTAGGTTTTCAACACTTCAAGTGCTATAACTCAAATTTTCAGATATTGCAAATGAAAATGGAACTAAGGAAGCAATTAAGTATAAGAGTATAAATGTAAAAGATTCGATAACATGATGCCTCACATATGATATTTTAAATCTAGAATTAATCAAACAGATCTTTAAAAAATATACTTTAAGCTAATTAATATATTTTTAGTTCTATCTCTTGGTATATTGGATGGAATCAGTGTAAAGTGAGTAAAATCAACCACCTTACATAATAATAATTAAAGCTGTTTTGAAATCTTGGAGGTAAGGCCATATCCTGGAAAATATATAGAACTGTGCAAATATAATATAAACTTCAAACACTATATTTACATATGACAGTACTATCGCGATTAAGTCAGTGTTTGGTGTGAAGATACAAGATTTAGATAGAACACTACATAATCACTGATCATTTATCAATAATAAAATAATTTCAAGAAATCAATTGAAAATAATTTAATTGTTATTATAAATATAAATTTATTTTAAAAATACCTTAACACATTTTTTTAATTTAAGAATGTCACACAGCAAACCACAGAAAACTGGTAAAGGAACTGTGCCAAATGAAGTCATGAAGCAGGCTGAAAAAGTGTTATTGATGTTAATCGATTCATTCGTTAAATCTGCAAATAGGCAGGTATTACAAAACCTGTAGAACTTGTACTTTTGAACATAATGCACTTTTAGTGTGTTATGTTTAAAAGTACAAGTCCTAAAAAATAGTAGCTAAGTGAAAAGTAAGAACACATCACCAATTAGGTTTATGCCTAACTATGCAAATAGACAGGTATTCTCAAAGGAAGAGGAAGTAATGTTGGAAAATTACATTATAGATACTGTTAGAATGCAGCATGGACTTATATTTTAAATGACAAGAAAATTTGTTTATGAATTTGCAATGATTAATCAAAAGAGTATGCCATAGTTCTGGAAAAAAAATCAGCAGCAAAATATTGGCTGTACAATTTTAGAAATCAGAATCTTAAAATTTTGCTTAAACAGCCAGAATCAACAACTTTTAATCGTCATAAGCCATCAACAAGCAATTCACAAAATTATCACATGAAAATTATCTGACAAAATTTTGATCATATGAAGAAATTCTGTCCTTACTAAACACTTTTTCAAGTTAGTCAATAAGTTTAAGATGAAAAGAATCATCAAAAATATCAAAGTACCAGTTCAAAACATCCTAGAAGAAGCCATGCAGAACAAAGAGAAAAGATTTAAACAAAAAAGAGTCACTTCAATTAAAGCCAGAAAGAATATTCAAAATGAGTAAATTACTGTTTCAAAGAACGACAAAAGCAAAATTGAAGCTCCACAGTCTAGTGCAAAGAAAACAAAGTAAAACATTGTGTAAATATATCTGAAAGTTCTAATGATTCTGATAGCAATATGCCTACTTATAGTGAAACAAAATACACTGAAACTGAAAATATTTTAAAGCATGATTCTAATATATAAATGCAAAAATAAAGGTTATGGTGATTATATTTTTATAATATTTCTTATATAAAATATTACATTGGTTTAGTCATTGAAAGAATTGATATAAATCATGATCTTGTGGGATTCATGTTGTTGAGACCCAGACCGTCTGACCTACCAGAAAGGTGTAAGGTAATCGTTTAGATGGCCGGGAAATGCCACCCAATTTAGACCGGAACCCAGTGGGGAGGCATCTACAGGGACCGTACCCTCTTTCCCTTACCACCAACCTCTCGGAAGGACTTACTGATCCACATGTTTAACGTGATCGTACTCCGCATGAACACGATGGCAATTGTGGCAGCGTGCAAATCCAGTGTGCAAACCACCGGGTTACCACGCCCGAAATGTGCCAACAGCATGCGGTGTTCCCAGGTGGTCACCCACCCAAGTACTAACCGTGCCCGATGCTGCTTGACTTCGGTGATCTAACGAGAACCGGTGTTTTCAGCATGGTAGGGCCATTGGCTGTGTGATTCATGTGACAAAAGTCTAAGATGTCTTTGCTTTTCTTGTAAAAGTTGATGCATCTGTCATAAACATTCAAGATATTGTAATATGCCTTCCAGAACCTAGGATATCACAATATATAGTAGACTCTCAGCTGCACATAAATATTTTGGTATGTCATTTGCAAATTTTAATTTTTGTTAATAATTGCTTTATGGATTGAATGATTGAATATATTTCATTCACCCCCCCACCCCCCCATTTTTCATACCATTATTTTCTTCTAATATTTATTGAATAACTTTTTAAAAAAACGGAATATTTAGATTTCAAAAAGTAACAGCTGCAATAGTGAAATTTTAATTGAAAAAATAAAACCATTAAAAATTGAAATGCAATAACTTACTGAAATCTATTTGTCATTTACATACTAAATAAATTGTTTTTAATGTACAGATGAATCATTTTCATATTTCTTAGAAAATTTAGCCATGGCCCATAGTGTCCCATGGTGTAGACTATTGTACCCCAACCCTGGGGTATAATGGTCCACTTTGTCACTTGTCATTTAAAAAATAATACAGCAATACATAATTGCAATTATTTGTTTTAAGTAAATATATGATAAACCTGAATATATAGGCAATATGTATCCTCATTTAAAGTGAGAATTTTGCTCACTGTTTAATATAAAAACATCAAAATGTATGAAAGTGGTCCATTATACCCCACCCTCACTTATATAATATGCAACAATGTAAAATACAGCATGATTAAGTCTATTAAAGAAAATTAGTTATACAAGAAATATTACATAACAAACTTTATTTCAAGAAATAAAAATAATAAACAAACATTGGACGCTGCTGTAAAGGAGCATAACATAAATAAAAATAATACATATAACAATTTCGCACAGAGAAAAAATCTAGGTCAGCAAGTTGAAAATATATTTGTTGAAAACAATACTAATTGCTAATACAAAATCTGTGCGCACCTGATTTAGTCATGGTTATAATATATAAATAGAAAATGAGTAGCTATATATTCACAATATAGCTGTATGAAACTTATAAACTAGGATAAAATAAAAGTGTTTTCATATTTAGACAGACACAACTTGGATGTATTACATACAAAAAATCAGAATATAACACTAGCTGAAATGAAATTATATTTAAAAAATATATACATATTTAATGCACTAACAATGAATTTAATAATTTAATACCAATCAAATTATCTCTTTATATTAATAAACAGAAAAATTAGATACATTAAGTATTGAAATTTCTAACTAAACAAACCAACCAAATTATGTTTTAATGTTCATATAAGGGAAATAAAATATTTGGATTTAAAAATAAACTGTATAAAAAATATGTTAACTTTGATATTGTAAATTTGAATATTTATTATAATGAATTTCAAAGTATATTTTCTACTAGAGGGTAACTGCCCCCTGCTCACTATCACTTGCAGCCCCTATTGGACATTTTACTTACAAGGAAACGTTCCCAAGCTAAACTCATAGAATTCGACAAAAATTTGACAGGTGTTAGAAGAAGTTATAGAAAATCCATATTCTGAAAATTAGCTGCTGAATTGCATTAGGAGAGGAGTAGAATAATGTTGAAAATTGGGTCTGGGTTGCCAGAACCGTACAGTTAGCATCAATTGGCGACTCTGCATTCTTATAAATTGACGAACACATGTAATGTGTTTATACTATCAAAATGCATTTTATGCTGTATTTAGAGGCGTTAATACTCAAAAAATAGCTTCTTAAATACTACCTCTTGAAAAACAGAAAATGCAGATTACCTGTATCAGTACTATTATGGTATATAGTTTATAAGAGATATAATTGATGACAAATGATTGAGGTTGAATGAAAGGGTTAATTTCTTTATACATTGAACAAATATGAGGCTCATTGAAGAAATGCATAAAACAGAAACATATTTTACACCAGCTACACCGAGCGAATATTTTGGATGTACAGTTTTGTTTCCCACAATCAAGTATATTGTATGCAGTAAATATGAACTCAACAGGATTTTTGAATTCAGGAACAATTCAGCAACTAATTTTTTCAATGTCGATATTTTGAGCCATCTACTAACGCCTGTCAAATTTTCGGTGAATTCTATGAGTTTAGCTTGGGAACGTTTCCTTGTTAGCTCGGCCCTGGCAGCATGAGGTTGCATCCTATGATTGTAGTCAGTGGCCACTGTTTCAAAACATTTTGATGGAAGAATGCGTCCTTCAGCAATGACAGTGAATGTTCAGCAAAACAGATAATTTTGTCTGATAACCTACGTAAAAAATGTTTATCCGTCAAAATCTTAAAATAAAAAATATTTGGGAAAATGATACTTTTTCTATACAATAGTATGAGAAAGTAATAAAAATGCATAAGCTATGATCCAGAGAAGTTAATGTACTGAATGAACTAGTCTCTTTTTTTTAATTTGTCTCTATTTTTAAAGTGTCTCTAAAAGTCACTTCTTTTTCAGTTTGAAATCCATTTTAGCAGGAGCAGATGAAATTCCTGCCCTAAGTTATTCATTGTTTGCACCTACAGTACAAGCAAAAATTTCGATTTATTTTGGATATTCCAGTTTATCGCTTAAGGAGAGGAATTAACTTACTATTGTGCATCCTCTTTGTAAGCACAGTAAATATATAAGTCCCCTTTGTAAGTATATGATGTATGATTTATTCATTTTGAAACTTTAATACAGTTAATTTAAGTATTGAATTTTCTAAACTTAGAAAACAAAATAACTTGTTGTCTATCACTTATTTGTTAGTTCAATTAAACTGATTTTGATATTTTTGCATCTTTTCAGTTTGTTAAACTGTAACTCTAAATATAATCTGATAAAATTCAAATAGTAATAAAATTTCACATTAAATGATATTAAGACTAAAATGAATTATAACTAAATTTCAATGAATCCTTTGTAATTATCTCCTGTCTAGTTTTTTAATTGGTCAAACCTAAAAAGGCTAAGTTTTTACTAGTATTATTTAGTGAAAAAGATTTTCTGAAACTTTAATTGCTGTTTATATCAAATTTAATTAATTAAAGCCTTGCTGCAATGTCTAGATAATTAAACCTTGAAAATAAAAATGTAACAAAAATACATATCACAGCCACAATTTTTTTGTCCTAAATTAAAGATTACTTATTTTTTGATGTAGTTGTTTTAATTGATCAGGGATCTAGCTGAATAACCTTGAAATCATAATTGTTTTAACAAAGTTACTTTGTTACAATTTACTTAACATCATGAAATGACATTGGTTGGAATTTATATGTTGTGTCTTTTCAAGGTTTGTAAAAAAATATTATTATAATAGAATATAAGGGTGATAACTTAACCTTGTAAATCCTCCAATCAATATTCAATTAAAAACTAAACTTTCTTTTCGAAACAGAAAAAAAATAAAGTGAAGAAGAGAAAATTTAGAGATAAAATAAAATAATTAGTTTTACTTTCTGAATTTCTGTATGTAATATAATAATGCTAAACTCAAATGACAGTAACATTGAAATATTCAGACATTTCTATCAGATCTATCACAGATTCAAACATCATACTTATAACAAAATTGTACAAAACATGATGTTTTCTTTTATGGAATATCCACATACCTTACAACAGTTTACATGAAGAAAAATATGACAAAATAAGAATTTACCAAAAAACTTTGTACTGATACAAGAATAGACACCGGTAAAATAACAGTTGAGTGAAAAAAGTGTTTTAAATGAGATTTTAAAATAGTTTTCCATTTAATTTCAAATTTAGCAGATCGAAAACGGAGCTCTGAAAGAGGCTTCAAACTCTCAGATCCTTAATTTTTTTAGTAAAATAGTACACATGAAATATTTTACAGATATTTATAAATCAATTAATTTTAAATACTTTTAGGACTTAAAATACCAGTCGTCATTAAGGGATTATAACATGAAGTCCATGTATATTTATAGATTTGTGGATAAATCTTAGGAAGTGCATGGAGTTCAGTTTTTCTTTGAAAAATCTTCTAAAAAATTCATTCTTTCAGAGCCAATGAGATTAGATAAAGTTAAAACTCATCATTACATACAATTTGTAATATCTACAACAGTATGTTAAATTATATAAATTGAAATAGAATTTGGTATTTAAGTGAATTAACAGAAATTGATTGCATAAAATTATGTATGATTATCTTGAGATGAATAATAAACAATCTTTAACTACATGCTTAATATAAGGTGCAATTTCAGCTGTTTCATGACTTACGCATAAAAATGAATAATTTGCATAATTCTGTAAAAATTAAGATGGCTCATATACACTAATATTTACTCTCATATATATGCTGTATGATTTAACAATTTAAAAAATTGACATATTTTTAGTTTTATATATATATATATATATATATATCAGTGGCGTAGCACCCATTGAGGCTTAAAAACTGAGCCTCCCCTGCTTAAAATCTAATTTAAAGATATTTTTATTTACTATATTTTTTTAAATAACTTTGTGAATATATGTCTTTTTTCAGAAAACTGTTACACTTACTTAAAATGCGACGTTTCAAAGTATTTTCCCCATTAAAACATATATCTAGAAGCTGAAATCATCTAACTTTTACGTTGTTCTGAAAGAAGCATAGCATTAGAAAAGCCCAATTGTTAAACTTTGCCCTCCTTGATAAGCTAGAACTAAAGGCTAGCTTCTAGGAAGGTGGGGCTATCGCTTTCCCCAATTTCAACCCTTTCTAAACAGCGTACTGACAGACGATTGGATATGGGACGTGAAGTTTCATGAATGAAATTTTCTTGGGTAAGGCTAATGGATCCGCCATTTCGGGTCAAACATGGTTCTATTAATTAATCTTCGCAGAAAAAAGTCATATGTAATACTAAAAAATATGAGGCATATTTCATGCATAACATGACATTCACCTAAATTTAAACATTATCAGGATGAATAAATACACTAATAATGACTACCATTAAACTTAAGTAGTTTGTGAAATAAACTTAGTCACAGCAACAATATCATGCAGCATCCGTTTGTGTATTTGGGAATTTTAGAAAGAATAAATCTGATTTTCCTTTAAAAATTACGCTACACAAGAATCACAAACAAAAGCCATTGTTAATTTTTAGTGGATTTTTTGCATATTGTGGTTAAGATATTTTTAAGTTTTCATAGTATTTGTAAAGAATTAATATACACAATTGTTTAAGGACATTGTTGACTACAGGGATTTTCAACTAAGCTTATGTTCCAGATATATTTCTCATCCATTTTCAGTGTTCTCCCTTGAATTGTTTTATTGCGTTAGCTCTAGCTGTTTATATTTACAAAACTCGTATATATTTTTTCTATCACTTGCTAATAATATTATAATATATTTCTACTTCATGCATAGGTGCTTGTAAAACTTTTTCCAGGGGGGCGGGGGCAAAATCAAGCACATGATGTACAACATCCACTGGCTTGATGCTCGTCTTTGTTATATTGAATGTCTAAGGGGGAGTGTGACCCTCCCTTTACTTCTCCTATGGACGACCATGACTTCATATTTAATAAAATGATTGTAAAAATTAATCTAATTTAGAAATAAGAAAATATTTAAAATGTTATATCTTGTATATATTCATCTTACATAGGTAACATTTTAAAATCTCGTGCATTTCATCCAGTCTTTGCATTTTTATGTAAAATAATTTTATTTTATTCACCAATAAATAAAACTTATGAAAATGTGGATTCCAATATAAATTTCACTTGTAATACCAAATTTTCAGCTTCCCCAGTCAAAAATCTTACGCTACGCTACTGATATAATATATATATATACAGTACAAGATCTATTATCCGGACTGCTTCAGACTTCAGGCAGCCTGGATAAGGGATTTTTACGTAATTCGGAACACTTTTTCTAAAACATACTGAATGGTCTAAAATATTATAGAGATTATAATTCATTTTAAAACATGTGTTAAATAAAGTTTTTTACAATCTATATGAAAAAATATACTTGGTTAACTAAAATGTAAATTACATGTAATTATAGTACCAAATTTAGTGATTAAGAAAATTTTTGAAAGAAAAAAATGTCTGAAAAAAGTTGATTATTCAGGCTAATTATTAGAAATCTTTTTTTGGAACATTTCAACTAAAGTGGGTCCTCACCATATTCATCTCCTAATATTTTAACAGAAGCACCTTTGTTTATATGTTTCAAAATGGTCACTTTATCTTTTATAGATAATGAAACATGTTTTCTTATAGAACTCATTGCATCAGATGATGGTCATTTGGACATAATTCAGACCAAAAATGTTAACTAAGAATTTTCTTCAAATGTGTCACAACTTAGTAGTAAAAACTAACAGTTGTCAGACTGATCTAAGGTGAAAACAACCAGAGTACTCATAATTTTCATGCCTCCAGAAAATACTGCAAACAATTTTGCCCTCACGGAAACTAGCCCTTTCTCAATTAAATCTATCCAAAGTGGAAAAAATGAAAATCATGCATTTTCCTTTTTCCCAACACTCCCAGATTGCCTGATAATTGTAAATGTCTAGAAAAAACATGGTAGTTCTATGTATCTTCCATGGTAGTTTTATCAGTTCATCTATGTTTTATTTACCTTATAAAAGATTTTAAACCTCTGTATCCTAGGAAAACAATTAAGGAATATATTGTAAATCGGAAACACTTTTGTGACACCCGTATCACACCTTCGGCATTTTCATACCAGACCACCATGAAAAAAAGTCGAAACAAGCTGTTTTAATGTGGTTACAGTTTATTCATAATCAGCACATACAGTTAACGAAACGGTTAACTGGAAATGCCAAAAGTTAATTTTTATGTTAAGAATTTCAAAAATGTATAAAAATGAAAACCAAAAATTGAAAATTGTAAACTTACTAGTAAACAAGAAAAATTTGAAAATCTCTGCAAATTTCTTTAGATTCAAACTTTTTCCATAAGCCCCAGTCACTTTGCAGTGAAAAATGTTATGACGTCACTTCACCACTACAACATCATCAAGGCATCAAACGAACGCACCTATTCTAAAAAAAAATGGTTTTACTAAAAAGAGAAGCTCTTTATTTTGTTTCACAAATGAAATGTTCTATCACTTGTCGAAAGTATGTTTATCTGACATGGAACAAATATATCCACCATGGAGTTAATGAGTTCATTTTTACCACCATGTTACTCGCCATTTTTCTCCTCGCCGGAGCTATTTTTAACAACATTTCTGGTGTGATTAGTACGGATTTAGCAAAACCTTTGTTTATATCAGGATTACAAATAGTTGAAGTGAAAAAAATGCACGCATCATTTTGGTTAAACCGGAGAACAGGCCACTCACCGCACTTCCGATTGCAACACGGGAGAATAAGCCACCTTGGCACGATTTGTACTTCGAAAAAATATGTGCAGTGGCCTATTATCCAGATTTACCATCATTTTTTTATTGATATTGCTAATTAAGGCAAAAAAAGCATTTGGTGGGATTTTAAACAAAAAATCACTATTTGGTGCAATTTTTGGCTTGTTGGCGCAGAATTTGGCATTGTTTTGCTGAACTCCGGTTTTGGGAGTGTCCGGATAAAAGGTCGCATACTGTACATTTTTATATATATATATATATATATATATAACACTTATATTTTTAAAAGAAAAAAGCTTTATTATGTACTCATAATAAAACATAACATACATTCATTTTTATACGTTTTAGTAAATAAAATATTCTAATCTTATCAATTAAAAAAATGAACACACAAAAGATGGAGTTTTACAGTTTTTGAAGTTTCTAAACATCAATGTTAGACTCATTTTTTCTGACCTCAAGGATTAAAAATGTGTTCATAAAATAATTATGATTTATTGATAAGACTCTAGATTAATGGAACATATATGCAAAAAATTTTCTAACACATAAAGCACAATAACTTTTAGAAACTATGAAATATTCTGCCATTGATAACTAACACAAGAATAAATTGAAAAGTTTACTGTTACTGAAACATTCTGCAATATTTTAAAGTGGTACGGATCTATTTCTCCTACCAAAAATATAAATTTTGTATTTAAAGGACAACATTCTTTCATTTTGTTTAATTATTTCACTAGGCCTAGAAAATCCATGCTTTTACATCGGTATTGATGCAATGATCAAAACTTGATAATACAATATTAGATATAAAAGTAATATTAGTAAGAGAAATTAAGTGATAAGCACAAAAGGAAAAAGAAAAAAGATTCCAGAAAACCAGCACCTGTATAGAACATAAGAAAATTATCTAAATCATCATTCAGCTGCTTTGATTTAAAAATATAAGATGTGATTTAAGCTGTGCCTCATATCATAACATGAAAGTATATGCAGTAATGTGAAAAGCTCTTATACTGGTGAAAAAAATAACCATAAATGTAGTATTTCATTTATAAAATCTGATGTAAAAGCAAGTAATACATCTTGCATACTATTATAAGGCAATTCTCACAGGTTGAAGCACATGATCTTCAGTTTTAATTACCAGATGAAGTATACTTTAACACCTCAATAACAAAGAAAAGAAAACATATATATCATGCCTTATTTAATCTACATAAAATAATTATATGCCATAATAAAAACATTAATGAAGTGACATAACTCTCATTAATATAAGAATTATACAAGGATTGTAAACATTGTTGATTTTTAAAAAGAATGGCTGAGCAAGTGCTTTTCTCTCAATTTTTCACATTTAAAAAAAATCTGAAATATATAAGATATTTAAGGATACATACCAATGACAGACTGACAGCATAAAGCAGTCCTGGTAAGTTTAATATTGTCTGATATGCAACCTTGATTCTTTTCTGACCAGCCTGATGGCAAAGAAGTTATATCTTCATAGTATGAAATTTGACCAACCTTTCAGAAAATTTAAGTTTCATGGCAGCCCTATTTGCCACTGACAGATACATTTCTGGCATCAAATACAACATCCTTCAAAATTGCTGTTGGGAAAAGATCAATTTTCCCAGCTGCTATTTTGAATGCTTAGTTGCCAAAAGTATATGGTCCATTAGAGAAATATAAACTTTATAATAAAATTGAAATATACAAATATTTCAATTAAAAATATAAAGCAGTTATATATTTTCAATTGTAGTAAAAAAAATGATTATACAGTTATGTCCTAAGAAATAATATATCATACATTATAAATGACCCTTCAGTGGTTCATTGAAGCCTTTTAATATAAATATTAGATATTTATAAAGCATGACTATCTTATTATTTCATAATTTTTATTCTTATAGTTGTTTTAACTAATAAGCCTTATGGTCATTTTATGCACACAAGGGCTAATATGACAAAAATGTACAACTTAAAAAATCTTCATAACCACTACATACACCTGAGTCAAACATGAGATGACTTATTTATAAGAAAGGCAAAGCAATGATCATTCCTTTAAAGTAGGCTCATTTATATAGAATATTTAAAAACATAGAACTTAAAATTATTTACATATCTATCACTTTTGTTTAATAGTTACATAATCAAAAGCCTGTTTTGTTCCAATTGCTTCCATTTTAGCAATAATAGATGTATAAAATCTTAAAAAGTGTGGTAATTAATTTACTCACTATATTTTAAAAATATATACAAGGCCTAGTCAAAAAAGAATGAGAATGAATTTATTACTCATGAAATACATTTGAGAGCCTACCTTCATATGTTCTTTTTCGAAATAGTCACCACTTAACTGCTATACACTTAGCCCAATGTGTCTGAGACTTCTGGAATATGTGCTTGAACCCATATTTGGATAGCATCTTTAAAATGACTCCCTCTTTCTTCAGAATGGCCACTGATGAATCAAAACGATGGCCTTGAAACTCTGATTTTAGACGAGGTAATAAAAATTAGTCACACAGAGCTAGGTCCGGACTGTATGAAGTGTGTGGCACACATTTTATTCCTTTTCGAGCCAAATATTGGTAAAACAATGTTACAAACATGAGGGCATGCATTATCGTGATGTAAACACCAACCAAATGCATGCAGCTCAGATCGTTTTCATCGGATATGTTCGGTCAGGGTCTTCAAAACTGACACGTAATACTGGCCAGTAACCGTTGTATGCTCAGGCACTGCATGTTGATAAACCATTCTATGGTAATCAAAGAAAGAAATAACCATTACTTTTCCTGCAAACTTTACAACTTTCACAAACAGACTCCATTTTCCGTAGGCGATTTGAACTCATTGTGTATTTGTGTTTTATTCCAGCTAAATGCATTGCCAGATTTACTTACATTTTTTTTTTTTTGCCAAGCACACGATATCCGAGCTATTTGCGAAGCTTTATTTTATTGCCGTATATCATCTGCATTTTTAAAAATAAATTCATTCTCAATCTTTTTGACTAGCCTTGTAATATATACATAAAAATATAACCAGTTTCAGATCTTGAAAAGATAAAAAATATTAAAACATACTTGAGCACAATGCTATTCTCAATTGGGAAGCATTGCATTACACATAATACAACTGATAGCTCAATTAACAAAGTTAGTATTACATAGATACAAATTAAATGCATTATACTTAAACATATTTTTAGACATTTAAATTATTTCTTTTTTGCATCAAATCAAGAAACTACACACAAATGCATTTAAATAATATTAAATAACTACAGTAATACCCCCCCCCCCCAATGTATTAACATTTTATATGTTTTCACCACCCTCAATAATGTCAGCCAGGTAATCGATATATGTAATGTACTATATCCATTACTTCTAATAAGCACTGTTGTTTAAGGTGATCTTAAACAAGTGAACTTTTATTGGTCACAATTTTGCTGTGATTAGTTTTATTCTGCCATTGAACAGCATTATAAAAGAACATGTTAAAATTAAAATAATAGACAGCAAAATTAGTGAAATAATAGTGTAGTTACCACAAAATAATCCTTCCCAGGGGACAGGTGTAGCAACTAAGCAAAGAGATATTTTCTTGCTTTACTTTTCTGTTATTAAGTGTTGCTTTATATATAGTTTAACCTTTAGCTTACAGGATTGTAAAACCCAAACTCTCTCTCAAAATGGGAAGATTCGTTCGAATTCCTACCCCCTTTTGCCATTAGCGGCAAAGAAAGATGGGTGTCAATCATTGCATTCCTGGAGTCCAAAATGACGGTAAGATACATTATTCCCTTCAAAATCCTTTTCTACCATGGGAAACTTAGAGCAAGGGATATTCTTCAGATTTTCACCGAAACCTGTGTTCGTTGCTTTTCAATGAAAACTTTGATTCTTTATTTAAAATGTATACTCTGGCCTTTTTGTTGCATATATTTTTTTACATATGCGTGTACATGTATAAACATTTTATATCATGTTGAAATTATATTATTTCTGTAATGAAACATGCATTTCCTGAATATCGTTTGTATGATATTTCAACTTTTGGTTCAAGCTAAAATGACACAAGTATTTACATATTTTTTTATTATATTTTGTATTCATATGGTGTATATCACATACATATTTGTGTAGTAGTATTACATACATATTCGTATTTTCAAATTCGAGATTTTGATGCCAATATATTTTAAGACCTCCTGAACACATTTAGACTATTTTTCGAATGATGTCCCTCCATCTGTCTGTGGTCGATTTATTGTGTTCATGATAGTGACCATGAGTATTAATGGATTTTTATGAAACCTTATATCCAGCATTGTTATAAGCAAATCTAGAACTAGATAGAATTTTTTTCAAATTCGAGTTCGAAATTTATTTGAAATTTTATATTTTTTTAATATGACAGCATAGAACAAAATTTGACACAATCATGCATACAAGAGTTTACTTATGGCTCAATGATCATGTGACTTCATAGTTTCAAGCATCATTAAAGATAACCGCAATATTATTTATTTTGTTCGTGATGTCATTAGCACTCACGGGTTGGCAAGTTACCCCCCCCCCCCCCCCCAGGGTACATTGTCAAGAAATATGGTTTTAATCGACTTTTTTAAGCTCTTTCAAGTGAAGGGTAACACACTATAATTGTAATCATTTGGACCCTTTATACTGAGTTTCAAAAAGAATTTGTAAAATTAAATAAAAATAAATAAACTATTAAAAATGAATTCAGGTATGAAAAAGTCGAGCTTGAGCCACACTACAGTTAATTTTCCTTGAACATGGAAACAATATTAAAACGTAATTATATTTTAAAATTTCCTTGGAAAATTGCCAATTAATATGTAAAGTTTTGTTTAAAAGCAAATGACATAACTTTTAGAATGATAATATATGCCATTCTTGTAATATAGCCGTTATTGATCCAAAATAAGGAAAATCCTAAAACATTAAACATTTTTACTATTATTATATAACACATTTTACCAATAATTAATAGGCACTATTGTTTAATAGTTATGAGCTACTCACTAGATATTAGATATTTTACTTTTCTCCAGAAACACGATATCTCACGAAATAATGAACCAATTTACTTAAATTTTTTATGCATATTTTAATTGGTAACAGCAATAAGGCTATTTATTTTAGTGAGATCTAGTTGAAGAAAGCTCTAGTTTGTGCTATTGTTTTCCAACAAAATAGAAATCTGTTAAACTGTAGAGAAAGTCATGAGTTTGATACATTACTTATATATTTCATTTTATTTTTAAAAGAAAATACACTCATTTGGGAAAACAACGTTTCTCTATTATACTTTATTGCAAGTATAGTGATAAATTCTGTAAATCGAATGTTACATACTTAATCAACTCAGTCATATTTATTGAGAACAATAGAAACAGCAAAAAATTAGGACAGAAATAGAAAGTTTCCAGATTGTATTCACGGACTTATTTTGTGGCTCAAAGTTTTGAGAGCTTGAAAATTATAAAGAAATTGAAAATGAATATATATAAATAATATAGAGTATTTCTGTTAAAAATGTATAAACTATGGAAGTATATTGGATGAACAAGGAACTCCAAACAAATTCTATTCTGGAGGTCACTTAGCTGCTTCCCTGGTTGAAGGATTACAATTCCCCACTCTCAAATTCTTTCACCCTATGCCTGTGGGTCGAGAGGTGCATCGTCTGATCTATTGTACGTTATCTCTGATTGGTGGACACCAACTGCCTGCAAATGGGGGTCAAACTGTTTGAGATAGGGTATGTCCCATAGCCGTCTTTTTGAGAGGTTCTTCGTTTGAGATTGACACTGTCCCACCCATAAGCAAAAGGTAAAGAAATGGAAATCAATATTCAAATCCTATTTTAATAAGAAATCAAAACAGGAGGAACAGCTACAACTAAATCAGTTATTGCGCTAGATTATTTAAATTATTAGAATCAAGACACTTATAACCAGCTTGGTTATTGGAAATTGATTACAATGATTTTTTTCTTTTTTTTTCGGGGGGGGGGGGGGGGGGGCTGACATTGCACAAGAATCTATATTGAAAAGATTGGTTGCTACAAAACACCTTTCCTTTATAGTAAAGTCTAAAAACTAAAATATGCTGTTAATGTCAGCATCTATCTTTTCAATAAAAAACACTGGAGGAATATGCAATCTCAAATTAACTGTATGCTTTAAAACTATATACAGATGATGTTGTTTCACAACTAATTAAATTTATAAGTAAATAAAAAGCTTAAAATAGATATACTCCTAGTATTCAAAATGTTAAATAATGCATGAGGCAATGATAAATTTGATGTAATATAAAAATAGTCAAATAATTTAAAGTTTATCCTTAAAAATAATAATAAACTTCCACAAAATGATGAGCTCTTAGTATATATAACATCCAAGACAAGACCAGTTTTAGCTCTATTAGCAAATCAAGGCAAAGGTGCTCTGTCCTCATGCATTAATCTCAAATCAAAGGTGCTGAACAAAATAAATAATTATCAAAGAAAAAATTATTCTAGATGCCTTTTAAACTGTGGCTGGTTAAATTATAAGACTCTTTTACAAAATAAACTAGATCATAAGGTAAAATGCTGTCCAAATAAGGTTTAGTAAACAAACAAGCCTGAACCTGGATGTCCAAATGAAAGCTACTACTGATTACTAAACTTTATTTGTTCCACATTTTGGGTTGTAATCTAGTTTATTATTGATTGTGTGCAAAATCATATTCTTTACTTTACAAAATGTTGGTATAACCAATTACTTTAAACTGCATTTAAATGAACCAGGGTGATATATTTCAGTCAAGGCATGAGAAGATTGAGAAAAAAAAAGTTATCAACATTTATAAAATTTTAAATTAACTTTAAAATGCCTTCTACCATGTGCTTATCTTATCTCACTGACTTTAGCAATATCTGATAGAGAATTAATGATACAAGTACTGACATAATGAAGCATTTTCTGGATCTCATGAGATTTATTAACAATGCCTGACCTTCGTGGCAGAATCGTGGCAACACGGCGACAACGTCGCAGAATGGCAAAGGTTTCCTGCAGAAAGATTTCCATTTTGGAAACAAATTATATTTTTAGGAGAATTAACATATTCACGCAAAAGCGCTGAGATCATTCTGCAGAACTAGTTTCATTTTCTGCAGACGATGAATCACTTTCAAACATTCTGGATCAAATAAAAGGGAAAGAGGGAAGTTGACCTTTCACCAATAGAGCAGTTCAGGGTCAAGAAGAAAATGCTCCTCCCCTCTGTACCATACATTCACTTCTCTCCCTTCACTGAGATCATATTTTTAGAAATGGAATAATGTGCTGCCTACAGATTAACTTACATGTACGCACATACATATATCTGATCTGTAACCGTGATTTGATAGGTTCTCACTGAAAGAGTTTCTTTTGAGCATACTTTGCCACTTGATGCATATGCATTACCTCTTGCAGAAACAAGCAGGCAGATTTATTTTGTTTCAAATATTTTTTATATAGAAGTGCCAACCAAGTATTCTCAAAGATTATATCTCAGTTAATGATTTTTAATCATGGCATCTAATGAGAAAGTTATTTGTAGTTTATGTGAAACTACAGTTATAAAAAAAAAACTAAAAAGCTCATTACAATCGACATCATCCAAGTAAAGTGATAAATTTGAAGTCAGCTCTATCTAATGATGTCAAAACTTTTTTTTCCGATAAGCCAAAAATGAAAACAAAGAATAACGATGAAATGAATGAAAATGAAAAGTTTTCAGGTGATGAAAATGTGGGAAACAAACATCCTCGATTAGAAGATACACCTGCCTTCAGAATCGCCGATTGCGGTGAAGTTGCATCATAAAATAATCTTCAGGAAATTTTGCTAGCAGTCAAGGGTAAAAATTTCTTTATTCTTATTTAAAATATTTTTTACATCTTTTATATTCTCTTTGAAAAAAAACAGTGTTGTGTTTTCTTTTTCTTATACAGTAGGGAATCCGGAATCCTCAGGACCGCAGCCATTTCGGATTTTGGGTCCTTATTAAACATTCATATTTGCCCCACTCTGGCATCTGGCTAAATGGAATAATCCGGTACAGGTCTGTTTTTGCCTATTATTTTGTAACTTTCATTAAATATTTATGATTTGTATGTATTGCGATATTACAAGCCACACAATAAACATGATGAGTAGACTTAAAAGACCATTGTAAGACAGACCACTCAACTCCATATTCCTTCTTAAACATTTGTTTATGAGCCCTTTTCAACATTTCAGTTTTTAATATTAAAGGAGATAGATGATTTTAGAAAGCATAAAAATGTGTTCCGAGGACACAATAAAGACTGTCAATATAAAATATAAAAAAGATTACTGCACAACTAATTTTTGTATTACAATATTATTTAAAATAGAAATCTCAATTTAAAAAAATCAATTACAATTGTAGAATGGCACTCGAACAAAGTCACACGCATGCACGGGAAAGGAAGATCACTCATATTTATAACCCTTACATAGGATCTAAAAAGAACCAATCAACTTTATTTTAAAACTAAAACTAATGACATAATAGAACGACCACTCCGCACCATGCGATAGTTTCTGATTTCGAACCGAAACATAAAACAAAAAAAAACTGATAACCAGAAAAACTAAAATTTTTGATAAAGTGAAACCATAAACTAAAGCGAAAAAAATCTTCCTGTAAACCAAAAACCGTTATTTTTCTTTTCCATTCTGGTTAATTTTGATTCAGCGATAATTTTTTAATCGAAAAATTCATCCATGCTTTCACTTTCCTTTTTACTTGGCCTTCCTCTTCTCTTGTATACTGAAGGTTCACTTATAACATGATTTACAAGGTCATTTTACTTTTATTGCTTCGATATTTCCCTTCCCTCCAACCTCCACTGGCGAACGCTTTGATTTTTTTTCTTTTCTTTCTCTCTGTTTTTCCTCAGCTGGCATCAGATTTAGAATGAAAACAGGTGTTTTGTTTTCCAGAGCGGATAGCAAGTTCAGTTATAAGGGGTATGCAAAGCACCTATGAATTTCAGGAAAAACTCCAGAACTGGAGTACTTGGAAACCCTGCCGCATTGGTGATCACCAAATTAATTTTGGGGCCAAAATATAAGAGAAATTAATGTTCGGTTGAAAATGGTCTATCGAAAAAAAATTAATCATAAGTAGTTCCGGGTTTTGGGTCTTCAGTATTTCAGGATTCCAGATCCCCTACTGTACCAAATTTTTGTTGATTTTTTTTTTCCTTCTTATAAGGAAACATTCTTGAATATTTATTTTTTCAAATATTTAATGCTACTTGAACAGGTATTATTAAGAATATCTAATTTTAAAACCATAATAAATCTAATTTTAAAAACATAATCGAAAAATCGCTT
Organism: Amaurobius ferox; assembly: GCA_951213105.1. NCBI lineage: Eukaryota > Metazoa > Arthropoda > Arachnida > Araneae > Amaurobiidae > Amaurobius > Amaurobius ferox. The sequence continues at coordinate 149,068,055 of OX578133.1, read as the reverse complement.
TAGAACTTCAAAATATATTTATTGGGAAGAGCTGAAAATTCTCTAATTAGCTGTAAAGATTGAAATTAGATCGCTCGTTTTGTCATTGCTACATCACAATTCGCAAAAAACATTTAAAAAAAAGAAATCTAATTAAAAATTCCAAAATCGGGCTTTGCGGTGTTCAAATGGATGTTGAGAGGTCCTTTTGAACTAATTTTAATTTAAAATAAATATTTCTGTAATTGTTTAGGTGAATAAACATATTTTTATTTTGTAGGTTTGTCTAACCAGATTCAAGAATTGAAAAATGGCCAAAATAAATGACAAGATAAACCAGCTGAAGTGAAATTAACTTCTTCTGAATCAAATTTTACAAGTGAAGAAATGGAGATTCTATTGAAGTCTGCTAGATCGATTGAAGCATTATTAAAATGGGCTGAGATGTTTGAACAATGTAATGAAGGTCTGAAATGCAGTGTATGTCAGACAGTACTTAAATTCAATTTTGAAAATGGTGACAACTTCGAGGAGAATAACAGGCCAGTAATTTTCAGACATCTAAAATATGATTTGTGCAGACATTTGAACACTGTTACCCATCATAAAAACTTGCAAACAGCCAAAGAGTTAAGTATTCGAGAAAAAGAAGCACTAGAAACTGGGAAATTAGCTGCTGTTAATTGTGCTTCGGCAGCATATTTGTCTTATAAATTGCAATCGTCTTATAGAGGTTTTGAAACAATATTGGCAAAGTTTTATAATAGCAGAGCCGAAGTTGGCTTAAAAAACCATTCTAAAGAATTTGCAAGGAACTTCCTTCCTTACATATATACAGTCTTAAAAAAAGAAATGTCAAGTTTCATAGTTGCTAACAAAATTCCCATTGGAATCATAGCTGATAAAATGACGTCTAATAGACACAGTCGACATATTGTTGGTTTAAGAGTACCGATATTTGACATGAATCATAAAACCTATTTTCAATCTATATACTTGGAACATAATGCTGCTATTGATTTTACTGGTGAAAGTCTGTCATTCAGCATTTTAAACACAACTGAAAAATTTGGGCTGGATTTAACATATATCTGTCAACACCTAACTGGCCTTGCAGTTGATGGGCAATATGTTAACTTGGATGTTGCAAAGCATCTCAAAAATAAGTTATCAAAAGATAATGTAGTATCATGGGATCCCATACATAAAATTGAATTGACAATAAACCATGCTGAAGTGCCAAAAATAGTTACAGATGCTTTTCAATTAAAAATGCTTTTCAATTTTTTCCATTGGTAAAAGTTATGAAATGCTTCTGAAAAATTCTGAAAATTTTGATGATTACTTTTACAAACCTAAATTGTTCAAAACAATGAAATTTTCATCATATTGTGAAGGTGTTTTTAAAACATGTATTTGTGATTATCCATTAACAGTATGTTTTTGTGAACAAGAACCAGATGGTTATGTCCTCCATGCTTTGTTAATGAACAAAGAAACTATGTTTAATATCTTAGCACTATCTGATATTTGCTGTTGTCTGGGGAAGAGATCAAGAAAAGTTCAAAATTCTGATTTGTTTCCATGACAGTATATGCCATTTATTCAGTCTATGATTTCTTCTTTAAAAATTATGAAACAATACTTGGAAGAGTTATCGATCTGTCTTACTAATGACACCATCACAAATTTTGTAGCTCTTCTGAAAAGACTTCCTGGTCATTTATTTTCCAGTTTGAAGAAATCTATAGAAATGTTTGATATTAGTCAGGATATGACTAGTACATTTCTTGGCGTGCCTTTACCAGAAAAGCCAATTAGCTCAAAAACCTTGAGACTGCACAATTCAATCAACAAAACTGCATTGTTGAAAAATAATATAAGTGATTTAGCATTACTTATTAAGCAAGCAGATTCATATTTCTCTGAAAATGAAAGTAAGAGTAAAGTGACTACTTTTGGAGTTGCAAAACATTTAAACTTTTTATTTAACAATGATTTCCTATTGTATTCACAAACCACTGCAAATACGAATATACACCCCAAGCTGACACAGTAAAAGGTTTAAATGGAGTCAGTTTCAATGCAATGTTAGATGAAATCTCTTTTATTACAAAAGACAAAGATGCAAGATGTACTCTTTGGTTCGAATTTGCCATTTTTAATGAATGGGTGTATTCAAAATTATACAACTATATTTGTGATGGTAATATCTGTTCACAAAAGTTACTTTACAAAACAGCTTTCCATGAGCTAAGTAGTAAAATACCATCATTCATGAAATTTTTTGCTTCAGCACTTACTGTGCCAATTTCTGAAGCAATATGCAAGACATAGGGTTCTGTCATTGGCCACGTGAATAAGCAGAGATTGAGATCTGCAGATGGAAATGAAGATGATATAGGAACAAATGATAAGAGAACTTTTATTAAAATAAATGGACCACCTTCTGGTTATAAAAATACTAGGAAGTGTTTAAAAGCAGTGTTAAATCTAATGTATGGAACAAATTATTCTCTGCATTTTATAAACATTCATAGAAACAAAAAGCTAAGAAAATGTGTTACCTCTAAAGTTGTAAACAGAGTGAATAATGAAGGTGAAAGTTTACCTTGCTTCAAATGATTAATGGCACAGTTCGCTGGTACAAAATAAAAGCAGTGCATTAACTTTCATCACATTTAAGATGAATATTGTGTTATAATGATTTTTGTGTATGTAAATGTGTTTTATTTAAACACTAAATAAAGCTGGATTTGTTAAACTAAATATTTTACTCTTTATTTATAAATTACTCTTAGATTTGTCCATTTGTAAATTCTTACTTCACGGAACATTCTTGCAGAAAGATTTTGGTATTAATGAAGTTTGTTGCAAAAAGCATAATAATTTTCTGCCACAGGGTGCCTGACTGTATTAATTATAACTGAAGAAAATTAAAATACCTTATTTCATTATTTATTTGGACCAATCTATGTTTATTTTATGTTAAAAGTTTTATAAAATTAAAAAATAATGTAATTAGAACCACATCTCCATATATTTTATTATAATTACTCTATATAGTGGCTGTCAAAATTTCATATTCTAGAAATGCATCCTACACTCTAAATGGGGTATTACTGTACAATGCAATACAACTTTAAATTTTCATAATATAAAAGTATAAAAATAAGTGCTTTAGAAAACATTTTTATACTTTCTTATAATTTTCAAAATGGTAAAATGAAATATAATTTTTAAAGTAACATATTTCAGCTCTTTACATAAATAATACTGCTTTAAAATATATCCTTTTTCAGTACTGCATTTTTAAATTTACTTATCTCATCATCCAAAATATTAACAGTAAATTTTAACTTTCATTTGTGCTATTTGAACAGATATTACAGTGAAAAATATTATACATATTTGGCAACTCAACTCTTGGAGAAAGGGTCATCAATAATATATATCAGAGTAACTCACATAAGTGAAACCTGATGACAACTAACACATGGCAAACTTAACTAAATTAAAATAAAATAAAAATAACTCGACTAACATTTTACAAAAACATTATACATACAAATATTTGGCCTTTATGAAACAGAAAATTACAGAATCATAATTAAAAATTGATATGAAGCAGGGTTCGAAAAATCTGTTGCCCAACATGCCCAGGACATATAAAAATTTCAATCGGGCATGTATTATTTTTATTACATGCCTGGCTGGGTATGCATGTAAGAAAATTTTCATTCAGCATTAACCTGATATATGTAATTTCCTGAGCTTCAGAGCTATCAGCAATGTAGAATGTTATAAGATATGAACTTTTGGCCTTGGGCATCTATGCATACATACATATATATATATATATATATATATATATATATATATATATATATATATATATATATATATATATATATATATATATATAAGCATATCCAAGGGCATGTAGAAATTGTTCAGATTTTTCTAACACTGATATGAAGCATATTTAGAAATGTTAAAAAACATGAAAATTAGAATCTTTTACTGCACTTTTGTAGACATGAAACATTCTTATCACAAGGGATATGCAAGTGATTTTCTGGATAGTAATAAGTAACTGAAAGTGGATATAAAGATTATTAAAATATACAAACTTTTGGTGCCTTTCATACTTCATCACCATTCGTAAAATTAGATTATTTAGATTCTCCTATAAAGAAAATTAATTTTATTTCAAAATGATAATGAAAGTCAAATGCAATTTTAAAGTTCATAATAATAGCATGCTCAGATAATGTCACTTTAAACCTTTTAAGTGGGAACATGCAATTACAGCATTTATAAATGTAGAAAGAAACTAATAAATCTGATGTCTAAGTGTTATTCATTTTAACTAATGAGTATATAAAATACATATAATAAAATTCAATTTTTGACAAAGTTTGATAATTTAGATACTTACAGTTTATACAACATTAGTATATATAAATATCTCCTTTAGACTCAAAAATGTTTAACATTAAAATTTTATTAATACATTGGATTACACATCTCTCTATATTACAAAAAATCTTACAATATTTTGGTACTGCATTATGAACAGAAGGCAAAACGTACAGTTCTGTAATTTTACACATAGATTAATATGATTCTGTTGATGTGTAAGATGGGCTTAGAATTTTCATTTAGCCTTAGTTAATAATATTAATTAATAAATATTAACACTGTCAGAATGGGCAAAGATTTAATTGGTCTCTCTCTCTCTCTCTCTCTCTCTCTCTCTCTCAAGCTGATTTTCAAATTCTTGCTGAAGTTGCTGGCAGAAATGTCACAAAGATGACCAAGAATATTATTTATGATTTTTAAAAACACAGCATTTTACAGCTATTGTTGCCATGAACAATTATGGCTAACATGAAATTATTGGAGTTAACAATTATATGCCTTATTGTTGATTCTGATAAACAATTATACAAAGAAATTCATGATCAAGATTGTGAGAACTTTTAAGAATGCTAACTGTCTGATTAATTGAAATAGATTAATTTATATACCTTTTAACCACTGTGCATTGCACAATCAGTTAAATCTCAAATTAAATATTTACCTGTTTTTTAATTCAGCTCAGATTCGCTTCTTTACATTATTATAACATTCCACCAAAAGAAAAAGGATCTTATCATACTAGGAATAAAAATTGAAAATGCTCTAGAGTTGCTAGTAGGACAAGTGATTAACAGGAAGGATCCACCTATTATGAGGATGGAGTGAAAGTGCAAAATGTGAAGAAAACCTGGAGGGGTGATGTCTACCCAAATAACTAGCTAATGTGGTATTTGATGCATATTTCATTCTTGACCATCTGCCAAAAGTGACATACAGCGTGTCACATATGCATTCTTGTTCTAGCTCAGGAAGAAAATCAGTTCTTCGCTGTTGCTTGCTCTTGTAACTTGAAGAGCAAATGTGTTTTGAATTAAAGAAGTTGATTATGGATTTAGCAATTACTGGTACGATCTCGTGATTACTAGTACGAAATCAGTACAGTGGTGACCCGGGTGTGATTTGAAACAAAATATGTACATGTTTACATGTTTCTCTACCACATATCATACCACGCTTTTCAACTACGAAACAGAATGACTGAGGCAAATTATTGCAATTTTTAGAAGATCCACAACAAGCATAAGCAATGTAAACATGTAGCAAAAATATATAACTAGCCATTATTTGAATCTGTTATTGCATAACCAATATAAGTTTTGTTCAATTTCTGTGCAGTAAAACTTATGAAAATGATAAATAATCAATAGCTAGTGTTTTTCTAAGAAAGTAACACACAAAAATGGTAAAAATTATCCACATTAACCCATAAGCACATACACTGTTTTCCTCATCACTTGCACAAGCTTGAAGTGGAAATCTACCCTGCAAGATACAATTTTACAATGCTGTGCTTTAACATTCAATAAACACTCTGTATATTTAATTTGGACTTTCATTCACCTGTAAAAGCAAAATTGTAAAGAGAAAAAAAATTCATTTTAAGCACATCTGCAACTTTTAGACTTTTATTTTATTACTTTTAGAAACTTTACCACACAGAATTTCTTACCTAATTAAAAAAATACATATTTATCCATGTACAAAATATTTGAATAATTATTTGGATGCAAAAATATATATATGAATTGCATATGAAATTTTCAAATTAAAATTTGAAAATAACATATTTTTGGCATTTCATATATTGGAAGAAAAATTTGGAATTTTCAAAATTACTTTAAAAATGTATTTTATTACATTTCTTGTTCATTCATACTTCTATTCATTCTTTATTAGTTTTATTTATAGAACAATCAGTACAAAGTGATATTATACGGCTTCCACACGTCTAGATAAAATTAATTTTTGCAATCGTCTCTTACTGTACAAAAATCACATCGATCAGAAACTCATTTAGAAAATATCTATGTTGATTATTACTATTTATGCAAACAATGCGGTTGATTACTATTTTAAATTCTTAAAAAGAACTTTGTTTTCTGAACATTTTACTCTTTTGCTAATCCTCATGCAAGCTTGTTCAGAAATATTCTACTGTCTATACTAATGCTTTTGTTATTTTCTCTATGTATTAGAAAAATAGTTACTTGCTCAATAATCCACATATACAGTTAAAGGTAAACACTAATATATTCTCAAAATACATAAGTGCACACCTCATCTATATTTAGACCTCATTTACAAAAGTTACAAAAATTAAAAATTTCTGGTTTTAGTGTTTCAATCAAAGCTGGATAAATTTGTTAATTATACAGACTCAATAGAAGGGCATATTTATACATTTTAGTACATAAAAAACAAGTTACACAACATTCTTTGTGTAACCAAAAAGATATCCTATTTTCAGAAGCTCTCATTCACAGCTTATTTTGTAAGTGGAGATGGCATTTGCTAAAAACGACAAGGAAATACATGTATAGGATAAAATGTACCTCAGTAAAAAGAATCATTGTCCTTAGGGGTGAAAAAATATGTATCACTAAAATTCCTTTCATTGTGGCTTTCTACAAAGTCTTTTCTTAAAGAACATGGAAGGTCAAATGTCTCTAATAAATCCTTAGCATATCTTAAATAGTTTGAAAATGCTTGGAGCATATTTTATCTCAATACATGTGCTTACAAGTTAATTTTGACATTTATACCACATCACTATAAATAATAAAAACTCAATTTTTAAACTCCTAAAAGGCGTGGCTCTTCTCACAAAATTATGGTAAATGCTAAAAAATATGTAGATAAAATATATTAAAAAAGGGGTAATACCACAGAAATTTTGGGAATTTTATAAATAAAGTTTGGACTTTTAAAGCATAACTGCATAAGTTTTAATATTAAGTAAGTATTACATGAAAGCAAAGTAAAACCTACCAGCAAATAAAGTGTTACATAAATAAGCTCAACGATAGATGTGCATATCTATCACTTGGACAGAATTTATCAGAAAATACATAATCATTTCAGTACTATAAAAGGTATTTTCATTTCAAAACTATCTCGAGGAAGGTTTCAAAGAAAGAAATTTATCTTTTAAATCACCTGTTTCATTACTTTTAACTTCTGAATATCGCTCCCCTTTGATGCTTACAATTTTATTGTCACGATAACGTATAAGCTTCTTTGGCTCCTGTTGGAAATATAATTAATAATGGAATACATAAAATGATTCATAACAGAATATTTAAAATACATTTAAACATGCTTATATTAAATATTTAGAAAATGACACTAGCCAAATACCTGTCAAAAATCAATGTTTCCACAATAAGCAAACTCTAAACAATGCGCATTTTTGAATAATTCAATTTTTCCAGTGAGCCCTTTTAAACTGCTCACATATGCACCAAATTTCAAATTTATATCTCTTTTAACTCTTGTGGGACGATTGGCATGCCCGCGTGTCGGCTGCGAACTTGCATTCAAGGATGGACGGCACGCACTCGTGACGGAGGAAACTTTACCGTAAACGGAGAGTGGCACGCATGCGTGCCTTCATGCGGAACATTTTAATTTGTCTACTAGATGGCGTTAAATGTCCGTGGAACTAACTTCAATGTATTTTGCAGATGCATGACCTTGGCATAAGGAGAATCCAATGAATTATTTCTCCATTTGGAGTGGTGAAACATGATTTTGCAACATAAAGAGCAATTCTCGCAGCATCAACAATTTTATAATTGAGTTTCGGGTTTTGTTTTTATTTCAGCGTTATGATTTCATTGGTGAATCATAGGAATATACGAGAGTATTTTTTTTGTTTGGGTTTTAGAGGCAGTGAAATTATTCGTTTATTTCGGATAAAAGAATGGGAGCAACTAACAAGTATTTTGTATTCAGATTTGTATGAAAAATATACATCAAATAGAAAATAAATATTTCTTTTATTCCTGAAAAAAGTAGATTTCTGTGTTGAATAGGTGATTTTTAGTGAATTTTTTTCGAGAGTTAGGCTTAGTGCAAAAAATTTGCCGTCCTTTGGGAACAGTTTGGAAGCAAAGCGCTCCATCTTTTGGGCTGCGGCAGCTCCGGAATGCCGCCGTCGCGAAAGAGTTAAGACTGGGCATTTCTCATTTTTTGACCCTCTAAACATTTTGATGTATGTCCCCCTAAAATTCCAAATATTACAACATAGTAATTGTTTTTTTCATCATATAACCTATACTGTTGCCAAAATTAATGTTTCTATCTCATTTCTAAATGTTTTTCCAAACAGTCCATATTTTGAACATTTTTGTGTGGAGGTTTCATTCTCTCATCTTCAAGTTTAAATTTAACAAAAATTCCCAGTGTGTTGCATCGTATTGTTAACCTGTACACCAAATTTTATGTCTCTATTTCACTTAAAAGGAAGCATTTCTCATTTATTCTGCAAATCAGAAATTTTAGTGTACAGTACCCCTAAAGTTAAAAACATTGGAAAATGAAAATTGTACACTTTCATTTTTTTAAACAATTTACTATTACACTAAATTTATAGTCTCTATTTTATCATGAAGTATCTTTTTTTATCATTTAACCTTTTAAACATTTTGGTGTAGAGCACCTCCTCTACTAAACATTTTTGAAATTTTTGATTTTTCCTGGGGGTTTGATTAAGCCATATATCAAATTTCAAGTCCCTATTTCACTTAAAAGAAGGTGTTTCTCATTCATTTGACAAATCAAACATTTTAGTGTGTGGCACCATTGAAGTAGAAAAAATGGAAAATTATAATTGTACATTTTATTTCTTTCGAACAAGCTACTATTACACCAAATTTAAAATTTTTATCGCATCATGAAATGTGTTTTTCTATATTTCAAAAGTTTTGGTATGGAGCACCCCTTTACTAAACATTTTAAAAAATTTCAAATTTTTTTTAGGGTTTTATCAAATTGTTTAATCAATCCATGTACTAAATTTCAAATTTCTATCTCTCACTTAAAAGGTGCTTCTCAATTATTTGGCAAATGGAACATTTTGGTGTGTGGTACCCATAAAGTAACACATATTACGCAACTGAAATTGCCCATCTTCTTCCCATTGAACAATCTAACCTTGTACTAAATTTTATGTCTCTATCTTACTGCAAAATATGTTTTTCTATCATTTCACCTTCTGGAAGTTTTAACGTTGAGTACCCTCCCCCTCTAAGAACATTGTTGAAACATTTGACTATTCTTGGGTGGAATGAACGATTGACCTGTATACCAAACTACAAGTCTCTATCTCCCTTATTCGGCAATTCAAACATTTTAGCATGTCGCACATTTGAGATGTCAAATATAAGAAAATTGAAATAGTACACTTTCTTCCTTTCAAACTATCTACCCTTACATCATATTTAAAGACTCTTATTATTAAGTATCTTTTCTATCATTTTGCATTTTAAACATTTTGGTAGGGTACATCCCTTCTAATGAGAATTTTTGAAAAACTTGATTTTTCTCAAGAATTTTATTTAACAATTGACTGATATATCATATTGCAATTCTCTATATCACTTAAAAGAAAGTGTATCACATGTATTAAGCAAATCAAACATTTTGGTGTGTAGGCCACCTAAAGTAGTAATTATTGGAAAACTGAAAATGTACACTTTCTTCCTTTCAAACAGCCTATCCTCACACCAAATTCAAAGTCTTGTATCGCATTGCAAAGTAGGTTTTTTTAACATTTCACCTTTCGATTGTTTTGGTGTAGAGCATACATAACACTACTAAACATTTGGAAAAATTTTATTTTTCCTTTATCGAATGATTGATCAGTGTAACAAATATCAAGCCTCTGCATCAGTTAAAGGAAGATGTTTCTCATTTATTTGGCAAACCAAACACTTTAGTGTGTGGCACCCCTTAAAGTAGGAAATATTGCAAAAGAGAAATTGTACACTTTCTTTCTTTCCAATTATCTACTCATGCATCAAATTTGAAGTCTCAATCTCATCTTAAAGTATACTTTTCTATAATTTCACCTTTTGAACATTTTAGTGTGGAACACCCTCTCTACAGAACATTTTTGAAAAAATTTGATTTTCTCAGAGGGTTTTATTGAATAATTGACCCATATACTAGATTGTAAGTCTCTATCTATACAGGAAGTGTCTAAAAAAGGTGTAACAGACACTTGGAAATTAGTATATAGATTTCAAAATTCATAAACGAACCATTTTGGAACCATTGTGATATCCCTTAACATTAATATTTAGTATTTCTCTAGGGATATAAAGACATTAAATTTACAGCTTTTTCCTGTTTCACAATAAGATTCTCATATTAAGAAATATTTTTAACATAAAAATGAAAGTTTACAATAGCATATAAAAAAAAAACTTTTTGACCACATGCTCAATAAAGTATATATAATAAAACTTTGATACAAGTCGTCACTCAAGAGACCAAGAAAATTTGATGACTCGAGCAGAGTAACCAATGAAAGTACTGAATATGCATTGCTGTAATGATTATTTAAATTTTAAATTTATAATGATATTCATAACATTTCATATAATAGTTAAAATTACTTATAAATTATGTAAATGATAAAAAAGAAGTTAACTGAACCTCTTTTGAGGTTTATTTCAATATTTTTCAAGCTTTAATACTATAATTTTACATACATATTATGACACCAAGTATGTGTCTAAATTTGACTGAAACGTACACTTGTTAGTTAAATTTTCTTTCTTCTCTAAAGCATTTAGAGCTCTGAATTCATCATCTGTAGTACCTTGAAATAACATAATGTAATACTGAATGGCTTTTAAGGATTCAAGAACTTGTGTTTTTTTTTAATGGTGAAAGAATTTCCTCATTTTCACTTTCATCACTAACACTTTTCTAAAAATTCTGTAGTTAATAAACAATTAGGTAGTCTTTTATGGTCACTTGAAAACATACTGCAACATTGTTATCGATGTCTATGTAGTCATTATCAGGAATCCACTTCATTTATGATTTCTTATAAATTCAATAAAGAACCAAGGTCAAAGTCTTTATTTATTTTCAACTTCATTTCATTTGTCATCCAACACAAATGCTGAATTTGAAGACATTCTTCACATTTTTACCCCAGACTAAATTCCAATTTCTGTGAATGTAATTGATAATGTTCAAAATGGTCATTTCAAACACTTTTGTACCAGTATTTTCATCAAAGGCTTTTATCATATCTTTAATTAGCAATGTTTTATATCCATGTTTAAATTCACAAATATCTCTTTGGAGAAGGGGTTGAAAAAGTGTGGTAACATTTGGTGGCAGAAATATCATTTCGATAGGTTTTGAATTTTCTGGTAGACTGTGGGCAGGACAGTTGTTGACAATAAAAGCAGCATTTCTTTTCTGGCATAATAATTGCATATCCTGTTTACAAATACGATTTATCTAAATTACAGACAACATACATGCATTTGAGTTAGCTTTATAAACAACAAAGTGAGATTTCACGTTTTTGAGGCATCTCGGATATTTGCTTTTCATGATCATTAGAGGTTTCAGTTTTTGTTTTCCACTCATATTAGCTATCGTTAGTGTAAATGTGACTAATTTTGGAATTACTTTTCTTATTTCATATTGTCTCATCGTCTCATACCTTTACGACAGTGACAAGTCATCCAAAATAACATTTGTATTAGCGATGAGTAAACGAAGGTTTAATTACATTGTTGTCTATGAGAGCCAGACAGGATTGCAGAAAAATAATGACGTATCTGGAGTGCTGAGTTAACTGGATAATGACTTATCGAAGTTTTATTGCACATATTTTTTTATATTTCTAAATTTAAACCATTTTTTTATCCATGCTATGCAATATATGAAGGACTGTAGCTATAATATAATAATACAGTTGAGCACCATTTACATGTTTCTCATTTATATGTCTTTTACATTTACACATCATTTCAGCACAATCCCGATTCATTCCTAACCATGTAATGATAAAATATTTAGTTTATATGATGCAAAACTTTGGTTATGCGTCATTTTCCCAGTTTTTCCACTGATAAATCTTTCTAAAATTCAAAAATTTTCATTCAGATAGAACATTTGGGAATTGCCACCACAAGGGTAGAGGTACTCTAACCACTGTTACATAGGTTGCCACTGTTACAAATTTAGCACGCTTTTTGATTCCCAAAGAATCCTCGCTCAAGCTGTCAAATTTACATAGCAACCCTAAACTGCACCTGCTGCGGGACGAATGAACAATGAGAGGGTCTATTCACCAGACTCTTTTGCTTGATAAGCAGTTCATTCTCGAATCAAATTCCTATGCTTTTGAGAGCTCGTGTTTCAGTATTGGTGTTCAGTCTGTTGGTTATTATCATTCTGTTAGTTCCTTAAAAATTTAATTCTCCAAAAAGTCCCGAAAGCATAAAGCACTTTCATTAAAAGATAAAATTGAAATTTTAAAAGAATTTGACAAAAGTACAGGATTAACAAAAGTACATTTGGCTAGAAAACTGGATATTCCAGTTTCTACTCTGAAAATCATTGTCTATGAAAGAAAAAAAATATAAGACGAAGCAGCAGCTTGCAGAAACTCTGCTTCGAAGAAACTGTGTGTGCAAGGCAAATTTCCTGAAAGAGGACATTTTGCTTCAGTTTTTAACACAATGTTGTGCATCAAATATTCCCGTGAGTGGGTCCATGCTTATGCAAACAGCAAAGGAAATTGCACTGAAATTGTATGTAAAAGACGCATGTTTTTCAACAGGATAGCTTCACAAATTCAAAATGCTATATGGAATTTCAAATCAAGTGGTAAGCAGGGAATCTAAAGATATTCCAACTGAAACTGTTAACGAATGGTTAAAAAATTTGCTGAACAAAATTGATGGATACCAGCTGAAGAACATTTACAATGTTGATGAAACAGACCTCTTTTATCATCTCATGTCTGCAAGAACTCTCGCATTTAAAGGTGACAATTGCAATGGTGAAAAAAATCTAAAGATCGCCTCACTGTTTGACTTTGTGCCAACGCTGATGGAAATGATAAGATGACTCATCTAGCCATAGGGAAGTCATGGAAGCAAAGATGTTTTGCAAAAGTTAAAACATTGCCAGTAGGTTATGAAGCAAACACAAAAGCATGGATGACTGTTAAAATTTTTACTGAGTGGCTTAAAAAAATGGATAAAGATATGAAACAACAAAAACGTAAAATTTTACTTTTTATGGATCAATGAATGTACTGCTCACCCCCAAGAGACCGAATTTTTGGAAAATGTGAAAGTGGTTTTCTTTCCACCAAATTGCACAAGCAAACTACAACCACTAGATTTGGAAATAATAAAAAACTTAAAAGTGTACTACAGAAAGCATTTAATTCAGCATGCCCTTCAAAGCATCATTACAGGAAATATCCAAGGAAAGATAAACATACTTCAGGGGATAAACATGATCTCCCTAGCATGGACTCAAGTCAAGTCTGAAACAATAAAAAATTGTTTCATTAAAGGAGGGTTTTCAGATCCAAAATTAGATTAATGTGATGCCAATGAAGACAGTGGTGTCGAAGTTGGAGATGATGAAACTGTGATCATGGATGAAGAAGACTGGAATCTCCTGAGGTCAGAAGTTACTTTCGAGGAGTATATCAATTATGATACTGACATAATGACTTTGAAATTAATCACAATTGATAAATTAATAGAAGATAAATTGTCTGGTGCTAATTTAAGTAGCGATGATGATGAAGAATGTGAAGAAGTTATTATGCCTTCTTTTAAAGATACTATAGATTCCATTGATAAACTTAGAACTTATTTTGTTTGTCAAAACACCAGTGAAAAAACTTTCAAAGACCTTAATTTGATTCATAATGCTGTACTCATTACTCATATTCAATCCGCACATCAGACGATGATTAAAGACTTTTTAAATTAGCATCTACCTGCATGCACATAAATCGTATAAAACAAGATGTGTATCTACTTAAGATACGTATGTATAAAATTAAAATAAAGGTATGATTTTTTTCATTTTTATGATTGTAACTGTTTAAATATAAAAATTTAATAAATATTATTTTCAATATAAATAATATCTTAAAAAAATAAAAATATTACTTTTAAATAAATTAGGATGATTTGTAGCATTAAGTTTGTAATAATCAAAGTTGTTTCTTAAAATTCCGATTATACGTCTTTCCATTTATATGTCTTTTACGAATTTCCCTTAAGAAACATATAAACGGTGCTCTACTGTAATACAAAAGATGCTAAACATTATTTTGGCTTAAATGTAATATTTTAATATTTGAGAATAATTTCAAAAATTTCCAGAATATCCACATCTCTAGTCATTATTATTAAAGTAATTAATTACCAATTAATACATCTTAAAAAAAAAATAACATGATTCAACTCTATCTAGAAACAGCAAGGTTTAAATCAAATGGTATATTATAGAGGTGTGACACATTTTTATGTTTAAAGGCCACATTAAAGTAAACTAACCTTAAATAAGGCCACATACAAGAATTTTTATTATATATACCACAAAATGTAAATCTTTAGTGAAAAATATAATTAATATAGACAACTAAAAAGAGGGAAGGTTCTTTGAGAAGGCTGCACTTGATGCCCAGACGACTACAGGTTCCCCACCACTGGTATAGCATTTGAGATAGAAAATCAAGTATGCCTTGTTATGATAAAATGCCTTAATTCAGTCACTGCAATATATTCTCTTATATGAACAGGTGCATCCCCATAATTTCTTTCCAAGCAAATTTTTCTATTGCATTTTCTTATAATACATCTTTAAATGAATGTTTATCAAATTAGCATTTTTTCAAATCATCAAAAGTAAATATTTTCCATTCATTCACTCAGTATTAATGTAATTTATATTGAAACATTTTGTATTTATCTGTTTCTATTAATATACATTAAGATAATGCTGATTCATTCAACTACATGAAGTTTTCAACACAATTCACTAGTTTCAGCAATAATTAATTAAAAAGTTGTTGTAAGTTAATAACTTTTGTGTAATTTTGATACAATGATGCACTTTAATTATAAAGAAATTTCAAAATTGGTGTAAACAGTAATATTACTCCTACACAATATTTTTTATGTATTGAAATTATATACCATGTACTATTTAATGATATACTTAAACATTATATGTAGTTTCCGAAAACAGTAGAAAATTAAACATCACAACATTTTTATATTGTGCATTACAACACAGGGTTTTTTGTTGTATAATAATCCTCAGGAAATTTAAATTTAGTATGTAAGATATTTATAAAATATATTATTTAATGTAAAATGTAACACTTTATTTTGATAATTAATTAAGTAGTTATGTTATCAGCCTCAAGTTCAAGGATTCATAATAAAAGAACTATGTCATTTAAATCCAGTTTTCCAATGGGCATTACAAAGTTATAGCACAATCTCTAACATTAAATATACTTTTTCTAAAATCTATAAACAAATTATTTAAGAGAAACAGGGTGTTTGACCCACCCTCATAATGGACAATTCCAGCCTCTTTTTTTCTTTTTTTTTTTATTCGAAATGTTTCAAAATGGGCAAAAGTACAAAAATTTTTATTCTCCGATCTGTATTTCATGTTTTATAAGCAGTCAAAGTTCGCCTTTCTGACTGCGGTGGGAAAACGGTCCATTTTGGCATGCACAGAATATGATGTCACAAGGTTCGTCCGCGGCTCCCGTCTTTGAGAATTGGTGCATAAGTTTGGTTACATTCTTAAAGTTCCGATAATTATAATTGTTCTTCCGTTCCAAACTTCCGAATAGTTATAAGTATTGTATCACTCCAATGTGCCTGACTACTAGTTTTATATCATCAGATAAAATATTTATATTATGTACCAAAAAATGTTTTTCGTGAAAAATTATGTGAAGTACAGGAAGCCAGATTGAAAACAAAATTCACCACTGTCATTAAAGAATGTTCATTACGTTTGTTATGATAATAAATCAGTGTCTGTATAATCCAATTTTCAAAGCCAATTTATGAGAAGTTATTTTTTTTATGATTTAATAAACTTTGAAAATCCACTACTAGTGTCCACTACTGGTTCGGCACACTATTTTTAGTTTTGCTATTACGAATGAATTTAAAGCCAGATTCAAAGTGGATTATTGACTTTGTACCCGGTTTAGTGTGTGATATTGGCAGTTAGTTTAGTGAATACAAAAAATTCTGTGCATAAAAAATTTTTATATCTGTATATACTGCAGTGAGCAGTTGCAAATTAGTATTTTCATTACGTACATGTGCTTTTCAAAGGTTATAAAATAGATTTTATCTAAAAAAATAAATCACAAATTTGAGACATTGCACAAAAGGAATAGAAATTAAATGGAAAATAATTTAAAATTCCTTCACCTATTCAGAATCATAAATGATTCACTGTTTATTATAGGTTGTAAAATATAACATTATAAGAAACAATTTAAAACTGCTTTTAATTTAAAAATAAATTATTAGATATTATATTTAGAATCCTCACAAATCATATAAATATAATAAAAAATATATGCATAAAAATATATATACATATAAACATAAATATATAAATATTATTAATTCCCAGAAAAGATATACCGCTCAATCTAAAATTTCGTTTTAAATTTACTGTATAACAAACTTAACTATAAAAGGTTATTTGCACTCAAAAAATTATGGAAAAAATTAGAAAAAAAAAGAAAAAAAAATCAGCGGTGGGTCGTCCAGTCTGATGGAGCCAAAATGATTTTGCGTAAATAACATTTTGTAAAATAAAGATTCAATTTGTTC
Source organism: Amaurobius ferox (assembly GCA_951213105.1). Classification (NCBI taxonomy): domain Eukaryota; kingdom Metazoa; phylum Arthropoda; class Arachnida; order Araneae; family Amaurobiidae; genus Amaurobius; species Amaurobius ferox. The sequence goes on along the minus strand of OX578133.1, from coordinate 149,050,767 downwards.
ATTTTTTGTCACTCATTTGCTTCATTTACAGACTTTCAAAGTGCTACAAATTACTTGCTAACTGTTTATAGCTAGCTAGCACTTTTAGTTTTCGTCCTGATTTCATCTAGATACTCTGGCTCTAGATATGCAATTTTCTCAAAATATAGAAATTTTATTAACTTATTTTGTGGTATATATATTAAACTTAACAATATAAACTAGATTTTACATTCAAATTAATTTATAAACTTGTCTGACAGCACATAATTACTTACTTAATTATGTATATTTCCATGTATTATGTTCAAACCTCACCAATCATTAAACATCTTTAGAATCCCCAAGCTTATTTAACCTTATAATTTTTTAAACAAAATAAAATATCTCGTCCTTGTGCATCCATATTTCACCAAGGAATAAGTAAAGACACTGAACTGCAGCAATCGTGATATTTTAAATATTGCAACTTTCTCAGCTATTGGAAAATCCAGGTTAAAAACTAAGCTATCAAAATTAGAACCAACCACTTGATCCAAAACCCAATTATATACACTTGCAAGACTTTAAAAGAGTTATAAATTCTTGCTTATAGTTCATACTTTTAGTTTTTGAGATATAAGCATTACAAACTTGTAAAATGAAAAATTTTCAATCTTCTTCAACTTGTCAAGATGATTACTCGAAAACTAAGTCAGTAACATTCAATATATTAGCTTTTTTTTTTCTCAAAAAGTAGATTCAGAAACTAAATTTACTAATACATATTTTTGTCACTTACTATTTATATCTATCTTTTGAAGTTTGAGTGAAAGTAGGAAAAATTAAAAACCACTTGCTAGGATAGATGCTTTAAGTGTTTTCTAAAAAAGTTTCAAAGTATTAAAATTATTTCATATATTCATAATTTGGACCAACGACACAAACAAAAAAATATGTACATTTTCATCTATCACATTCGGAGAAATTAGCATCCAAAGTGTTCCGATATGTAATGCTCCGATTTCCACCACAGATATCTTAAACGTAAATGTAATTCACTAAATAATAATAATAATTATTATTATTATTATTATTATTATTATTATAAACCTTCAATAAAAGGATATCAAGTTTACATCTCGAGTTTCAGCTGTCACAAAATATTTATTATTTCTAAAAGAGAGCGAGTGCCATCACAGTAAAATCGATCTTAGGCAAATTGTCTGATTGTCCTTTAACAAAACCAGAATCCATGTTTACAATAAAATAAGGAACAAATAATTTAAACTTAAGCAGACCAAGAACAAATGGTTAAAATAATTATAAACAAATTGTTAACAAAATTAAACGCTAACTACTTGCAACTATCTCAGTAGAAACAGCACATAGAAGAATGTTGCATCACAGGTCGAACAGGCCGCATGACGTTACAGTCTATAGCGGGCCGTTTTGTGTTTAGAGTAGATTTTGCACTTTTTTATTTCTTGATATTTAAATAAATAATTATTTTAAGAGATTCTCGCTTGGATATTTGAAATCAGAAAAACATTCTCGATAAATATCAATTGGTTTTAAGATCTTTTACAACAAATCGGAATTGTCCATTGTATTATTTAAAATAAATTTCTTGTGAAACACTATATAGTAGTGTAATATTCATGAACGTAATCAACAACTTTTGTTTATTTGTTACTTTTACTGGAAACAAAGTGGAAATGCCATATTTTATACTAAGACCTAAGTATATCTTCTCTTAGTTGTACGGATCATATCAGTTGCATATAAATAGAATAGAAATGTTTTGACTATTTGATATACTTTAGAGAATTATTTAAAAGAAAAGACATCTAATTAGAAGTTGTAAGAATTTTTATTATGGATACGAGATACTTTTCATCAAAACAACTATTAAAGGAATTGATTGACATATAAAAATTAGGTATCATTGGCAATACACTATTGCTTTATCAACTTACTAACAAAATAACCAAAATCCATAACTGAAAGTATTTTGAAAATTCTTTTAATTTAGGTTTAGCTAAATAAGAATTTATTATTCTGTAATATTACAGCTTTACTATTCTCTAATACATCTATAAATGTTCTGACTAAAAACAATATGTTTTGCTAAAATAAATAATCTGTTAAAATTTGCAACAAAAACAAGTAATTGCAAAGATAAAAAAATTACATAATAAATGACATAAGGCCTGATCTAGCAAATTTTAGCTTTTTTATTTTACACAATTGATAAAGACATTCCTTTTGTATCACCCTGAAGCTGTATAAAGAAGCTATGATACCTCCAATGGAAATTTTTATTGATATAAATGTAAATATGGTAATTTCTAATTACAAATATGGTCACTTTTATGGATAAAATATATATTGCAACTCTCATTTCAAACTTGAATAATTTCCTTTAATACCTATATGCTAAACATAATTCAAATTTCTGAATCCCATTATTAACAATATGTATAAAAATTATGAACAAAGTTTAAGAATCAAGCATAATTATAAATTTTTAAACATACAGTCGAACCTTGATATCTCTCTATCTAACTTTTTTTTTATTGAATCCTTTAATATCTTGGAAAAAAAATTTCCTTGTACTTTTCAACATTAAATCAATATATTTTCTATAAGTATCTTGAAACATTTTGTACGTATATACATTATTAATCTAAAAAAATAAAATTAAATCTTGATATTTTGAAAACTCTTATCTCACACTTTTTTCTCTATTCCCATTAGATTTGAGATTTGGCTGTATTTATAATTTAATAGAGCCTAACTACCGAATTTGAAATATTTAAATATTAAATAAAGTCTTGTTTTTGTTTTTCAAAATAGAGTCAAGACCAATTATAATGAACTCTCTGATAGTGAATACCCTGTTAAAATGGAATTTGGAGCTGAAACAATTTTCAATGTAACTGTTAATATAGTTTATGGCAAAGCAGTGATACTGCAAATAAATATTTTTGACCCCTAACATTTCTTAGAAGCTAGTTCAACTGAAGATAAATTACAAAGTACACTCATGTCCAAAAGTTAAGCAACAAATGGAAAAATTAGCATATTCGGAGAAAGAAACAGAGTGTAGCCAGTACTTAGAATCGGAAACATTGCTTCATATGGAATCACTCGACTTGGATCCCATTAAGCATGTATGGGACATGCTTGGAAGATGTTTAAGTTCTCTCCATTATCATCCACGGAACCTTTATGAGCTAAGAACATGTCTGCTCCGTGAATGGGAACAAATACCCCAAACTGTCATAGATGATCTTATACTTGGCATGAATCGATGCTATCAGGCATGTGTCTTCATCAGAGGTCATCACATTCCGTACTGACAGACCTCTATCAATGAACAATGCCTTTGCCACTCAAAATCCTATGTTTTTGTTTATCTCTATTATTTAATTATTGATAATTTTCTTTGCACTTCCAACACTAGTGTCTTTTATTATATCCCATGATTTGTGAAAATTTCAATGAATTCAAATAAATACTTTCCTTTTTATCTGCTTTTTTCACTTTGTTGCTTAACTTTTGGACATGTGTGTGTGTGAGTGTAACTTATCATAACTTTAACATAAATAGCTGATAATGTACAAGTTACTTCTTTTTCAGAGGTAACTGTATTATAATTACTTTCTTTTTTAATCAGTTATATTTTCAAAATAACCCACCCAACCCTGTTATAAGGACAAAACTATATAAATAAATTTTGGTACAAATATTTTCTCTAAAAATGTTACCTTGCACAAATAAAATATCTTACCGTTTTTGGAGCTACTGGTTTATGTTCTCTCACATCATCATCTTGATCGATATATGCATATCTATTAAGGATCGATCTTTTAATAAAAAAATTATTTTAAATAATTATACAAGATATATATGTTACAAACATTTTCATTTTATATAAAGATCACTTTTTAAGCAAAAAATAATTTTAAATAATTATACACTATAAAATAGATTTGTTGCAAATATGTTAATTTTTTGAAGGTTTATTAACATACCTTAATTTTAACAGTTCCATGTTAAGATCTTAATTTTTCCGAAAAAAAATTTCTCTAGAAGTTAAAAAAGCCTTAGCTAAATGCTTTATTTTAGCATTAACTAAATTAGAACTGATAAATGTTTTGTATGTTCATATTTAAAAAGATACTTATTTATGGGATTACACACATAGACACATACACAAAATTTATAAACTCAGCATAAAAATGTACAGATATAGATATTTTATTAATAGATAAATAAATAAAGAAATACTTTTTAAAAGCTTTTTGTAACCATAATGTAGTTAAATTTTACAGTTCAAATGCAAAAAATGAAAATAATTTTTTCAAAAGTTTTATGCGGCTAATGGAACAGTTGAATTAGATTATCCTTATAATGTGCTAAAAGACTGGATGACATAGATTAACATCGTGTAGCTCACCCAGTAACCTAATTGGGCCTTTCTTTTATTTCACTGTTTAATGTAGAAATCCCCTAATAAGCATAAATTGAAATACTCTACAGCTTTTAGCTTATTTTAGCCTCATTTTGGCATAAAACAATTACCAATACACATCAAGTAGAACTAGCCTGTGCCTAGACCAATCACTTTACCATATAGGCAGTATATGATTATTTCTTTATTATCTGGCAATTGTATTAATTTCAAATTGCATAGCGGTCCTCAATTGCATAGTGGTCTTCAAATTTTATTTAAAAGGATATATCTATGCATTCTTCCATATCCAAACTACATTTAGCACCCTTGATTGTTCCACTGCCAAAAAAGTACTGATGATCTGGCCCCATTGTCAGATCATTAAAAAGTACTGATGATCTGGCCCCATTGTCAGATCATTAACAAATTACAAAAACCTTCCACTGGCAAAATTTTAAATACATATGACTGTTTTGGATATTCACAAAGAAAATACTGATTATAGACATGCAGTATTTGTTTGACATATATACTGCTACCTACAAGAGAAAAGTATGCAAAACACCAATAGACCTTACTCAAGGATACCAAGCAAAACTTACTCTGCTTGGTATCCTTGTACTGACTGGGTTGGATCACAAAAAAAAATTATCAACCCACAACCCAACCAAAGTACCTAATCCATGACCCAAAATCGAATTGTATTTCAAAATTCCATTCAGTAGTTTTTAAATCCCTAATGTGTATGTGCAATTTTTTGCTGTTTGCAACCTCCATTAAAGCATTTATCAAGTTAACAACTTATACAACTTAATAATAAAAGGAACCAAACAAGCAACTTAAAAATAAAGGAAACCTGAGCTAACAGTGAACCACAAAGTGAGGTAACCTGCTTGTAGCTGCAGGTACCCAAACCAATGGAGATCATTATTTACCATTCCAAGCAGAATTCTACACCTGTATGCATCAACAGCAAAAACTTCTAAAGGCCTTAAAACTATTTCAGAGTTTGTAGAACAAGTGTATGATTGTCGGTGGTTCACGATTAAAACACTCCCTCTTGTTACAGAGATGATGGGTCTAACAACTTATGGACTATAATCAGTGTTTCATAGTACCTCAAAAATAATATATAAAACATGGTTTATACTATCTTCCAGCATAATTCTTTGGTACCCAGACAATATTCTGCTGAACATAATAGCCAATCAGTGGCATACACAAGGGGGGGGGGGGTACCCCCTGAGCCAAAATATAGTGCCAGGATTTAAGTTACTTTCAAGGTTATTTTTTAGTAATTTTGAAAACTGCCGGTAAAGCTAAAAAAAAATACTGTCATTTTCCCTTGCGCTGACTCACCTACCCAAGTTGACAATGGAACCTCCAGTTTCTGTGATTGACAGAGCTCTTTTGGAAGACCTCAAAAGTTGGGGGCTGAGGGGTGGGAGGCAACCGGATTCCGGTTACTGGAGCAATGTAGCAGCAAAGAATCTGTGAGAGCGGTTGTTGTACGTGCTTATGTCACGTGCAGTTTTTGTCACAAAATTTCTGTGTAAATTCCACGAAATTCTTCAGTACAAAACGGATTGTACTCTCCTTGAAACCAGTATCATCTGATGTAGTAAGCATCAAACCCAGATATAAGAAAAAAGGAACTTTAATTGTTTCATTTTCTTCTTTTGTTATTCAGTTCTGACTCTGACCCGCAAGCTGGTACTTTTTATTCAAGCTTCGAATTTTCGTCAGTTAATCACAAATTGTGCTCGTTAAATCAGTGGCGTTGATATTTGAATTCTATTTTTAAATTATAATCTAAAGTTACTGTATACTGCTCGGTATGTCTAAATGATCACATACTTCAATTTTACATTTCTTTGGTAAAAAGCCACGTGTAAATGACTCTTGCATGAGTAGTACAAATGCAGACATAACACCATCCATCCCAAGTGCTTCTTCCACTCAGCACGAATGTGGTGCTTTTATTGACAATTTCTCCGGTTCTGTTAGTGAAGTCGCCCCTAGTTCAACACTTATATCGGGATCGAATAATGGTGCAAAGCCATGTGTGTCATCTAAACCCGACGAATATGAAACGATCCTGAATGCCTCTCAAAGATTTACTAAAGCACATATAATAGGTGTGAAAAATGCTCATCATGATTAAATGACTTTAAGAAAGTATAGACTTGATTTAAAAGTTGTTTTTTGATATTGAATACCCATGTTTTTATAGTATTTATGTTATAAGAAGATTTAAAGTTTTTTTCTAGCTCAGTAATTTTTGCTTTTATGTTCAGATTTTGACACATTTTATTATTATAATATCCTCACTTGGCCCTTTCTGATGAGGCACTATAAGAGTTATAATTTAGGATGTTAAAATTAGAAAGAACATAATTTACATTTTTATAGATAGTTATACTACATTCCTGTTATTATAAATATGATTTAATCCATATGGAAAAATAGTTTATGTTGTTTGATTAGTAAATTTTCAAAATATAATCTATCAACAGGATACTTTACAATGTCCAGAATCAAAATTGAAATCTTATCTATTCCATGAAGAACAAAATGGGCATATTCAAAATTATTACCAGTGTTGTGATAAGAGGAGGAAGAAGTTGCAAATTGTGAGATGCTAAAGAGCTAAATTTCTTACTATGGTTTCGATGAACATTAAATCAAAAGTGAAGAGGAGTGCTAGTTTGTCCAATATATGATATATTACAAGAGATACATGTTAATTTATACATGCAGTTATATACTTTACAAAAAGTTAAATATTTAGGGTTATTATGATTAATTTGAGAGGATAAAGCTGACGGACATGTCTTACAATGTTTATCCTGGCAAGTATGAAAATTCAAGAGTTTTGGTGAATAGTTATAGTTTGACATCTAAGAGTGTCTACAAATCAAGAAAGCAAAATAATTGGTTGCTGGTTGTTAATCCCTATATCCCAATTTATATAGGTTAGATGGTACTAATGTATTAATTAACAGTTACACTGTTTTGCCAGGTGCTAACAAAAAATATTAAAACAAATTATAGTAGTTGATATTTACGTAGTGGTAATAAACAATACAAGGAACACAAATATTAAATGGTTTTCAAATCCAATACTAGATTACAAATAATTTCTTGAACATAAAAATATAAATATTAATATAAATATAAACTGGATTATCATATAATATATACAAATTACCTAATAGCATATAGCACAAATATATAAACTGAGATCTGCACTGAAAACTGCATTTTTTACCAAAACTAACATGAATTTTGAAATGAAACACAAAAAGTAAGGCCAAAAGGGGATTACATTTGAGAAAAGTGGAAAGGAAATAATACTGTAAATGATTAATACTAAAATAAAATTAATTTTAATGAATAATTCTTGGTATATAAAAATCACTATTATATTTTTAAATATTAAATAAAATAAAAATATTATAAATAAAATATTAAAATACTATAAAACAAAATAAAATATTATATACAGGGTGTTCCAAATAGATTGAAACGTGCTTTAATTCTTTACCTCTTGGAGATAAGTGGGCAATGTAAATTGCAAAAATGTTGAAAGTAAAGTAGGAAATAAGACTATGTTAACAAAATAGTCCTCCCATTAATTTTCAAAAAGTTACACTTTTTAAATTTTTATACGACCCCTTTAGACAAATTTAGTTAATCAGAAAATTTTAATTTTTAATGCAACAAGATCATTAAAAAAACTGCATATCTATATCTTTATAATTGCGTGAGTTATATTTAATTGAAAATTGAACATTGTGAATGGGGACCGTATATCAAATTAGAAATGTAAATTTGTGACATATCACAAAAAAGTTAAAACTGGATGATAATACATAGGAGACATTTTTGAAAATTCCACGTGGGCTCATGATGCAATCATGGATTCTTAAGTACTTTTCACATTGAGATATTTATTTTAACTGTTTCAAATAAAAAATGGCATAAGTAAACAAATGCAAGTATGTATATTTGATTTTGAAATTTAACATAATTTTTTAAAATGAAGAATAGAACTCAGATGATTTTTTCTTTCCTTTAACTGTAATTTAGCCGTTTCAAATGTCTATAGTAAAATAATTTTAAAAAACTGAAGAATGAAATGCAGACGATTTATTTTTTAATTTACATATTTATTCCCAGTATTATTTCTAATCAATGCAACTAAACATATTATACCAAAATAAAGAAGATTATAAATCATTCAGTGAATTGTCAGTATGTTTAATTCTGAATTGACAAATTACGAACACGTAACTGGTTGTGCATTATGGTATTTTTAACAAATAATGAGCTTTTCGAATTAACAATGATTTATGCTCTGTGTAATAAAAATACTGCAGAAACTGCTCGGAATTTTGGATGGCAAAATCCAAACTTGCCTGAAATTTCACGTACATTTGTTTATCGGATGATGAGGAGATTAAGAACAATAGGTTCATTTCATCCAAGACCTGGCCCTGGAAGAAATCATTTGTACATGGAGGACCAAGAAACTGACATCATCGCATATTTTTCTTTCAACCCATGAACAAGCATTCGAAAAGCAATCGAAACTTTGAGGCTACCTAGGATGTCAATTGCTAGAACACTTGGAAAATACCATTGGCATCCATTTTGTATTCGTGGACTTCAAGCACTTAATCCCTCCAATTTTGACCAGCGTGTAGCATTCTGTAACTGGTTGTTAATCCAACAAAACATTAATTCAAACTATGTTAAGTACATTCTGTGGACTGATGAATGTTTGTTTATGGAAGATAGAGCAATCAATACTCACAACTATCATTATTGGGATAATATGAAACCATTTTTTGTCCGTGAAATACATCACCAAAGAAAGTTTTCTATGTCTGTATGGTGCAGAATTTGGAATGGAAAACTGATTGGTCCTGTGTTTTATGAAGGGACTCTTACAGCTGAAAAATAGATGCAGCTTATTTTAAACGGTACTGTAATGGATTTTATGGAGACGACAACATTATCACTTCTAAAAAAACATGTATTATCAACAAGATGGTGTACCTGCACATCAGGCTATAATTGTGACAAACTAATTCAACGAAAACTTTGGTAAACAGTGGATTGGTTTGAAAGGAGCCACAGAATGGCCCCCAGATCCCCTGATATAACCCCTCTCAATTTTTACTTGTGTGGTTGTTTTCGAACACTAGTTTATAATACTCGCCCACTAAATGCAACTGACCTTCAACAAAAGATAATTGATGCTTGCAACATATTAGTGGTGAAGAACTCCAAAATATTTACAGAAGCATTATTAGAAGAGCTCAGTTATGTATTGGAGTTGAAGGAAAACATTTTGAGAATGCTTTGTGAAATGCATTTTGTGAATTGTATTTTTTGTATTTGTAATGAAATTTGTCCCTTTATATCAGTGTCTTCTATCAATGTATGAATATTTTAATTATATTCCCCAACCGTGTAGTGAGTACCACTGCTTTATATGATCTCTGTCTGTGTACTGCTTTATTTAGATGCATTTGTGATAAAAAAATTTGACACATATTAAAGTATTTTTGATCTAAACAATTTCCATCATCAATTTGTTTATGAACCCTATGTTCACTGATGAAACAACCTTTCATGTGGTACAGAAAAGTGGCATAAGTCAGATTTCTTCCTTTAACATAATTCAATTGATTTTAAAGATACAGATATGCGGAATTTTTTAATGATCTTGTTGCATTAAAAATAAAATTTTTCTGATTGACCAAATTTGTCTAAGGGGGTCTTATAAAAATTAAAAGTGTAAAGTTTTGAAAATAAATGGGTGAACTATTTCATTAACATAGTCTTATTTACTACCTTACTTTCAACATTTTTGCAATTTACATTGCTTACTTATCTTCAACAGGTAAAGAAGTAAAGCATGTTTCAATCTTTTTGGGACAGCATGTATATGTATGTATATATATAATTGAAGAATTTTTATTTTACTTGTATTATATATACCTGAGATTGATCATTAATAGAAAATGTTCTGTATAACATAAGTGAAAGGAAGAATGACTGAAATGTAAATGTAACATCAAAAATACTATAAGACACGCTGTGGAATATTTAAAAAAAACATGATAAATAAACATTATAAACCAAACAGGTACTAAAATGGTATAAAATACCATTTTTTCCCTGTTCCATATATAAGTTAAGGAATGGAATAAGAATTAAATGGATGGTGAAAAAAGATGGGTAAAAAAAAATTTTAACTACACATTAAGATGAAAGTATTTTGATATAAATCACATATGTAAGGCAGGTACTTAAGGTACTAATCCCCTTGTTCCCTGCATAAACAATAAACATACATACATATATATATATATATATATATATATATATACATATATATATACACACACATACATATATACACACATACATATATATATACACATATTAAAAAAAATAAAAAATTAAATTAAATTATATAAATTATTAAACTAAAATAAAATAATACTTATATACTCTAAAAAATAAATAAAAATGGTGGCAAAGTTTCAGGGAATAAGCAGGTGCAAATACAAGTAGACTAAGATAATTGAACAAAAATTAAAATCAAAAATTACATTCAGAAAATTATGAAAAGACTCATCCAAAATTAGCACTCAACAAAAGTATTAAATAAAATAAGAAATAGAAAATAAAATAATGGATTATATAGACTTCTAGAAGATAAATCTAGCTCAAATCATTAGGTCACATAATAATAATAATACTTATATACTCTAACCAATAACATGCACATGTGCAGCAGCATACATTAATGGAAGATTGTAAATAATTTTTATTAATATCAATTAGTAACTACATATTGTATTTACAATTTAAAATCCAACATGTGTAAACTTGCGCATACGCAGCAGAATTTTACAATGTATCAATAATAAAAAAATATATATAGATAAGGAAACTAATATAGAGAACATGAAAAATGGCATACCCTAGTTCAATAACATTAAAGAAGTTAAATGATATCCGTCAAAGAAAATTTGAAATATAATATCTAACTATAGGAATACAATGATACTAGAGAATTAAAATTGATCTTAATTTTATATATATAATTAATAATAAAATAAGTAATAAAACATGGGAATTAAATTGAGTTTATAAGAATGATAAATACAATCTAAGTACATGCATCAAAGGAATTCTAAATGCTGCAAAATATTAAAATGACAAAAATTTAATGAAGAAAAGATGTGAATTTGAAAAGATAGAAATTTAGAAAAATTGGTATATATATATAATATAAATATATCTATATATAGAAAATAATGTATTTCAGGGATATATTATAATAAAAGCTTGATTTTTATTTTTAGAATTTGCACAATCTCCTAATAGTGTGTATCAATCCTACAAACATGACTTCCAGCTGTGTTCCTACATTCTGGGGTCATAAATTTTCTAGTATAGGTCTTGTTTTTCCACTGGATGAGTTCCCCATGAAAACAAGCGTTTGGGGGTGGGTTAAATGCAACTGCAATCTTAGAACCACTATATGCTGACAAAGGAAAAGATCAAATAAAGCCAAATATACAAAGTGAAAATTACAAAGAATACAAAAATCTTAAAGGTATAAAGTTTTATTTGTTTAATCATCTAGAAACATATCTGGGGCAAAAGGCAGAATCAGAAATATTGTAACAACTAAAACAAAAGTTATATCAAAAGCAAGTGCTATTAAACTCAAAGCAAGTGCAAAAAATTCAAATATTAGCAATTTTGCGAAAGAGTTGGAGTATTTGAATTCTATTAGAATGATTTACTCCGTCTAGATACCACTAACTAAATGCTTTTCATCTTTCTGAGGTGCCAGCAAATGACCTACCATCATAAAGTGGGGCAGAGGGATTGCATCAGGGCATGGAATGAAAAAGGGGAATTGCATATAATTACTTTGAAATTTTTACTGCAAGACAAGTTTCAGCTCATACAAAATTATGATTTTTCTCTTAATATTTTTTTAAACAGCTATATTTATAAATATTTAAAACAATGATCTCAAATGGGATGTCATTTTTGTGGATTAACAAATTTTTATGAACTGTATAGCAAAAGGTTATAAAAATTGGGATTCCCGGGATGCTAGTGTAAACTGTTCTGAAGCAAGTACAGTACAACCTCGAAAATCCGGACTCGTCCGGACTTTGCCGATTCCAGATTTTCGATTTTTCTGGATTATAGAACTTGAATAAAATTCAGATTCAATATTAACTAACTACACTATAAAGAACTATTTTTAGTAAAAATAATGGCAAAAGTTAAGTTAATCAATTAAAACATATTATTTAATCTAAAAAATAGGGCAAAAGAAATTTCTAAGAAGAAATATATACATTAATAATTTAGAATGTGTGAACGAAACGAAATGATAAAATTCCATTTTATCATTTCGTTAAATATTTGAATTAACATTTGTTATTTCATTAATTTTGGTTTATGGGAAAGCAGTTATCCTGTAGATGGACATTATTTCTGCTCGGATATACAGCTTCTTTGTTCAAGACCTTTAATTGCATGATCGATTGTTTGCATAAGATTATCAATGGGTATTTTTTCTTCTCCACATTTATCGCCGCTACTTCTATCTTTTTTTTTATTTAATATCATATTGCGAATTTTGCAATCATTCAATTTATTTGCGATTGGCGCATTCCGGCCGTCCATTAAGCTGCTCTATGTCTTAGGATGAGTCGGTCGGCCTGGGCTTTCGACGATTGGCGCATCATCATCACAGTGCAGAACTTCCGTTATACCGGCATTGTCGAGATTTAATGAAGTGCCGAGATTTAATAAAGATCGAGGATTAGCACTTTTGGCGATATATTTAAAGGTGTAAATGTGTTTAAACCGTTTTCGCTATTAACGAGTGAAAAACAAAAAATAAGAACTTAAAAGTTTTATTTATTCTCTAGCATCTATATAATGTTATGTTTAAAAAGGCTGATGACTCTGAAAAAAGTAAAACTTTATTAGTAATAGTCAAATATGTAAAAAATATCGCAGTAGATAAAATAAATATCTTTTCCAAAAAAGAAAAATATCTCTCCTCTCAATGATTTTTCTAAATTACGATGAGTCATTACTAGGCTGCAGCTGCACCGGGACGTGGTGGGGCAGGGAAAGCGAAGAAAGGAATTTGCTTAGTTCCTAATCGTAAACGCAGCCGACCCCATTGAGAGGTCTGTGTGTTAATGACTTTGTTGCTCGGTTCTGTGCGATACGATATTATTTAGTTATTTATTTGCTATTTATAATATTTAAATATGGCTTTCTAAACAAAAAAGGCAAAATATACAGCCGATTTTAAGCTGACACGTTCGACGAGAACAAAAAATCTTCAGATATCGGGATGGGGAGGAGATTCTAAAAACAAAACAGAATAAATTGAAGAATGGAATTCGTACTATGAAGCGAACAAAATAAATTTCCGTGAGCGTTAATATGAATTCTCGGGATTTTTAGATTTAATTGAACAATCTGTGATAAAATGTTACGATAATGTTTTAAAGTGTTTAATATTAAAAATTACATTTTTTCAGAAAAATGTCTTTTTCAATGAGAAAAGGAAATTTTGATAATAAAAATTCCGTATTTAAATAATGATGTATATTTTACGTGAAATAATTAATTGGGAGTTTGTGACTTGAATAAGGGGGAGGAGGGATTAACGTTAACAACGTAATTCATGCTCTAACCACGAGCCGATCTACAGCCGTCCATCTAAACTTTCGTTTCATTTCCAGGTTTAGAAAGTCGATTGGAAAATACGGTAAAATAAATAATCCTACATATAAAATAAATAATCTTACCCTGTTGTTTTAAATCCGCGACTTCGTCAGTCCGGGGGGGAAAAAAAAAAAAAAAAAAAAAAACCCGAAAACTTGGAAAACGTCCGGATTTTGAAGGTTTCCAGATTTTGGATGTCCGAATTTTCGAGGTTGTACTGTAGTATTTATTATTAATAAATTTAGGGAGATTTTCTCTTGCACTATTAAAAATATTTTTAAATTCATCATTGAAAAATATAAAAAAAATAGTCAATATGAATTCAATTTGTTATTTTAGAAATTAATTTTAGTTATTTTATACTAAAGATATAAGATTACTGGTACATTTTACCCACCCCAAATATGTCTTTATTAGGTGCTCAACCACTCATCCAATAGAAGCACAAGACCTTTACTTGACTAAACAATGTATGACCCCAGAACATGAGAGCACAGATGGAGGCCATGGTTGTAGGATTAGGGGTCATGAAAATTCAAAAATAAAATTTTTGATTTTATTCCAGTTTTTATTCTTTAATCTATTAAACTATGGTTCTATATCACTGAAATACATTATTTTATATAAAGGACTGTCTGTCCACCAAGCAACATTGGCATCGAACGCTCTTGTTGGTAGGTTTTGTGTGCCCTACCATACCAAGAAATAGTTCAAGTTTCTGTTTTGGTCGACAGAGACCATACATACACACAAAATAGCAATATTAGTGAGTATACTTGAAAAAAACATTATGATTAATGATATCTGCATTCTTTTTCAAATCTTAAAATTTAGCAAAATAAAATATATAAAATCATTGGCATATTAGAAAACTTTTAATTAGAACTTTTAATTAAGAATAATAATGCTTATTTCTTAAGAATTGTTTAATTAGTTAGGCTTTTGTGTGGGTTTCCAGCATTTCTTGAATAACTGAATTATTCAGATTCTCAAGCAAAAAATAATTATAAAATTGTAAAATTATATGCCTATTAATAGATGTTTATAGTTTTTAGTTAAGTACAATGATGTTTATTTAAGAATTATTTGATCAATTATGCATTTAGGTGATTTCCAGCAGTTTTCGAACAGCTGCTCATATAACATATTCATTTAGAAATTTTTTTCACCATGAGCCCATGGTTTTCCCAACTTGAAATTTTTGTATAATAGATAAATAGAGCATATCAACAATTTTTTTTTTTTTGAAAAAATTAAAGTACACTTTTTTCACAGTTCAAGATCAAAAGACAAATCAAGTGACCTTGAAAAGAAAAATATTATTTGCAGGGTCATGTGATATATCACAAGAAAGGTCATACCTTAAGCTACAAAATAAGCTTTATTTCAGCACAGTCATCCATTAGGTCAAAATATACAGACATTTGAATGTCAAGAATCATGAAAAATTACCAAATTTTTCAAAACTTCAAAATTTTATAAATAAAAAACTAATGAAATTTTTTTTTTTTTTTTAATGGCCAGGCACTTTACTTTCGTCATTCGCCTTTCGTCAGCAGGCCAGAACGTGAACCATTTAGCCATCCTAAGACGTTGCCCCAGGTGCTCCAGAGGGAGGCGGAACACACTACGCCCACAACACAAACATCCATGCCTTACGTGGGACTCGAACCCACAACACGGCAGTCGAGCGATTTCTGTGGAAACGCTCGCCTTAACCACTCGACTACTGTGTCGGCACTAATGAAAATTGAGATCTAAAATTTTGCTGTATGTCATATATGAGTGGACAATAAAATAGCCAAGTTTTAAAAAAATTGGTGTCAGTCAGGTTGAAGATATCATTTTTTTTATGTTGATTTGATATGGAATGACCCAAACAAAAAATTTACCCCCACCTCCATCCCTTAAATTTCATTCTCTTTCCCCCTGGCCAAAAAGTCCTGAAAGAAACAGTAGTCATGAATTTTATGAAAGAGCACTTTTATGAAATTCGTAATATTCAAAGAATATTTTTATGAAATTCATAAAAATTATGATATTTATAAAAGAGCACTAAAATTTCCAAATTTCTAAATAGAGTGCTAAAAATAAAAATTTTTGAGAAAGAGCACTTTTAGTGCTCTTTGTCAAAAATTTTCAAATAAAAAATCACAGTTCTTAGCATTTTTTCTCAGAAATCGTAATACGATTTCTGAGAAAAAATGCTAAGAACTGATTTTTTTAAAAGTGCTAAAATTTGTGAATTTTAAGAAAGACCGCTAAAAAGTAGGATTTCTTTTAAAAAGAGCCAAAATTCACAAAAAAAAGCTAAAATACGTGATTTAATTTAGAAGCACTCAAATCGCAGTTTTATTCAAAAGCATTAAATACACAATGTAAGTTAAAAGCACCAAAATTCACAATTTAAAAATGTTAAAATTTGCAGTAATTTATTTTAAAATGTTAAAACTAGAAAGAGATGTCTTACTGATCTTGAATTTTGGCACCCTTTCTCAAAAATGATAAATTTTTACACTTCCTTTCAAAGATTATGAATTATAGCACATTTTCTTAAAAATTGCAGATTTTACTGCTCACACATAAAAATTGCAAATTTTAGCAGAAAAAACAGACGGTTAGATCAATTTTCTTCACTTCATTTCGTACATCGTATCATTAACTTTTGAAACATTTTTACTGATATGCCCGCATTTGGTCACATAAGCAAAAAAAGAGCTTCCAAATGTGTAAAAGTAGAAAAAAGAAGGAAATAAAAAGAAAGTAGGAATCATTTTTAAAAAGTAGGAAAAAGAAGGAACCATGCAATCCCTGCTTATATCAATTTTTAGCACTATGTCAGATAATCAACAATCACCATTTGCAATAATAAAAATGACATAAAAATATTCACATTTTCATATTAAATATAACTAAATAATAAATGAAACATTAATCAATAAAAATAATGATAATATATAAGAAACAAATTACCTTTTTAAAATTTGTTCCCTTAACTTCTTATCTTCACCAACTTCTTTAGAGCCACTCATTTTATGTTTTGCGAGATTTTTTGTAATTAAAGGTTCTGTTTCTTGCTGACCACTTTCTTGCTTTTGCAGTATTAATTGAACTGCTTGTTCACAATCACCATCAGCCATACTAAGGAACTGTTTTGCTTCCATTACATGAAGATTAGGAAACATTTCTATAAGGGTTTCAACTTCAGTGCTCATTCCACTTACAGTTACCTGAAATAAATTATATAAGGCCATTATTGGAAGATGGGTGATCAGCTATATTTTCTGGATGGTAACTGGCATAAATATCTAACATAATAAATGTATATGATGGTAGCAGAGGGTAATTGTATAAAATTACCATCCCAACCTGTTATTAGCAATTTATCTTCTTTCAGCAACTAACTAGCAGGCAAAATAAAAACTAGACTGGGCATTACAAAAAAGTTTTTAGCAAGAAGACTACTAATATAATTATCTGAGTATATAATCCAGAGATTATCTATTTAAAAAACTCCAAATTTTAGACCACTGCAGATTATCTGAGGCAATTTTTTCTAAGCAGAAAAAAAGCAATGATTGTGTGAATATAAAATGCAAAAAAGCATTGTAAAGAAGCATATATAAAGAAGCATTATGTAATAAAATAACATATTTTTTGTTAAAATTTGTTTTTATAAAGTAACAATCTTTAATTTAACATCTTCATTGTATCACTTATTCAAATATAAATTAAATTTAATCATTTTAACTAATGTTGCATAGATATATAAGGAAACAAACAATCTGGTGTGTTGATTCTATCTGCAGATTATACGACACTGTGGATTATATGGAACTGTGGATTATACAACTTTATTTTTATCTCTCTCTGAAAATATGCATGCAGATTATATATCACCACAGATTATATGTAGGAAATTATAGTACTTAAATTTCAGTTTTTAATATATTCCAGAAAACTGAGTTTATATAAAACATTAATCTTTTTATTTAAACTAAAATCTTGAAAATACTGTTGAAAAAATAGTATTTTTAAGAATATCTAAAAACCTAACTATTGTAATAGAGTTAAAATCTAGTCTTGAAAATATTGCTTTACATAAGTATCTGACATAAAGCATGTAGATTTTTTTTCACTTATCTTTTAAAATGACCTTCATAAAATAGGATCCACAAAAAGCTCTTAGTGCAGTTTTTGATAACTTAAGAAAATAAAAAATAGTTGAGTGAAAGTTGACAATAAATAAAAAATATGTATTAAAGCATTTTATAGATTTGGGGTAATTTTAATTTAAAATCAATCACTATTAAAATGGAAAAAATTGTAAAATGAAGCAAGTAATGAAATTAAAACAATTTAAAGTTTAAGAATATTTATTATACAGAGTAACCTTTGAGGTTATTGTACAAAATATCTTCTCTTATATAATCTCCTTAAATAGTCAATATTTTAGAGTTATGTCATAACCATATTTGAGCTACTATATTTTGACAGCAAAGCAGCTGAATGCATAGCTAATTAGATCTGAAAAGACTGAAAGATCACAAATAACATACAGAATCATGTGTTCAATACAGTACAAATATTTTGCTCCTGTCTGATATAAAACAAGTCTAAATATAGAGCATAGCATTTTAAAGTTTAATAATATACTTTCTTCACTAAGAACTTCCAAATAATATATTTTATGCTAAATACACAAGAACAAAAGTGATTCAATGAATGTCTTCCAGTTATTACTACTAGTCAACTGAACAATAACTAATTATATCTATTATAAAAATCCTTTGTAATTAATTTAAATTAGATTCACTGAAGAAAAAAGTTGCCCCTAGTACACAAACAATAGTATTTTTCTTCCAATTCATCAAATCCAAACACAGTAGGAACTACAAATTAATCAGTCATTTTTCTCTTGCGTGTGATTGTACTAGTTTTACACAGTGTACAAAATTCCTTTCAGTAATTCATAAACATGTGTTGATATATTAAATGAATACATGTACCATTAATCTAGGATAGTTAAAATTTTATATATTTACCACTAAAAGTAAGTTATATTTTCAGTGGTCTCATCTGTTTAAATTTTTCAGTTAAAAGAATTGCATTTACTTCAGAAACAAGTTCCAGTATGTGACACAATAGACTGACAACAGAAATACAATTTTTAACAAATATATACTACAGTAAAGTTTCTGTCAACAGGCATTTCTAAATAGTGGAGGTCTCTGAACAGAAATTTCTCATTTTCCCAATGTCCATCCCAAAGTAACACACATACAGGGTCTGTATAAAAAGAATCGGGAAATTTTTTTTCCTGACATAAGTGTACGTCGTAGCGCGCATGCTCGGTAGTGGGGAATGTGACCTCAAAGACGCGCCAAGCGACAGTCGCCTTCGAGCGTTCGTTCAGGCTACATCGTGTTTATAGTGGACCCCTGTCGAGTGACTCAGTGCAAGCGCGAAATGCAGCGAATGATTGAACAAGATCAAATTTTGTGTTGGATTGGGAAAATCAGGTACGGAGACGTTGGCCATGATTCGCCAAGTGTTCAAGGATGAAAGCATGTCACAAACAGCAGTTTTTAAGTGGCACAAGCTCTTCAAAGATGGCCGAGAGAGTGTGCAGGGCAAGCCTCGCGCTGGATGGCCAGCGACGCCAAGAACCGACGACAACATGCACATGAAGTGCTGAATTCAGACCATCGTTTAAGTGTGCGAATGGTCGCAGATGAAAGTGGCATTGATAAGGTGCACAGCATTATCACTGAAAATTTGGTGATGCGAAAGATCTGCACTAAACTCGTCCCGAAGGTCTTAACGGACGAGCAAAAGCAGAGGCGAGTGTCTGCTTGCGAAGACCTTCTGCAACGTGTTGAAGAAGACCCCGGCTTTTTGGACATCGTCATCATGGGAGACGAGACTTGGATATCTGAATACGACCCGGAAACAAAGCGGCAAAGTTCGGAATGGCACACTGCGGGATCACCTCATCCAAAAAAGGCTCAAATGAGCAAATCCAGAGTGAAAGCCATACTGATCGTTTTCTTCGACGCAAAGGGGGTCGTCGACTACGAATTTGTTCCTGAGGGGCAGACAGCGAATGGTGCTTTTTACCTAGAAGTGCTAAGAAGACTGAAGAGAAGGGTTAACCGGGTGAAGTCAGCCATTGCCGGAAATTGGAAATTGCATCACGACAATGCAACCAGCCACACCTGCTCCCAGATGACCGACTTCCCGACGATAAATGGCATCGCGACGGTTTTCCAACCCCCTTACAGTCCCGACTTGGCACCAGCAGACTTTTTCCTTTTCCCAAAAGTAAAATCCTCCCTCAAAGGACACCACCATAGGACCCTAAGTGCCATCAAAGAAGCTTGCACGCATGCCCTTAAGGACCTTCCGGAATCCGCCTACCAGGGAGCCTTCTAGTCGTGGAAAAGCCGTTGGCAAAAGTGTGTCGACGCTCAAGGGATGTACTTTGAAGACTTTTGAGGTATTGTAGCAATATCTGTAATAAATCTTTTTTTCTGAAATTTCTCCCGATACTTTTTATACAAACCCTGTATAGTATTATAATCAATGTTAAATGGAATATACATTATAATATCGTATGTGTTACACAGAAAACTGTACATCGGTTAAAATACCATTTATGAATAACCGATATTTAGAAATACTGTATTTCATAAATATGAATTACCATTCATGAACATACCATATGTAAAAATACCATTTTTCATCTGTATAAATTAGTTTATCTAACATTAAAAATACCCCTTTTTTATTCCATAAAAATTGCCATTGCTTCTCCTTACTTTTAATCCTCTTTCAGTATTATTCTCATATGTATGAATTACTGTTTATCATATGTTAAACACACCATTTTTATTGTGTTAAAAATACAATTTTTATTATGTTGAAAATATCATTTATCATATGTAAATTTACCATTCCTTTCCCTACTTTTAATCCTCTTTCAACGTTGTTCTCAATCCCTTTTCCTATAGAATTTTTAACAACCTCACTATGTGTTCCTATCCCACTCTAAATGTAGACAATGGACATAGACCCAATGACACATAGACCCAATGACATCACACAACTTTGTCAGCAGGCTTTACTTGCTTCCACCAATGAACTCCATGGTTTCCTCCACGCAGATCAACATTTAATTCTCCTCAACTCTTCACACCTTTGCCATATTGAACAGGGTGTAATATGCATGCATCATACATCAAGTGCACATTAGTTTAGCTGTGTATTCATAGATTTCATTTTATTTTTAATTATTATTAGTTTTCACTTTTAGGAAAAACATCTTACTAATGTTACTGGATATTATTAGTTTTCACTTTTAGGAAAACATCTTACTAGCGTTACTGAATATTACTTTTAGGACTTGGATATTACTTTTAATACAATAACAATATTCAGATGCAACTCAAAGGCTACTATCACAATTTCAGATCACACTATTTGCGTTTTTATTTATTCTACACTCTTAGACCTTGTTAAATGTCAAAATTATTTGATTAAAGTATAATTTTTTTATAATTATTTTGATGTTATTTGCTTTAATGCAGCTTCTGCTAACATGATTCGAGCAATTATGGTGTGTAACTTGTTGGTTCTACAATATTTTCTTAGTATTTATTCTATACATGTTTATTTAAAATCCTGCAAAATCATAAATAATTTTTTTTATATGTTTACATATATTTTAGTTTTAAACATAATTAGATTACATATTAAACACTAATAAATAAGTATTTTTACTTATAGGTAGGTTATATTTATTTTTTAAATTGAAATTCATGACTATATTTATTTTAATCTATATCATATTAAATGAAACGACTTTATTTTTTGTAAAAACATAAATTAGCTCTTTTTATTTTATACTATATTTCTTATGTAAGATTGTTTATTTTAAAATAAAAATTTAAAGCTTTTCTTTTTCTGTTATAAATCACTTTAGATTTGTGTTGTAAGTTTTGTATAGAATTGAAAATAGGTGAAAATTCTGTAATGCATTAGTGTATGTCACATGCTTTGATTGGGGCGCGGTAGCCCATTGGTTAGCGCGCTGGAGTTGCACTCGGTAGGCCCGGGTTCGATTCCAGCCACTGCCAAAACTGCCGCCGTGTTCATGCGGAGTACGATCACGTTAAACATGTGGGTCCGAAAGTCCTTCCGAGAGGTTGGTGGTAGGGGAAGGAGGGTACGGTCCCTGTGGATGCCTCCCCCACTGGGTTCCGGTCTAAATTGGGTGGCACTTCCCGACCGTCCAAACAGTTACCTTACACCTTTCTGGTAGGTCGGACGGTCTGGGTTTCAACAACAACAACAACATGCTTTGATTGTATAAGTATACAATTAGTCAAAAGGGTGAATATGAATCATGTATATAAATACCATTTAAGTTGTCATACAGCTCAATCATTAGCTCATTGAGTGCTATGTAGCACCCAAGAGTGCAATTTTTGGCACCCAGTGTACGGCACCTTTGGCCTCCAATAATCAGCAGTACTAAACAAAAATTTTAATTTGGCTTGTAAAATATCTTACCACCATGGCTTTTCATAAAATTTTGCTCAAGCAGAAAATAGTGACATAAAGTACTCTGTTTTAGGCAAGTATCTGTCTTAAGTAATCTTATTTAGTAAATAAGGTGATTTAAATTCATAAAACTTTGTAAGAATTCCGTGTAAACATCAAAAATTAAGCAGATTCGAATTTACATAAATTTTACATCAAATACCATTAAAAAGTAAAAATTTGAAAATCTATTTTTGCTACTTTTTAACATTTGTAAGCTTATTTTAAAAATGGTAAAAAAAAAAGTTGATAGCTTGCTCATGTATGCCATACACATTTGTACTGAAAACAAAAGAGTAATAAATTTAAATTTTTGAATTGATGAAGAATTTTAACTTTTATTAAAGTTTGTACTATAAATATTGACTTATTTAAAAATAGGTATAAAATAGCCAGACATCAAAAACTCATGTGGATGAGATGAAAAAAATAAATAATATGAGCAACTTTGCAAGTCATATTTGACTTACAATTTCTAAATAGCAAGCCATTTAAATTTAAAAGTACTCACTAATGCAGCAACTGCAAGTAAACACAATCTCTGAATTCATAAAATATAAAATGCCCCTAATCTTGCAAAGTGTTCAGTTGGCAGTGTAATAAATTTAAATTTGCATTCAGTTTACCTATAAAATAGAAATGAACAATTGTCTTGTGTTTTTATATGTCTTGGACCTCTGCAATAACAATGGATTTTTCACAACGGTCTTTCATAAACCTTTTTCGGTCTCTCTACCTCCACAAAAAAATTCTTGCCATCCATCTAACCAAAAACTTGCTGTTGTTAATACTTTTGTCTATCACGCTTTGAATGTTTGTGCTACTATGAATTTGTTCAATTCTGAGATAAATTATTTAAAAGCTGTCAATTGTGATTTCTCTCCCAGCATTGTTGATCGTGCAATTCTAACAATTTTGAAACCTTTCTCCAAACTAACTTCTGAAAAAGATTTTAATAACACTATGATTTTACCATTTTTTGCAAAAATCAGTCAGCAGATTGCTAAAACCCTTTAAAAAATCAAATTTAGTAATGTGTTTAAACTTTCTAATAAATTCAGATTTTCTAATCTTAAGATCTTTTAGAAATTCCTAATATTTGAGGCATATACAGGATTTCTTGCCAATGTGGTCTTTATTGTCAAACTAAATGTGCTTTAAAATTTCGTATTAAGAAACATGAAGACTAAGTCAAAAAACGGGATTTTAATAAATCTTCAATTGCTCAACATTATTATCAATTTGACCACTGTTTTGAGGTTTTTCACCAAGAATCATACAAAAATGCATGTCAATCTATGAGCCTTCCATATCCCTAAAAATTCCTGTAATTTTGTTAGTGATTTGTCCAGTATTTCATTTTTGTCTGCGGTTTGGCAGAACGCCATATAACCCCCTCCTCTTTGTTATATTTTTTTTAGGATTCTTATGTGTCGTTTTAACCTTTTTCCATCTTTATGGGTCTCATTTATTCTTGTTCTGACTTGACTCATCTTGTTGGGATATTCCTCTTGTGTTTCACCAATCTTGGAGTGTTACTTGTCATTTTGAATTGGCTGTACTGTGCTTTATGCTACTTTCTGATTGGCTCTCTCTTAACCCAAGTCTTGGGTATATAATCCCCCTGCTTCTTCCTTTCATGCCTATTCCTGTATAGGACTTGGGGCCTGTTGATTCTCTTGCACTGACGAAGTGGATCTAGCATAACCTCGAAACAGCTATTTGCTGTTTTATTGTGCTATTTGTGTTTTAAAATGCTGTTCAAGATTCTCTTATCCTTTGCACACAAAGTGTATTGTACTTATTAAGTTACTCGTGTCCTTTTGCGGAAGATTCTGCCACAAATATTGCAAATGGTCAGCTAATTTAGTGACATCTTTGTACACAACTTACAGTAAGACATCTTTGTACACAACTTACAGTAAGACATCTTTGTACACAACTTACAGTAAAATATCTTTGTACACAACTTGCAGTATCAAAGCAGAAATTCCAGTTCCAATTGCCCGTGAGAGACAACACCAGTCTGACGCATCGTTCTCATGTGCGTTGCATGACCAGTATAATTATTGGCTTTGGCGGTTTGATTATTTGCACAACTCTTAAAAAGACATTTGCATAACGAGTTTTGTGGCTACAGCTCAATTTTTTTTTTTTATGGGTGCATTTTTCTTTTATGATATTTTAATAGTGTTTGTATTAGCATTCTTTTTCTATTCCTTTTTATTTGTTTTCATTTAAATTAAAATTATTTTGCAATTTTTGATTTTTTTTACAAATTTTTTTTAGCATGTGCAAATGAATTTGAGCAAGTGTGTTTCCTTAAAACATGGTTGCGTGAATGATGGTGGAAATGAGTCCAGCAGAAAATTGATAAGGAATTTACATAATAGTTATTTTTGTTTTTCATTTTTCTCATATTTTAAAATTTTGTTGGTCATGTTTTGAAAATTTCCTCTCATGCACCCAATTTTTGCAAAGATACAAAATGTTTCTCAGTTTTGAGCCTTTGAAATTTTTGAAATGATAGAGATTTTATATTGAATTTGTAAAACTTTTGCAAAGTTATGAAATGTTTCCAAGTATTAAACTTTTAAAATTTTTATGTCCTAAAAACTCTCTAAGTATTGTGCTTTTGACATTTTTGTAATGTTTCTGAAATTTATAATATTTTAAAGGTATTGTGTTTTTAAAAATTCTAATAATTTAGGACTTTTACAATTAAGTTCATGTAAAGCCTAAAATATCAACACATTTTTCATAATTTTAAACCTTCATAATTTTAAAGCCCAAAAATTTTTAAAGCTTCATCTTTACAAATTTTTTAATATTCACAAAAAATGCTTTAAGTGTTTCAACATTTCTTATATGTCTAAAAAATTTTTCAAGTACTTTATTCTGTATTTCAAAGTTATTTACAATTTAAAATAGCTTATCTTTTAGATTCTAAATTTTTAACTTTTTAAAAATCACAAACATATTCAAAGTATCATATTTTTTTATATATTTTATATGTCCAAGTATTTTATTCCATATTTTTATGTTATTTTGAATTTAAAATAGCTAGTCTTTTAGACTAAAATTTAAAAATTTAAAAATTAAATTAACTTTTTTAGAATTCTAAAAATGTATCGTTTTTAACATCCCAAAAATTTCTAAATTTTTAAGTTATTTTCAATTTAAAATAGCTTATCTTTTGATCTAAAATCTTTAACTTTTTAAAAATTCACCAACATGTCTTTAATATTGTGTCTTTTTATATTTTTTATTCCAAAATGTTCTATTTCAATTTAAAATAACTTATTTTTCAGATTCAAAATTTTTAAATTAACTTTTTGAAAATCACAACCTGAAATTTTTCTGCTTTTTAACATTTAAAATAGCTTGTTTTTTAGATTCAAAATTTTTAAATTAACTTTTAAAAAATCACAAATTTATTAAACATAGTGTTTTGATATTTTTTATTTGTGCCAAAATTTTTTCAAGTATTTTATTCTGTATTTTAAAGTTATTTACAATTTAAAATAGCTATCTTTTAGATTAAAAACTTTTAACTTTTAAAAATCACAAAAATATTTTAAGTATCATGTTTTTGATATTCTTTATATATCCCAAAAATTTTCTTAGTATTTTTTTCTGTATCTTTAAGTCATTTTTTTTTTTAAAATAGCTTATTTTTTTATACAAAATTTTTAAATTAACTTTTTAAAAATCACAAGAATTTTCTAAGTATTATGTTTTTTGATATATTTTATATGTCCCAAAATTTTCTGTGTATTTTATTCTGTACTTCTTAAGTTATTTTCAATTGAAAATAGCTTATCTTTTCGATTCAAAATTATATTTCAGAATGTAGTAGATTATAATTTTTATAATTTCTAAAAATAATTATTTAATTGAAATTAAAAATATATTTAAATATAAAATGAAAAGGATAAATACATAAAAATATATTCCTTTTGCATCAGGAATAATCAATAAGTAATAAAATAATACTCCCGAAATTATATGGTCCATTTTGTTTTATAATTGTATTAAGAACATAATAAAATAGAAATTAAATGCTTTACAAATAATTTTTATCTGAAAATTAGTAAATTTTTTATAAATTTTTGGAATATAAATTACAACTAATTCTTGATTAAAATTTAGAACTGAATAATTCACAAAATAATTTTCTGGGAAAGTATTTGTTATAACTATGAAAATTAAAATTTTAAATTATAAATAAAACATTCTATTCCATAAAAAAAAGTTATATGTTGAACTTAAATTTTACTAGTAATAATAAAATACATATATATGAACAGAGTGATGCTATAGTATTTATGAATGTTGTGTACATGACATGTTTGTTGTATCATATCTTTGTAAAAAATTGATTTAGGTGAATGATATATTTGAATGACATTGACATCTATTATATTTATAGCTGCAAAAAAATATTCTCCTAGCTCAATATTTTCATAAAGTTTATAAAAATACAGTGCATAAAACTAATGTCATGTCTGCAACATGCACTATACTGCAGAATCACCTAATATGTGATAAATACGTACATAAACATGTAATAAATATGTATGGGGACACCATTATACATACGTATAGGGGCATATTATAAATATATATGGAGGCACATTATAAATATGTATGAAGGCACATTATAAATATGTATGCAGGCATATTATAAATACGTATGGAGGCACATTATAAATATGTATGGGGACATATTACAAATATATATGGGGAACCATTATAAATATGGGGCACATTATAAATACATATGTGGATACAAAATAAACATATGTAGATATGCAATAATAATTTATATGGATACATAGTAAACGCACGTGGGTACATAATAAACACATGTGGATACATAATAAACACATATGGATACATAACAAACACATGTGGATACATAATAATCATGTGGATACATACTAATCATATACACTATATGATCAAAAGTATCAAGACACTTTGGATCAGGCTTCCAGAAATCGCCCGTCCTCCCATCCTCGCCAGGTTAAAATTCGGCGAGGACGACCAATTTTCGGAAGTTGCCGTCCCTTGAGATTAGAAGATTCCGAGCGCACTCACGATCTCCCCCTCCCCCCTGTACGTGGTGGATTCTGCCAGTGATGTCAAATTTCTAGTTCTCAGACAAGTATAAAAGAAGTCAGACGAGTTAACAAATTTAATTTCAAAGCCAGGAAAGTAAAATGGGAGGAAAAACGCAAGCTAAATGAGTTTGAATGTGGTGAAGTGATTGGTTGTCACCGCTGTGGAAAATCTGTTCATGAGATTTCTGTCATGTTACGAGTGGCCTGTTCCACAGTAAAAGATGTTATCGTGAAGTGGAAATGTACAGGTGCTACAACTGTCCATGCATGGGTGCGGTAGCCCATTGGTTAGCGTGCTGGAGTTGCACTCGGTAGGCCCGGGTTCGATCCCAGCCGCTGCCAAAACTGCCGCCGTGTTCACGCGGAGTACGATCACGTTAAACATGTGGGTCCATAAGTCCTTCCGAGAGGTTGGTGGTAGGGGAAGGAGGGTACGGTCCCTGTGGATGCCTCCCCCACTGGGTTCCGGTCTAAATTGGGTGGCACTTCCCGGCCGTCCAAACAGTTACCTTACACCTTTCTAGTAGGTCGGACGATCTAGGTCTCATCAACAACTGTCCATGCATGGGGCGCGGTAGCCCACTGGTTAGCGCGCTGGAGTTGCACTCGGTAGGCCCGGGTTCGATTCCAGCCACTGTCAAAACTGCCGCCGTGTTCATGCGGAGTACGATCACGTTAAACATGTGGGTCCGAAAGTCCTTCCAAGAAGTTGGTGGTAGGGGAAGGAGGGTACGGTCCCTGTGGATGCCTCCCCCACTGGGTTCCGGTCTAAATTGGGTGGCACTTCCCGACCGTCCAAACAGTTATCTTACACCTTTCTGGTAGGTCGGACGGTCTGGGTTTCAACAACAACTGTCCATGCATGCCTTGGTCGACCATTCCGTCTAATAGAAAGCGACCGCATAGTGCAGAAGAGAGTTGTGAAAGCGAACCGCATGCAATAAGCGGAAATAGTTTGTTCGGAATTTCAGGAAGCCTTTGGAAGTCAGTACAATGACAGTTTGTCAGGCGCTGCAAAGTCTTGGTTTTCATGAGCGAGCAGCTGGATATAAACCAAGCATTACCGCTACCAAATCCAAGCTTTGCTTACAGTGGTGCAAAACGCACAAAAAATGGAGCTTTCAGCAATGGCGTCAAGTGTTATGGAGGAACGAATCATGGTAGAGTCTGGATGTGGAGAATGCCTGGTGAATACCTTTTACGTGACTATATTGTGCCACAAGTTAAGTTTGGTGGTGGAAGTATAATGGTTTGGGACTGTTTCTCATAGTTCGGGCTTGGCCCTCTTATTCCTGTAAAGGGAACTCTGAAGACGGAAGGATATATCGACATTATGGCCAATTCCATGTTGCCTACATTGTGGCAACAGTTTGGAGTGGGTCCATTCTTGTTTCAACAAGATCGTGCTCCTGTCCACAAAGCACAGGTTGTGCAGAGCTGGTTTGCTGGCATGAATGTTGAGGAATTAGACTGGTCTGCTCAGAGCCCAGACCTCAATCCCATAGAACACCTATGGGATGAATTGGAATGTTGACTGCGAGCTAGGCTAAAAAGCCCTACATCAGGGGCAGAGCTGAATACTAGCGGCAGAGCTGCTAGTATTCTTTTAAAAGAATGACATGCAATTCCTTCTGCAACATTCCAGAAACTAGTGGATAGCCTCCCTGATAGAGCGGCAGCTGTCATTGCAGCAAAAAGTGGCTCCACTTCATACTAATTTATGACTTTTTTGAAGGAGAAGCAAAACATACAAGTGTCCGGATAGTTTTGATCAGATCGTGTATATGTATTTAGTATATAAGTTAATTGTATTTACACCAGCTTAACTATCCTATGATTTACAATTTAAGATGTCAATTTGTGGAAAACCCCTTATCATCCAGGTACTTTCAGAGAGTCAGAGAAAAACTGATCACTATATTGTTTGATATCTTTGTGAATTTTCACGATATTCCAGTGGATTTTTTATAGAAGTTGTCCTACAGTATTCACTACAAAATCATGAAAGAAAACTATTGCTATGTTTTGCGCCTGCACAGTAAAAATTTAGTTTCTTCAAATGTTTATATCTCTCATCGTATATTCAATGCTTTAATTTTCAATTGAAGCATAATGTTTTTCTTGGACATTGACAAATGTTCTGTAAGTTTCGTGACATTTGATTGAAACCTATGGATGTTGTAAGCAAAAAACATGTAACATTTATATCTTCATGTATATATGTTTTTGTTTTACAAAAATGCTTATACACATTGAACAAAACTAGTTAACTATTTTGTGAAAGTTACAAATCATTTCCAGCTTTTTATGATACAGTGTGATCAAATTTATTTTTCCCCTTTTTCAATATCTTGGTAGCCCCATAAATGCACAAGTCACCGAAACTTTACTAGAAAGTGTGCATTCAAGCATGTTCTTCACATCGTCAAAATTACAGAACACTTCGCTAAGTATTTGTTTAAAAATTCGAAAAGCATTCTAACATCCAAAGTATCTGAATACTTTTGATCATATAGTGTATGTAGATACATAATGATATATGTGGACAAGTAAATAAACACGTATGTAGGTATACATAATATACACGTATGTGGATATGCGTAATAAAAATGTATGTGAATATATATAATAATAATGTATGTGGATATGTAGTAATAATGGATGTGGATACATATACGAATACTTTTTGTAATGGTTGGTATACCATACCATAACATACCATCATTTCATAATAGTTACGCATGACCTGATACATAAAGATTAGATATGTTTGATACATAAAAATTACATGTATGTGTTACTTGTGATACATTGTCTCATAAGTATTCTCAGAATAAACACTTAGAAACTGACATCTTTCTGTTCATTCACAGTAACTAAGAAATTTCACTACATTAATAAAAATATGAATTCTAGATCCATTTAACTTTTGAATTATGAAATAGCATATTGAATTAAGAACAGAAGAGAGATTTATTATGTAAGAAGTCATGATGAGTTTACATTATGTAATTATCCTTGTGGCTTTAGGTAAAGTTCACTAACATCTTTCTTTCTTTTGACCCAGACCGTCCGATCTATCCGAAGATGAAACTTATCTATTGAAACAGCTAGGGCAGTGCGTAGAATAGAAATTAGAATGGAACCTAATGAAGGTGGCATCGACAGGGACTGTACCCTCCTTTCCCTGTCACCAACCTCTCAGAAAGACTTTTAGGCCCACAGATTTATTATTCTCATACTCTGCGTACTCTGCATCGGCAGTGTCGGGAATCGAACTCGGGTCTTCCGAGTGCAATCCCCATGCTCTAACCACTGGGCTATCCCACCACACCTTACTCACATCTAAATTATTGGTTAAATCTCTATTAATGAAAAAATATTCTTTAGGACTGATACATGATTTATGAATAGTTGATAATTTGCTCAGATTCTAAATCTGCTTGGCATTAAAATAGCTCCAGGATTCCGTACCTTAAAATATTTTTATCATTCATATATATATATATATATATACTGGGTGTCCCAAAAACATTGACTTCGACTTTTATTCCTTAAATATTGATCTTAAACATATATAATAAATTACAAAGTTGTGTAAAAAGAAGGTACAGAATTTTATGAAATCGATAAAAAATTTCAAGGGATTAAATTTGAAGAAATACAAAATTAAAATTTTTATACGGCCCCCATACAAAAACATTTCCAATGAGTAAAATGTGTCCCATACACTAATAAGGTGACATACAAAATTTCAGCATTTCATCATAAAAAGTTCCAGAGATATGTTTAAACAAAGTTTGTGAGGGATTAATCACAAATTAAAATGTAAATGTTTACAGCAAGAGTGCAAATGACACAACGCAGAAATGCATCATAGGCAAATAATATTTGCCTCTAGATTTATTTACATTTTTTCAAAAATATGCTTCATGAAAAATACCTTAAAATTTTACATGATTAATTACAGAATAAAACTTGGAAATGGCACAATCAAAAATGACCATTAAAACAGCTTAGAAATGTATGCATATGCAAATATCTGCCTCTGATCAGTGAGTTTGTGAGGGATTAATCACAAATTAAAATGCAAATGTTTACAGCAAGAGAGCAAATGACACAACGCAGAAATGCATCATAGGCAAATAATATTTGCCTCTTTAGATTTATTTACAATTTTTCAAAAATATGCTTCCTGAAAAATACCTTAAAATTTTAGATGATTAATTACAGAATAAAACTTGGAAATGGCACAATCAAAAATGACCATTAAAACAGCTTAGAAATGTATGCATATGCAAATATCTGCCTCTGATCAGTGAGTCACACAATCGCAATGGACACAATGAGAAAGTTGTTTTTGCTCTGCCATTGATTAATCGCCTCACTTACGCAAGCGTAGCATGCGCAGCCTGAGAAACTCTTTAAGTATTTTACATTTCTTCTATATTTTGAGAGTATAGTTAGCCTGCACTGACAGTTTGTCGCAATACAGCAATGAAGAACTTTTTGAAATACTTATGCTGTACAGTTTATGCAATCACAATGCTAAGGAAACTGCAAGGGAATATCAACATACTTTTACCAATTCTCAACATCCTACTGGGAGATTTCTTTTCCGATTGGTGCAACGAGTACATGAAAGAGAAAGCATACATCATGTAGGTGGACTAGGTAGGCCCAAATTTCACTCAACTGATGTAGAAATTGATGTTTTGGCTTACTTTTGCAGTCATCCACATAGTAGTGTTCATACCACTGCTTCAGAAATGAACATACCATGTGCAAAAGTGTGGATAATACTGAGACTGCATAAGAAGTACTGAGACAGGTATAAGAATTCACATTCAGCACAATATTATACCTGTTAAACCAGAGTCACTCAAAAGACACATTTTTGAAAAATTTAAAGAAGTGAATAACTCCGATATGGTAGAAAAATTGAAAGGCAAAACTTAGGAAAACATTCAAGACTGTTGGAAATCGTATGGCCACAAACCCTGCAAGGAGGCAGTGGCAAATTTCAGGCTACAGACTGGACATGACTGCTTGGCAGAACATTTGTTCAAAATCGGCATATTTCTTACGAACGTTTGCCAGATTTGCAGAGCAGGCGTCATGAATTCAAATCACCTCCTAACTTGCCCTGGACTTCACAAAAACTCAGAGAGAAACAGGGTCATCAGCAAATTGTATTGGGATGCTAGGACAAGTATGAATTTGTGACTGAACTAATTTGTGTTTATATTTCCTGGTTATTGTTGTTATTTTATTGTCCCTTGTTCTTTTCTTAATCCTTTGTAATGTTGTGAGCTGTCTAATCTGTATTGATTAATTTCCAGAATAAAGCCATATGTAACACACACTGAGACTGAATAAATGGCATCCATTTAACATTCATGGTGTGATAGGACAGGAACCAACAGATTATCAACGCCATCTAGATTTTTATAATTGGGCTCTAAATCAGGACGATGCAAATTGTACTTTCCTGAAAAATGTAATTTGTACTGACGAATGCTGTTTTAAACAAGATGGGTGCATAAATCCTCAAAATGAACACTTCTGGTCTGACACAAATCCATTCGTGGTACGTGATATTCATCATCAGAAGCAATTTTCTGTGAATGTATGGTGCAGTATTTTCAGAAACCGTTTGCTTGGACCCATACTGTATGATGGTACGTTGATGGGTGACAGATATGTTAATGAGATTCTGAATGTGGTTATTCCTGATTTTATGGATGAACTGACCCTAACAGTACTTCCACATGTATGACTTCAACAGAACAGATATCCAGCTCACCATACTACAGTTGTGAAACACTGGTTAAATAACGAGTTTCCAGACAAGTGGATTAGCTTGCACGGGCCAGTCGAATTTCCTTCTAGATCACCTGATTTAATGCCTATGGATTTTTATTTGTGGGGTTGGTTATGCACAACTGTTTATCTGTCACCTCCCTTAAATAAGGCAGAGTTGCAACAACACATTAAAGATGGTTGTCATGACACCACCGAACAAGAACTTGATCGCATGTACAGAAGTGTCATCAGGTGAATGCAGTTCTGTATTGGCATGGATGGAAAACAATTTGAACAAGCTTTGTAATCTTTGTGTAAAGTTATTATTTCTACACAGTGTAGATACTTTTGTACCAATAAATAGCAAATTTATTATTTATTTATGTAATCAATGTTTTCTTTCGTATTTGTTGTTGTTGAGACCCAGACCGTCCAACCTACCAGAAAGGTGTAAGGTAACCGTTCTTTCATATTTGTGTATGACCCCTGAAACACGATCTGCCGACATGATTTTTCCCCTCTGAGAATCCATGTTGATGCATTGAAAAGTGGTTTAAGTCAGCATATTTATCTTTTCATATCTCTGGGACTTTTCATGATAAAATGCTGAAATTTTGTACATCACCTTATTAGTGTATGAGGCACATTTTACTCATTGGAAATGTTTTTGCATGGGAGTTGCATAAAAATTTAAATTATGTATTTCTTAAAATTTAATTCCCTTGAAAACTTTAATCTATTTAATAAAATTCTGTACATTTTTTTATGCAACTTTGTAATTTATTATATATGTCTAAGATCAATATTTAAGGAATAAAAGCTCAGGTCAATGTTTTTGGGGCACCCTGTACACTGGTGGACAATTGCTAAGGACGGATGATACTATCACCCATAGCAACAGCAAAATTAAAGGAAGCAAAATGTGGAAAATTAGAATAAGTGTGGGATACAGTAAGAAGTGGTGTACGTATGCAAATAGTTCATTTCCATACCAGTTCGTCACGTGATAGCACTGATAAGAGATTTAAAGGATTTGACGCTTGTAGACACTTGTTCCAAGTGAAAGTTTTACGGGAAAGATTTAATTGACGAACTTGAAATTTTTGGTATGTCTTCCTGATATCACTTAAATGATTTTACGCCATATTATTGGAAAGATCGAAGAAGGACAAAAAATAACAGATGTTGCCAGGGAGTTCGACATTGCTCACAGCGTGGTTTCACGGCTGTGGCAAGCATTTAAAACAACTGGAATGTGTAGCAAGCATCACGGGGGAAGTCGTGTTAGAAGTACGATGCCTGCAGAAGACAGGTACATTGTCCTATCCGCAAAATGGGACAGGTGCACCACAATTCAGCAGGTGGCAAATCAGTTTCTTGCTACTGCAGGACAGCGGATCTCCTGAAAAACTGTAGCCAGACGTTTGAGAGAAGGACTACATGCCTGAAGACCTGTTGTATGTGTCCCATTGTCCAGACTGCATCATACCACCTGTTTGCAATGATGTCAAGAGCATCACAATTGGACCGAACAAGACTGGGTTTGTGTACTATTCTCAGATGAGAGTAGGTTCAGTCTATCATCGAATTGTAGACGCCTGACGTGAGAGTGGTACTGCTTATCATCCAGGAAAGAGACCGATATCCGACATACAGTATCATGGTATGGGCCGGCATCATGATCAATGGCCGCATGCCCCTACATTTGGTTGCAACTGGAGCAATGACCGGCCAACGATATATTGATGAAGTTCTACTGTCTCATGTTCGCCTTTTCCGTGGTGCTGTCGGTGATAAATTTTTTTCATGGATGACAATGCACCATGTCATCGAACACTCGCTGTTCAGTACTGTCTAGTCTGCAAGGGTATTCAATGCCTCATGTGGCCACCACGTTCTTCAGATCTAAACCCCATTGAAAATGTTTGGGATGCTTTTGGGAGGCGACTTGCTGGTCGAAAGTATAATCCAACAAACAAGAACACCCTCATCCATGCCCTGACAGAGGAGAGGGATAACTTGCCTTAACAGCTGCTGGATAATGTTGTGCAAAGCATGGCATGACATGTAGAATGTTGCATAGCACACTACGGTGAACATATCCCATACTAACACCTTTCTCAAAGGTGCCTACTGTCGTTCATATGCATTTTTTCATTTCTCTGTACACAGCATCAAATGAATACTTTTTCCTTTTCAGATGTTTCAAAACCTTCTGTATTTTCCAGAACAATAAATGATTTTTATTTTAACGTCCGAACAGTGTGGCAACAATATTTTATCCTGATGGGCCTCCACTCGTGCTTAATGTTGTGCTACATTGCAATTTGTGATCCATCCCTAGCAATTGTCCAGCAGTGTATATATACAGGATGTCCAGTACCATTGGTGCCCAATGGCTATTTCCTCAACCGTTAGTCACAGAGGTATACTTCTAATTGCAAAAATATTTTAAATTTTAAAATCTATTATCTTACAAACAGTTTAAATCAATAAATACATTTTTGAAAGAAATACGAAATATAAATTTTTATATGGTCCCCTGGTCCTACCAATTATATTTAGGAAAATCATCCTCATACAATTTCATGCAAAATAAAAAAAAATCTTTTTATGACCAAAATACACCGAGTTATGAAGCATTAAACTTTAAGACTTAAGTCGCTTTTCCACATATAAAAATGTCCCGTTTCAGGCAACCAACCAATCAGGGACCATATTGACCATTTCTCCAGGAAACCAACCAATCAGAAACCGTATTTCTCAGCACAAAAAGTGCTCCTACTTTAAACAGCTATAAGTCGGCCAATTTTGGTCGTAAAAGGATGATTTTTTTTTATTTTGCATAAAATTGTATGAGGATGATTTTCCTAAATATAATTGGTAGGACTGGGAAACGGTATAAAAATTTATATTTCGTATTTCTTTCAGAAATGCATTTATTGATTTAAACTGTTTCTAAGATAATAAATTTTAAAATTTAAAACATTTTTGCAATTGGAAATGTATCTCTGTGACGAATGGTTGAGGAAATAGCCATTGGGCACTGACAGCACTGGACACCCTGTATATAGCTGATGTATTGGCTGAACGGTCAAGTCAAGCATTTCCTCATGCTCGCTTGACTGTCGGATTGTGGGTTTAAGTCCCACCTGCAGGCATGGATGTTGTGTTGTTGGGCGTAATATGTTCTGCCTCTACTGGTATACCAGAACAATGTCATGTGGTGGCTAAATGGTTCATGATACTGCAGGTTAATTAGTGAATAATTATTGCATTAAGTGCTACTGCTAGAAATTATATATATATATATATATATATATATATATACATATATATATACATACCTGCCAACCTGGGAAAATTGGAATGTGTAAAATTTTGCGTGAATGACATTTATAATGATTTTTTTTAACTACACCCGCAAACGACATTTCTAATGAATTCAACTATGTATGTACACATATCTGCATTAAATATCAGGTTTACTGGTAGAATATGAAAATTCAGGACACCAATTTTATAAAATTTCAGGACAATAAATTATAAAACAAAAAATATATAAAGATTTTATCCGGTGAGGATTACTTTATAATGAAGACAAATATTTATGTTTGGCAAAACACAGGTTTTCACTAAAGAGAGTAACAAATATTGATCTTTAATAAAAAAAAATATATATAGCACTGAATTATATTCCTGTCATAATGGTTTCCCTTTTATTTGCCTAAATCATTGCTTTAATACCACTTTTTGAAAAATATCCCTTCACAGAGTTTATACCCATTTTTTAAATAGAAAAATTTATATTATGCAAATATAATTAAAAAATTAACCTTAATAATTAGCTATAATATGAAAATAAGCTAGTTTAGTCGATCTAATATGCAACATTTAAATGATGGAGATGGAAGAAAAAAGATACTAACGTACTCTCGGTAATTCACGTGAAGTAACTGAATTGCGCAATCGCACTGTTTATGTGAAAATAATTAAGAAATTAACCGTAATAATTAATCAGAATATGAAAATAAGCTAGTTTAGTCGATCTAATATGCAACATTTAAATGATGGAGATGGAAGAAAAAAGATACTAACGTACTCTCGGCAATTCACGTGAAGTAACTGAATTGCGCAATCGCACTGTTTATGTGAAAATAATTAAGAAATTAACCGTAATAATTAATCAGAATACGAAAATAAGTTAGTTTAGTCAATCAAAAATGCAATATTTAAAAGATTGAGATGGATGGAAAAAGATACTATTGTACTCTCGGCGATTCATGAGAACAAACTGAATTGCGCAATCGCAGTGTTTATGCGAAATTAATGAACAAAATAACATTTTAGCGATTTATGCTGAATTAGACAACCTTTGAAGAAGTATATTTATTACTTTCATAAAATAAGCGATCCAGGTCTTAATTTACGTTGCACGCGGCCGTAAATCTCCGTTAATTTGATTGGCATTACCCTGCATTTTATTATGGATTTGCTACGATCCCGGAAATGGTAGATATTAGTGCTAAAAAAGCGGAAATGTGGTGTTTCCGAGGAATTAACTATGTCTGGTTAATTGATAAATTTCAAACATAAAAAGCCGGAGAATTTCGCCGGAGATTGATTTCATATTAATGTTAAAAAATTCAAATAAAGGCGGAAATGCGTAAAATATAGCAATATATGCGTAAAATCGTAAAGAGCAGTTAAAATGCGTAAATTTTACGCATAATGCGTAAAAGTTGTCAGGTATGTATATATACCGTAGCATACTTAAAAAATTAAGGATACTTTGTAAATATGCAAATGTAAAAAATGAGTAAATATATTACACACATACACTGCTGGCCATCCAAAATGCAACACCATGAAGGAAGCATCCAATAAGCATGAAATTTGCACCATACGTAGACCTCAATAGGAAATACAAATGATTAGAATTTTAGCTCATATGCAAATCATGTGCGCCAGTAGCACCACCTACAAGCACTATATAAGGGGAGAAGAGAAGGCTGTTTTTAAGTACAGGAATGTTGTTTTCACCCTGTGTTTTTGTGTGGGAAGCTTCAGTATGCCTCATCGAAGAATATGGCAGCCATTCCAGCATGTTTCTGAGTTTGACAGAGGAAGAATTGTGGCTTATAGAGATTGCAGATTATCCTTCCGAGAAATCGGTGCTCGTGTTGGACAAAATCAAGCCACAGTGATGCGAATATGGAATCAGTGGGTGCAGGCAGGACGGACCAACCGACAGGAACGATTGCACCAACCTCGTCGCACCACCAAACGTGGACAGGCAAGTTGTGCGCATGGCAATGATGGATCGCACTGCAACATCAACAACCCTAGAACAAGAATTAAGGTCTGTTGCACAACAATCTGTGTCAGCACGTATCATTCGACGTCGTCTGCTGCAACGGGCAATTTCAGCAAAGTGTCCATTGCTGC
Organism: Amaurobius ferox; assembly: GCA_951213105.1. NCBI lineage: Eukaryota > Metazoa > Arthropoda > Arachnida > Araneae > Amaurobiidae > Amaurobius > Amaurobius ferox. The sequence goes on along the minus strand of OX578133.1, from coordinate 149,011,566 downwards.
GATTACCTTTGACTCCAGACCATAGGCGTAAGCGGCTGTAATGGTGCATTGAACGCCGGACATGGACAAACGAATGGCACGACATTGTGTTTTTAGACGAATCACGATTCTGCCTACAACACCACAATGGTCGTATCCGGGTTTGGCGGCACCGTGGCGAGAGAGTGCAGAACTCTTGCATTATGCATCGCCATACCAGTCCTTCACCTGGCGTTATGGTTTGGGATGGCATTGGATTTTACTTCCGCACTCCCCTAATACGCATTGCCGTTACACTCAACAGCCACCGCTACATTTCTGAAGTTTTGGAGCCTGTTGTCTTACCTTACCTTCAAGGCTTGCCTGCGGCCAAGTTTCAACAGGACAATGCGAGACCACACGTGGCACATATCGTTCAGCATTTCTTCAGTGCCCACCAAGTTCCACTGCTCCCTTGGCCCGCCCGTTCTCCAGATCTGTCGCCCATTGAACACATCTGGTCGATGATTGGCAAACGACTGGTCCAACAAACACCACCAGCTGCTACGACAGATGAAGTTTGGCAACGTGTGGAAGCAGTATGGACTGACATACCCCAAGAACACATCCAAAGTCTCTTTCTTTCAATGCCGAGGCGTGTAGCAGCAGTTATTGTCAGCCATGGCGACTGCACAAAATACTGATTTCTTCATTTTCCGCAAGTCGAACAGGGCTGTATTTCAATCAATTCATCCTTGTACTTTATGATCTTTGTCCAATAAATTTGACTTTGATATCTCTTGTCTTTCATGGTGTTGCATTTTGGATGGCCAGCAGTGTATATATACACTATGTGTCAGTGGAAATGAGACACCAAGGAGTGGGTAGAAAGTGATGAAAGTCGGCAAACTAGGAGAGACAGCAACGAAAAGTAAGTGATGTTTATTGCAGCATGATACACCTATACACTGAAAGATAACACCATCTGATCAGTAAGTTGTAGGAACACCACAGTGGCAATACAAGCAGCAACATGTCTAGGTACAGAGTAAATGAGCATGCAGATGGTGTCCTAAGGGATGGCTGTCCATTCCCTGTCAATCATTTGCCAGAGTGTGTCTTCAAAATGCCACAGTGGCAGCACACGCAAGCGACGTCCAATCATATTACAGACGTGTTCGATTGGTGAGAGATATCAGAGGAGACTGGTGGCTAGGGAAACACCTGGGTACCTCGCAGGGCATGTTGGCTGATGCGTGCCGGATGTGGTCGGGCATTATCCTGCTGGTAAAGGGCATTGGGCACCCCTGAAGGAAGGAAGTATCGCCGGCCATAGAATGTCATCCATGCATTGTTAAGCCATCATAGTGCCCTCAATATAGCCCAGAGGTGAAATGCTATCAAAGGCGATGGCAGCCCAAGCCATGATGCTGCATTGTGGCATTCCACAGATGCAGCCTGATTGGCCCTGTCACCACTTCAGCACCAAACTCATACATAGTGACTGTCATTGCTGAAACAGAAACGTTACTTCTCTGAGAACATGACACTGTGCCATTCCGCCGTCCACGTGGCTCTATTCTGACACCATTTCAAACGGAAACGTTTGTGCTGTTATGTCAACGACAGTCTTCTTAATGAGCATCATGAGTACAGGTCCCCAGCGACCAATCGGTGGATAATGGTCCTGGTTGATATGGGAGCATCAAGGGTGTACTGCACATACTGCAAAAGGGTAACGGAAGTGGCCTGCGGGGCTGCCAACACTACACTGCCGGCTTGTCCTAACCATCTTCGCCACAGCCAGTGCACCATGGACGCATAAGTGGCTGTCTGCTGAGATTTGACATATGGACCAACCTGCCCTTCTGAGTATGATCACCGTACCCCTCGTGATATTGTCTGTCTGCTGGACTGCCTCGGTTGGCGGTGGCCTGGCATTCATTGCTACGGCACATTTCCTCTGAGACAAAAAAAAATTGCAAAATGATTTCCATGGCAGACAGAGTGGTGCGACTATTACCAATTCTACAGATTCCTTCCCTTATATCTCACTCAGCGTGTGCGGGACAGCTGCGTATTTTGCATAATTTACATAACTTGGTGAGCTGCGTCTACCCTGCAATTTGCATATTTTTCTGCCCACTCCATCTTGGCATCTCATTTTCACTGTCACATAGTGTATATAAATATATATATATATATATATGTGTGTGTGTGTCAGTGGCATAGAGTCCATTTAAGCTAAAAAGCTGAGCCTACCTTGTTCAAAATCTAATTTAAAAAATTATTTAAACATACTTTTATTTATTATAATTTTAAAATAACTGCAAATATATATGAATTATTTAGAAAATTGTTGCCTTTTATTTTCTTAAAGTGACATGATTCAAAGTATTTTTCCCATTAAAATGCATATTTTAATGTTTTAGTTGAAATCATCCAGCCTTCGTGATCTATAAGAAGAAGCATGGCATTAAGACCACCCATTTGTTAAACTCTTCCTTAGCTGATTAACTAACATGGGAAGCTAGCTTATAGAAAGCCAGGGCTATTGCTTCCCCATTTTCAATCCTTTATTAACAATTAATGATTGAATATGGGATGTGACATTTCATCAATGATGGGTAGGTGAGGGTGGGTAATAATGCAAGGCTAATATATCCTCCATTATGGGTCAAATATGACTCTATTAATTAATATCCACAGAAAATATTCATTATTTGTAATACAGTACAGGATCTATCCGGAATGCTTGGGACTTCAGGCATTCTGGATAAGGGGGTTTTCCGTAATTCGGAACACTTTTTCTAAAACTTACTGGAATGGTCTCAAATGTCGTTATAGAAAATTATAATTCATTTTAAAAACATAAATGTATTAAAAAAAGCTTTTTTTACAATCTATATGGGTTAACTAAAATGCAAATTACATGTAATTATAGTATCAAATTTAGTGATTAAGAAAAATTTTGAAAGAAAAAAATGTCTGGAAAAAGTTGATTATTCAGGGTAGTTATTAGAAGTCTTTTTTTTTTTAACATTTCAACTAAAGTGGGCCCTCACCATATTCATCTAATATTTGGGCAGAAGCACTTTTGTTCATATGTTTCAAAATATTTTAAAGTACTTTTAATAAAATTAAGATGAGAAGGATGTTCATTTTCAATTGAAATGAGATTATTCAACTATGGGTGCAAATATATCAAATTCTAATTTATGCTCTTCAAATGTAATGTATGTCTTCAAATGTTTCTAATAAGCCTTATAATTCTAAATGCCTGCATAAATAAAAAAAATTTAATTTCGTTATCCTAAACATATATCTCATTTTCACCAATAATATGTTTAAAAGATAATATCCCAGCATAAAAAGTACAAAAAATATTAAAATATTAGTGGATGGAAGCAGATTGAAAAAATGGAAAATATTTAAAAATAAAACGAAATATACCGGCGATCATGTTTAATTCGCGATATTGCTAAACTGCCTTCTATAAATTACTAATTAATAAAAGAAACACGTAAACCCATGAATATACTGCAATGGAACTTTTTGCTAGAGTCAATTTTCGGTCCAAAATAGCCATTTTCATCCAAATAATAGGATTTAATTGAAAATGATTTTGATCCTGGAATTCCATCAACGTTTTTTAAAATATTGAAGATGTGTATATTTTCACGGAGATGAAAAAAAAAAAATTTTCCCGAGAAAATGGCAAGTTTATTGCTTAGGTTAAGTATTTAAAGAGATCAATCAGAAGGCCCTGAATGACATTTTATAGCTGCTATACTTTTCTCTGCATTTCGGCAAAAGTTAACTCTCATTAATTTCGGAAATTCCTTAACGTACTTTCTATCACCTCGTAAATGCGCTGATGACTCTCTTTTTTTTCATCTTTTCCAATAAATGTTTATTAAATTGTGCAAAATAGTGTGAATTCTGCCCGGAACATCGCGTATGAAGAGCGTAGGATTTCTTTAGCGATATCGGGATATTTCTAATGAAAAAGTTGGAATGCTTTTACCGAAAATCAAAGTCCCGGAGCAAAGCGCAGAAAAGAAAATGTAACGCATTCGGAAACATCGAAACCTTTGTGTCTAGTGTGCTCTGCCCTATACACCGAGAAAAAAATGAAACGCCATTAAAAATGCACCTTGCAGCGACTTGTCCGTAACTAACTCCTGTATTATACTATACAGGAGTTAGTTACGGACAAGTCGGAGACTTATCCGAAACTAGAAGAATGGAATGACGCGTCTCGCCGTCAATGTGACGGTATCGCCCGTGCCAGATCGTCACCTCCGAGAGCTACTATCGGGGGTGACGGCCGGATGCAGTCGCTTAGGAAATTTTTGGGAAAAACGGTTCTACTTCGGATGTTTTCCGGAAAAGAGGAACTGTGGAACTTCTCAGAAAAAACATGATCCACGGAATATTTTCATTCGCTATCGCGAGATTTTCTCGCATTCGTTTTCGAAATTTACGAAGAATCAGCGGCTGCGAGTGCGCGCGGCATTTTTTTCTGCATGGGAATTTTAAACTTCGTGCACGATTTGCACGTCCTATTTCAAAATCCTCTAAAATAGTAGGTTTCAATGCATTTTTTTTTATTGATATTGCTAATTAAAGCAAAAAAGCATTTGGCGGGATTTTAAACAAAAAACTGCTATTTGGCGCAATATTTAGCAAATAATCGCTTGTTGGCGCAGAATTTGGCATTATTTTGCCGTATTCCGGTTTTGGGAGAGTCCGGATATTGGAACGCCGGATAAGAGATCGCGTACTGTACTAAAGAATTTGAGTCATTTTTTAAGAATAACCTATCATTTACCTAACTTTAACCCTTTCGCGACGATCGACACGTCCACGTGCCAGCTGCGAACTTGCATTCAAGGACGAACGGCACTCACTCGGGCCAGAGGAAATTTTACCGAAAGCGGATAGTGGCACCTATAAGTGCCGCCACGCGGAACGTTTTAATTTGTGTACTAGATGGCGTTACTTGTCCATGGAACTAAATTCAATGTATTTTGCAGAGGCATGACCTTGGCAGAAGAGGATCGAATGAATTATTTCTCCATTTGGAGCGGTGAAAATCATTTTGTAACATAAACAAACAGAGCAATTCTCGTAGCATCAACAATTTTATAATTGAGTTTCGGTTTTTATTTTTATTTCAGCGTTATGATTTCGTTGGTGAATCATAGGAATATAAGAGAGTATTTTTTTTGTTTGGGTTTTAGAGGCAGTGAAATTATTCTTTTATTTCGGATAAAAGAATGGGAGCAACTAACGAGTATTTTGTATTCAGATTTGTATGAAAATTATACATCAAATAGAACATAGATATTTCTTTTATTCCTGAAAAAAGTAGATTTCTGTGTTGAATAGGTGATTTTTAGTGAATTTTTTTTCGAGAGTTAGGCTTAGTGCAAAAAATGCGCCGTCCTTTTCGACCAGTTCGGAAGCGAAGCTCTTCGTCTTTTGGGCCGCGACAGCTCCGGAATGCCGCCGTCCCAAAAGGGTTAAAGTGTATCAAAACAAAGAAGAAATATACTAAGAATAACTTCCATTAAACTTAAGTAGTTTGCAAAGTAGACTTAGCTCTTTATATCGGCATCAATATGGCGAAGCATCAGTTTGCGTATTTAGGAGTTTTAGAAAGAATAAATCTGATTTCTCTTTTAAAATTCCATGTTACACAAGAATCTCAATTAGATAAAAAAAAAAGTAATTGATAATTTTCTAGCGAATTCTTAGAATACTGTAATTATATGATGTTTTAAAGTTTCCATAATATGGTATTTGGATATAATTAATATACAATTCAAGTTTAAATGACAATCGCACAGAATTCCCCAGTCAAAAATATCATGCTACACTACTGGTGTGTATGTATTAGGCTTTGGGAAATCAGCAAAATCTAACTTATCCATGAAGGCACATATTGAGACTATTTACCTGTCCTCAAAAAATTTTACCCATCCTCCTAAGAATTTTTTTTATATTATATTCATTAATATATGTACATAAATCAAGGATCACACTCTTACTAGTCTCTTTTATATCACATTTTGTATCAGGTAAAACTAAGCTTTATATCAGTTTTGTAGCAGTTAAATCTAAGTTCAGTATAAGTTTTGTAGCAGACCAATGCACAATTTGTATCAATTATAGTAATGTAAATTCATTCAAAATCTTTTATATCACAAATTTACATATGTCAAAATTCTGCACACCACCTTAATTATTTAATGAGCATTATAAATGTATTATTTATTTATGATAAAATCATTGTTAAATGTTAATAACCTTTGGTAGCAATCTATGATACCAAGTGGCAGAAACACGACAATATTGTCGCAGAATGGGCAGGACGCATTGCAGAAAGATTTTAGTGCTGCAATGCCACCAACGCATTACAGCACATCAAATACCCGAAAAAGTGAAAAAGGATGCATACAATATCAAAGCATGTGCCCAGTAGAATGAGCATAAATGTTCCCAGGTTTCGCAAAAAAAAAAAAAAATCAATTTCAGGCAAGTATCTTGCCAGCTGCAAATAACAAAAAAAAAGTCTAAATGAGATCTACTGAAATGTACTGTTTTTCAGTTTCTAAAGTCAATTTTAAGGCTCTGGTAAGTTTGATTTGCAAATGTGTTAGCTAAATAATCCCCTTCCAAAAGAGGGGGGAACAGCACTGCCACAGGATCCTCAGCTTGGGATTCTTCCTTTCTCCCTCCCTTATTGTTGGAAAAATTTAAAATTTGAAGATAGCAAAGCACGCACTGTCAGAGTCAATAAGTGTTGGCTGGGTTATGAAAGTACACAAGTCCAGTTTTAAAGAAAAACTTCGTTCACTTTATTTGGTGAAAAACACAACTCGGCATATTACACGTACCTGGTAATTTTCCATGCCGTAAAACATCAAAAATATACTATGTACAAAAGATTTTTAGTTGTAAATGACTAGACAGAGATTCCTTGAAGCATCTGGTAGTAAGTTACTATACTACCTCTATCACTTGCGTGTATTTCAGCCACCATCACTTGGCAAAGGGAAACCAAAGGATAAAACATCAGGAAAATATTTAAAGCGGCTTCCGAACGTTTGTAAGTAAATTTAACGTTCAATACATGCTGGTCCAAACTGACCACATCTGCATCCGTTTCGACTATTCACCGTCGTCAAACGATATTCCGCAGTACTTCAGTCAAAAACATTTCTGTCTGCCTGCATCAGACCATCAGTGTCTATCTCGTCTGACTTCTTCAGACGTCTGATCTCGATCGACCTCTTTCGACCTTCTCCTAATTTGCTTCAAGAAACCTCTGCCCTATATATCCGAGAATGGACAGTTCCGGAAACGCCCCCGGATATGCAAATCAGATGCGTACGCATTGAGAACTGATTTGCATGAAACCTCATGTTGAAAAACGTCACGATTCACGCCGGTGAACGGGAAGAGTCGTTCATATTAAATTTGCATAAACGCCCATTCACGGGAACGTGAATCGCGATGTATTGATTATTTCCAACAATCGGCCCCCTCATGCAAATCCTTAAGTCTCAATGCATATGCAAAAGAAAACTTACTCTGAGAAACCAAGGTATATCAATAAACACCAAGGCCCCCAGTATCCTATCAAACATATAATGAAGGAAAAAATTTAAAGTATTATATCATTATTAAATTTAAAATAAAATGCATAAGTACTTATAGCATCTGAAAAATAGTTAAGTATTGTCGACAATATTGTAACAACAACATTTCACATCAAGTAGAAATTTATATACAACACAACTTCAATGCTTAAGTATTAGCATTCAAAAATTTAAATTTTAGTTTAAATTTAATTATAAGTATTCAAAATTTAAGTATAAGCACATTATCATATTAAACAAGTCAACTTTAAAAGATTAAGATTTTGTATAAGCTTAGAATTTAAGTTTACTTTAAATTTGAGTATAAACACTATAATTCAAAAAGCTTAAAAAAATTTAGTCTATTAACACAATATAAGTATACATAATTAATACTATTAGACTGCATTGATATACCAAATATTTAAAAATACATGATGCAAGTAATTAGATAATAAAATTCCTTTATCAAAACTTTCAACACATACTTTTTACCAAGTTGAAAAATACAAAATTTTATACACATAAGCTATTATTTAGCATCATGCGGGTCATGGAAAATGGATGTATATACAAAGGTGTAAAGTGAAAAAGATTCAATATCACAAAAATTTATACTCAAGATATACTATCTTATATCAATGAGGTTTAAGATAAACAATAATGTATATATATGACATCTTTTTAAAAAAAAATTCCCAAGTTGTAAATTCAATTTAGTATTTAAAAATTTCTTTAGACTAAACATTTAATCTCAAAAAGTTTTTGATTTAGTTTTTAAAAAATTTATTACAAAATTTAAGTATTATTTCCTTAGTCATTGGTTTAGTAAAGTGATCTGCTAAGTTATCTTTACTATTTACAAATTTAACATTAAAAGATTCATTGACTATTAAATTTCTTAGGAAATGATATCTAACATCAATATGCTTAGTTCTATTGTTTTCAATTGGAGAGTTAGAAAAATTAATGGCTGCTTGGTTGTCGCTAAAAATAACACTGTTACTTTTATTAAAGTTTAACCCAAGTAAATGACATTCTTCTATTATGTTTTGTACCCATACCATTTCCTTAGCGGCTTCAGTTAGTGATACGTATTCAGCTTCCATGGTTGATAAGCTGACACACTTATGTTTAAAGGTACGCCAAGAAATAGGTACATTGTCAATAAAGAGTATCATGCCTCCAAGTGAAATACGGTCATCTCTGTTTGCAGCAAAGTCAGAATCTGAGTAACAATTTAATTTTAACTCCTGAATGTTAGATATATTCAACATATAGTTTTTAGTCTTTTCAACATATCCTAAAAGTCTTAACAATGCATCCCAATGCTTAATTCCAGGGTTTTCTTCCAGGGTTTTCTTTGAGATAATATATTGATGGCGTAACAAATATCAGGTCTAGTCCTACTAGATATAAAAGCCAAACACCCAATTAAGCTCCTATAAGGAAAACTTTGCATTTGCTTTATTTCTTCACTTGTCTTTGGACAATCTATTTTACTTAGAATATTCCCTTTAGAAATGGGAAGTGAAGTAACTGGATATTTATACTGTTGAAACATTTGACATACTTTATCTATATACTGACTTTGATGTATAAAAAATTTATTGTCACACTCTTTAAATTCCACGCCTAAAAGTTTTCTAATTTTTTTCCTAATACCTTGATATCAAATTTTATGCTAAGTAATGAAACAATGTGGTCTATGTCCCTTTGATATTTTGAGAAGAGAATTATGTCATCCACATAGACTAGCATAAGAACTTTGCTATTGTAAATATATGCACAATTACACCATTGAAGTTTTAAAAAATTTAATTCTTTTAATTTGGTGTCAAGTTCATTAAACCATTCTCTTCCACTTTGATGAAGACCGTAAATGGCTTTCTTCAACAAACAAACATAATCAGGCTGTTCCTGATTGACATAACCTTGAGGCTGTTTCATATATACCTTTTGACTCAATTTAGCATAGAGATAGGCAGATTTGATATCTAATTGGAAATGCATCCAGCCAAGCATGCATACGAAAATTGAGAAGAATGCTCTAATTAAGTTGAAGTTAACAACAGGGCTAAAAACTTCATCGTATGATTCTCCCTTTTTCTGACCATACCCCTGGGCTACCAAACGAGCTTTAAACCTCTTGATTTTCCCATTCTCGTCTTTCTTAATGGTGTAGACCCATCTATTGCCTATATGCTTTTGTGAGGTGGATGCAGGAACTAGTTCCCAGACACCCCTCTCTTGCATTACGGCCATTTCTTCATCCATAGCTTTACACCATTTTTCGGACTGGGAAGATTTAATAGCAGCGTTGTACCCTTTTGGTATATTTATTTCAATATTGCTTGCTTCTGGTCTGCCTCTGACCCTTTTAAGACCTTTATTTTCCCGAAAATTAAACAGTTGCTGATCAAATTGTATATTCCTTTTATCACAATATTTCTTAACATCATTGTGCGACCTCAGCCTTTTATTATCTCCTTGAGCGTAATAATACACATCGGTTCTACTCCCATCGGGTCTTGGAACCGTCTTTCGCTGCCAAGCAATATCCGAGCAAGGAGTCATACTGGAGTCAGCAGGAGAGTCCGTTTCCTCACTGGATTCAGATGGATCGTCACCAGTGTCTTCACTCTCTCCTGCCCCCCCATCAGACTGCCCTCTCGGATATTCCCCGTCGGAGTATTCTGAAAGGTTATCTCTTGATATCCCTAAGGAGATATTTCTGGGACAAATTGGGTCCAGGATGCCTTCCACTACATCACCCTCATCAAACCTCACATTGCAGGTCTCAATTGTTCGTTTCTCCCCTGACAAAAATATCCTATAGCCCTTAGTTTTAGTAGCATAGCCTACCATCACCCCTTCTGTAGCTTTCATGTCTAACTTCTTTCTGAGCTGACTGGGTTTGCCTACATATGCTCTACAACCAAAGGTTCTAAGATGTTTGACTGAAGGTTTTCTACCACTGTAGAGCTCATGTGGAGTTTTTGTCTTAAATTTGTGACATATTCGATTTTTAGTGTATGTAAAACACAATATTGCTTCCGCCCAGAATCTGTCATGTAATTTGCTGTCGTTCAACATGGCTCTAACACAGTCAAATGCGGTTAAGTTGAATCGCTCTGATACTCCATTTTGCTGTGGGGTATATGTGTTAGTCCTCTCAGCCTTAATACCGATATCCTTCAGGTAATTTTTGAACTTATCATGGCAGAATTCCATCCCATTATCCGTCCGGATACATAGAATTTTAGTACCTAACTGCCTTTCTTCTCTGGCCTGAAACTCTTTAAAATGTGAAAATACTTCTGACTTCTGTTTCATGAGGTAAACAAAAACTTTTCTACTATAATCATCTGTTATAGTTAAGACATACTTGTTCCCACCATATGAGGCTGTGGGTAAGGGACCACACACATCCATGTGTAACAATTGCAATGGTTTAGTGGACCTTATCCTACCGGTGGGTTTATATGATACTCTCCTAGACTTAGCCAATTTACACGATTTACAATTTAACTTTTTGTATTTAAGCCTAGGAAGTCCGTTTACGGCAGAAACTTTGCTGGTTTGGAGGAGATATTCAGCATTTATGTGGCAATATCGTTTATGCCAAAGACAGTTTGTACTATTAAGTTCAGTTACTGAACTGCTAGGCTTAGATATTGAACTATTCACATTTTTATTCTGCTTAGTTTTTGTTTTGTCAGATTTAAATTTAGTTTCTTTAAGATTAGGTGCTATTTTTACTTTGTCTATTTTTCTGGAAGCACTAGGATCCCTATCCTTGGATTTCTTATCCTTTTTGTGTGTCTTGTCTCCATCTCGATCCCTATCTTTAGATTGACGGTTTTCTACGTTATGTTGTTCCTGGGTACTATACTTAGGTTTTAAAAAATATAACCCATTCTTTCTTTTTGCATAAAAGAATTTCTCCCCTTTAGGTGTAAAAAACCATAGAACCCCATTAGCTCCATTAAAACTAAAATTTTGTTCCTCAAGAACAGATGCAGCTAATAAATTTCTCCTAAGTTTAGGAGAATACATAACATTTTCCAATTTGATAATACTTTGCTTATCCTTAAATTGGACATACATTTCCACCGTCCCGATAGCCTCAACTGGACTTTCGACATCCCCTACTGCTAGCGACATTGAAGTGCCTTTGCACTCATTAAATTTTGAAAATAACTTAATGTTATTACAGAAATGTCGCGTAGCAGCAGTGTCTACTACCCAGCTGAGTCTATCGCTAGGATCGATTACAGTATTAGCCTCAATCTGTGGAGACCCAAGAAATTCCACAATACTAGATCCATTATTTCTACTGCAATTAGATTTAGTATGACCTAGTTTGTTACACTTAAAACACTTAATTTTACTTTTAGAAATATTTACATTATGACTAGAAGTATTTACATTAGACACATTGTGAGATACATTTGGAAATTTAAGTTTAGACACTTTTACTCTATTTACAAATTTCTTAGTAGTAAAATATGCAGAATTTGAACTCACAGTTTTGGAAAAGTCACTTGCTTGCTGCCTCAGCCGGCTCTCCTCCGCTGCTAGCTCTGCTTGTATTTTGCTGAGCTTGAAGTCCGAGTCATTCCATCGATATATAAGTTGAACGATACCTCGGAATTCTTCCGGAAGGTACCGAATCGACTGGAATGCTACATATAGGTCTTCAATGGGGTGTTTCGCGTCTTTAAGCCTCGTCACGGCCTTCCGCAGTCTTGAGCAAAAAATGTCAACAGGCTCGTCTGGCTCCGGCCGAACGTCGAAGAACTCATCTAGTAATCTAACCAGGTTGGCTCTGGAAGGCGCTTGAAAATGTTCTTTCAAGGTATTCCAAACTTGACTAGGTTCGTCGGTGACGTTTATCAACTCCTTGTATTCCGAGGATAAACTTTGATAAATGATGGCTAATGCTCGGTCTTTCCGGCGATAAAAATCATCGTAGTCGCGACGACTCGCGGTTGCGTCTTATTCGATAGGCTTAGCACTTCCATCTACGTGTCCGAAACATCCTTCTCCCTTGAGGACGAATGAGATGTCGGTACGCCAGGTGACGTAGTTGTCCCGCGTCAGCAACTCCGTTCTACTTGCCTCCATGGCCACTCGTAGTTTTGAAGAAGCAGAAGCAAAAGTTCTTGTACACTGTTTACGTTTACACTGTTGCGTTTCGTTGTTCACACGAACTTCAAAATGGTGCCATGTGCGGCCCCCATCTGAACACTGGAACGATTTCTTTAAAGATACTTGCACTTATGACTCTATTGGGCGTTGAACTGGCCACGTAACCGTTTCTGTTGGAAAAATTTAAAATTTGAAGATAGCAAAGCACGCACTGTCAGAGTCAATAAGTGTTGGCTGGGTTATGAAAGTACACAAGTCCAGTTTTAAAGAAAAACTTCGTTCACTTTATTTGGTGAAAAACACAACTCGGCATATTACACGTACCTGGTAATTTTCCATGCCGTAAAACATCAAAAATATACTATGTACAAAAGATTTTTAGTTGTAAATGACTAGACAGAGATTCCTTGAAGCATCTGGTAGTAAGTTACTATACTACCTCTATCACTTGCGTGTATTTCAGCCACCATCACTTGGCAAAGGGAAACCAAAGGATAAAACATCAGGAAAATATTTAAAGCGGCTTCCGAACGTTTGTAAGTAAATTTAACGTTCAATACATGCTGGTCCAAACTGACCACATCTGCATCCGTTTCGACTATTCACCGTCGTCAAACGATATTCCGCAGTACTTCAGTCAAAAACATTTCTGTCTGCCTGCATCAGACCATCAGTGTCTATCTCGTCTGACTTCTTCAGACGTCTGATCTCGATCGACCTCTTTCGACCTTCTCCTAATTTGCTTCAAGAAACCTCTGCCCTATATATCCGAGAATGGACAGTTCCGGAAACGCCCCCGGATATGCAAATCAGATGCGTACGCATTGAGAACTGATTTGCATGAAACCTCATGTTGAAAAACGTCACGATTCACGCCGGTGAACGGGAAGAGTCGTTCATATTAAATTTGCATAAACGCCCGTTCACAGGAACGTGAATCGCGATGTATTGATTATTTCCAACACTTATCATGATACAATAAAGTGAAAGGGTGAGAGGAATAAAGTTTTTTTAGTAAATAAGACATAAAAGCAGGGCTGTTTTCAGAAAATTAGTGAATTTATTACATGGAAGCATTATATTTAGTTTGGGTTGCATTTAAACTTTTCAATTTCTGTTTTAATAACTATTAAAATATAAAATTTTGTGAAAAATTGCCCATAGTAAATAATTTGGAGTCATCTTCATAAGGCAATATAAAATGCCTTGAGTTGAGAATTTCTTTAGTTCAATATGATATTCACCTAGCATGTATAAACCCCCCTCCCCCTAACCCATACCCAAATACCTAAAACTGCAGAAACTTAGTAATAATATTTTAAGCTTTTAATTCTAAATGATTTTCTAATTTTTTAACTTACATTGACGCATCTATCATCATCTTCTGATTGACTTGAACTGCAACTGCAAGAACTGTGATATGACCTTCTTCGAGAATGGGAACCTTGACAGTTCTTTGAATCTATATCACAATTGCTCTTGTTTTTTGTAGAACCACTGATTTTTTCATAACTTCGAAAAAGAATATCTTCTAGTGCATAGTTATTTCCTCCTAGGATTGAATATCAAGTAAATTAATATAAACCATGAAAAATGTTATTCATATACACAGGAAATATTCAATTAACTTATGTCCTATAGCATCTTAACTACTGCCAACACCTGTAAAGTTGTTTCGCTTTGTTTGATAATTCTCTTCCATTGAAACAAAATAATTATAAAGTACTAATACTTTTAATACACATTTTAAGAAGCCAGCCAATTCTAGAACATAAGTGTCTAAACCTTTAATTTAGAATACCATGAAATTTAAAAAACCAAATAAGATGTATTCTATCAGAAACTTTTATTCACACATCTAATAGCTTTATTACAGATTATTTTGGTGGTGCTTACAGTTTAGGAATGTTACTGCTTAATCTTGAATAATAATACAAGGTGGTTAGAATTAAAGTATCCCTGTTCAGAGCACTGTAGAGAAAGAACCAGTGGTCATAAGAATACCAAATCTGCATGGTATGCATTTCAAAACATGGGGAAACAAATGATGCAAAAAAAATAGTTCCAGTAATGACCAATAGGGGAAGAGATGGCACTGTGAACAGTCCCTAGTAAAAATAATTCAATGAAATGGCTTGGCAGTCATGATGCATATTAATTATGAATTTTAAGTGGTATAAACGACCATCAACTGTCATAAACCTTGAATATGAAACTTAGGTAAACATTTTACAAATGTCCCATACAGTATCAACAAAAGAAGAAAACATCACTTTATGTAAATTATCTAAACACAATTTGCTATAAAACCAAGTTCAAAGCTTTGTGGAAACATTCGACGATCGCTATGGAACTCTCATTGCCTGAGTATGCTTTATTATTATTGTTTTACAAGAATGATGAAAATGCTACTGGTGCTCTTCGTGAGTATAAAAGTTTGAAATCATTGCATACAGGTCCTCTAACAGCATGTGGCATCCGGAGAATGGTTCAATGCTTCAAGGAGACTGTAAACTTCTCAGTTCATCCAGGATGAGGCCGAAAACCTGTGGTAATGCAAGTGACTGAAAAGGTTGCAACAGCTGTTGTGAGCTGTTTGAGCAGACCGGTCACAATGAGGTAGGAATCAGTAGTGCTCGAGCTGTAGCAAGACAATTGGATTTGCCCTGCGCAACAGTATAGAAGTGTTTGTGGAAAACTTCAGAAAGTTATCCATATAAGATCCAGCATCACCAAGAGTTATGAGGTTCTGAAACAGATATCCATGAAATGTTTGCTTTGACATTCCTTGCACGCATGCAGGTAGACACCAACTGGCCCTGGAATATATTGTGGAGTGATGAGGCATATTTTTCTCTGTGTGGAGCAGTAAACACCCACAACAGCTGCATCTGAAAAATGGAAAGAAAATCCCCACCAGTTTCAACAGGTCCCCTTACATTCTCCAAAACTAACTGTTTGGATTGGGTTTACAGTAACATTTCTTACTATCAGATTCCAGAGCTGCCATTCAGGCTATCGGATCAAATGAAGTACCTATCTCTAGGGATATCCTAGAATGTCAAATCCTCCTTGAGAGATTGAAGGCAGAGGGAAGGCACATCATTATCCAGTGGATCCCTGTACACTGTGACAGCTATTTATGAAATGAGAAAAACTATTTATGACTTACAGCAAAGTGGCCGGGAATGGTATTTTGAATTAGATAACATACTCAGGAATTTGAATTTTGTTAAGTTCAAAAGATTCAACAGCGCCTATGTATTTAATAACAATGTTCTGTTAATTATATATGTTGATGACATAATTGTGCTTGCTAAACATAAAAAAACCTTCAATAAATAGTTTCACTACTAAAATCTAAATTTGACATCGAAGATTTAGGCAAAATAAAAATGTTGCTAGGTATTGCATTTGAAGAAAACCAAATTAAATATTTTATTCATCAAACTCAATATATAAAGAAAATATGTGATAAATTTTCAAAGTTTAAATATCCTACTTCTAGTTCATCAATTGCAAAAGGTGCTGTGCTTAGTAAATCAGACTGTCCATCTAATTACTAAAGTGAACAAATGGAGAACAAACCTTACAGAAATCTGTTAGAATGCCCTTCATTTCTTTCAAGTATGACTAGACCAAACATTTGCTATACTCTAATATTCTTTCACAATTTCAAAGAAAGGAAACCCAGGAATTAAACACTGGGATGTTTTACATAAATTGTTAGGATATGTAGATCAAACTAAAGGTTTTAAATTAAATTTATCAAATATTAAAAATGTACATCTTAAGTGCTTTTCTGATTCTAATGTTGCAGCCAACCACTATAACAGAAAGTCACTAAGGGGCATGATATTTCTAATAGATAATGTTCTAATTTCATGGTGGCCTTTTAAACATAAATGTGTTAGTTTATCTACAATGGAGACAGAATATATTTCTTTAACTGAATCTGCAAAAGAGATGGTGTGGGTGCAAAATATCTTGGGAGAATATAAAAAGCTTGATATTAAATTGGATAAGAGCATTTTATACTACGATAATTAAGCAGCCATAAACTTTTCTAATTCACCCATCGAAAATCATAGGACAAAACACATTGATGTCAAATACCACTTCCATAAGAATTTAGTTGAATTACATTTGAGTTCCTGCAGATTGTATCTTAACTGGCCGAAATATGTTAATTTTCTGTATCACTGGAAATTAGCATAGTCCAAAAGCATCATAACAGATGATGGGTATAAATGTCAGGTGCCGGTAACGGCACTTTAGCTTTGAGCAGCTGAGCTTGTAGAGAAGCTTGCTGGAATAGCTGGTGTTAAGCTATGATAGGCTGGTGATTAACCATGTTTAGTACGAGCTTGCTTATATTTGTAAATTTTATTGCTCTTGTAATATTTGTTGCTGGTATAGAGCTATGTTATGTTAATAGCCGATGTGTTATGGCTAGACTCAGTATTGGAGTAATGTTCTTCTGATGTATTTTCTGTAAGCTGCATCAAAGTCAACGATGCATGCTATCTTCATTTCTATTTGATATCATTTCATGAGTAATAAACTCATCTTTGATTTTTAACTCACTGGTACTTGTTCTGAATCACGATGTGACATATCCACTGCCATATTCATCAGTCCTCATCTTTAAATTCATTATCTCAACTGAAATTTGCTGACAGGAAGCCTTTTGATTAATATGCACCATCAGATGTGACTTCCATGCATAGCAAAGATGTGCGATTGACAGCTACTTTCTAAACAGTAGTGTGAACCGTGACTTGCGTGTGTATCTGGGGTGAGTGATAACTACTTTAAGAACTACATAGTTAGCCATGACTTGAACGTGTAGCAAATATGCGCGATTGACAGCTGAACTGTGCCGGTAGTAGTGACATGCACACGTAGCTAAGGTGCAAAGACAACTGCTACTTCATGAACTGTGCCATTAGTCATGACTTGCACACATAATGGAGGTGTAAGATTGACAGCTACTTTATGAACTGTAGGGGTAGCTGTGACATCCAAACATATCAGAAGTGTGATGTCAACTGTTACTCCTTAAGCACACAATTAGCCATGACTTGCAAGTGCAGCACAGTGCAGGTACTTATTAAAGGCAGTTATTAAATAATAATTCTCTCATATTTCTTCAACATGCTAATCAACATACATTTCCTTCTCTTCAACCAATTTGTATTTTGACAGACCATAACAAAGTCATCACTCATTTACAAATCATCCTGTATTTTGACAACTCATGTAAACAGCAATGAAAGGAAACTTGTACTGTGGAGTGTTGTTTGTTGCTAGTTGTACAGGGTTTGTAAATATGAAATCTGAGTTTTGGGAAAATAAGGATAGGTCTGTGAAAATCGGTAAAAGGATTTACTGCCGGTTTTGGAAAACTTGTTTATTCTCCAACAGAAGGAAAATATTCAAGAAGTTTTCAAGGATGCTTTATGTTTTCAAGTACTTTTAAGTACCTTGAAACTGGTCTGCTAATTTTCAAGGACTTTCAAGGTTTTCAAGGATGTGTACAAACCCTGAAGGTTGTCTTTTGAAATCAAAAGAGAGTCCAGTTATTCAAGAGATTTAGAAATTGGCTACATTTCCACATAAGTTATCTCTAATGTTTTCATAATGTTATTCTTTAATATTTTGATGATTTCTTACCTTGATAAAAATAATTAGCAAGTAAACGAAAAAGAATGCAATTTTTAAAGTGCCAACTTCTATTGTTTATATATAATAAATGTATGAAAGACAACCACATAACCACATATTATATTTGGACTTTCTAGCTGCTCCAGCTATATATACCAGAAAAATGCAGAAGATGAAAATTTGTTAACTTTACCTTGTTAATTGTAAAATTAAAAATACATCAGCTCTATTGCATATATAATAATTAAATTTTTCAAAATGTAAACATCCAACTTTACACATTTTATCAAATTTCAGATTTTCTATGATACAAAATAAAAATATCTTATTTCCAGCAATTCTTTCACATCAATACCAAGATCTAGACAGATTACACAACTTAAGTTTTCTATATAACTGATCTGATACTTCTACACAGTGACACTAATACTGTAAAATGGCCCTTCATTCCATTAATAATATGTTTGAAAAATAGTTTTCTGTATATAACAATAAAAATTTTAGTTGATGCAAATAGAAAAATTGTAAATGTTGAAGAAAGACAAACACTGGTCATTTCCCTCATGATGTGGAAGGAATTGTTACTTGCGAGTGCCAATTTTACAATGAGGAAAACAGGTGTTCAGGTCTAAGATCAGAAAAACTCTGATCTCAAAATTTGTGGCCGATTCCAAAACTTTTTTAAGACTTTCGTGACCTATAGACACCCTGTTTATAGAAGAAAAATATTGAAATTTGAGAAGAAAATATTTTCATCCAAAGAAAGAAGAAAAATCCTTAAGAAAAGTGGAAATACATGGAAAAAGTAATAAACACATAAATGGAAATTTGCGAATCCATGAAAGAATCTCATGCCTGCAATATATGGTGAAACTGCATGCCTGTGCATTTAAAGTAAGTATCATAATTAATAATTAAAAACACTTTGGGCAAAGGATAAAGAACAACTTAAACAATGCAATTATACACAAATTATTAAACAATGTTCCATTTTTTATTAATTTTTGCTTAATTATGTTGTTTAAGTTTTTCCTTAAGCACAATTCTTAATACCCTAAAATTTAATTACCTAAGATATTTTTCCTTTGTCAGTGGAAGTGAACATCATAGTGCTTCTTACAATTGATAGTCAGTGGCAAATGCTGCATTAGAATTTGGTATGGCACCGCCATACCAAATTTATGACAAAAACCTTGCCACAGTTGCAATATGTAACGCAATAGATGAATAGCAGTAACATTATTAATTATCATTACTATTATTGCCATTAAATCCCTTGAGTATTGTGGTGCAATCAATAACAAGGAGAATGTAGGATGCATTTCTGTATACCTACTTTCTAGACTAGGATTCACAACTGTTGATAATGTCTTATATTTCATGAAACATCGTATATATGTATGGCCCAGTAACATTTAATAAAGAAATGAACATAAATAAGGCTTAAATTTTCCATTATCGTTTTATCTTTGCATACTACTTACCATTTTTTTTAGAATTTTCTTTTAGCCAATCTGCGAGTTGAAGCATCCATTCATGGATATCTGAACTGAAATATACATACTTTATGACTTTGAATGAAATATATATCTAAATATATGGATGAAATTCACTATCATAAAATATACTGAACATAATAACATCAATAATTGATAATTAAAGTAACTTTTTACTTAATTCAAAAGAGCAAAAACAATTTTAAAAGTATTGGTCATAACTACTAGATGGCTGATCATTGCTTCTACTTATTTCTAGTTTCAACAGATCAAAGATGGGATTTATAACATGATTTTAATTATTTTCGAGTTTTTATGCAAAATTATAACTATTAGTTTGGGATTATCAATGTCAAATCAACACATGGATTTCCCATCACCATATTTGATTTTCATAAAAATTGAATAATGATAAGAACTCACCTCCTACTGAGAAAATTCACTTTGTTCATATTTTATTTTTTAAATATGTTTCCGGTGAGAAACTGTTTGCTATGCAAATGACAGTTTAGACATTTTCCTGGTAGCATTTTAACTAGAAGTTGTCACAAATGTGATAGGCTCATTGAAAAACTTAAAATATGGACTTATTTTTAGCGCAAGTTTTATTTGAGACAAAAGATAAACTGTTACAAATTATTGATATATCATTCGCATCGATACAACTACATCAATAATATATGCAGAAAAAAAATGTACTAAATGTAGTCCTTCATAAAGAAAAATCCATGAAGTTGAGAAATTAATTAAATAACTATTTTTTAGAAAAAAAATTGTCATGTGGAACTGGTTTTAAAAATATAAAAAATGTAGATAATAAAATCCCTTACACATACTTTTAGACAAAGATTCAATTTTGTTTTTCATAGTGTTTTACAAGATATAAGACTTGGATTTATCTTTGAAACTATGGTATGCATACCTAGTGGGTTTATGAAAGATTTTGACTACATATGCTGCCCAGTTAAAAAAATTATTATTTGCAGTTCCTCATAAGACTTAAAATCAGGTCTTTGTTAATTTATTCCTATGATCTTAACAACCATATGAGACACATATAATTTAGACTGTATTGAAGCATCAATGCTGCATCAGCCGAATACAGCTCATTTAAAATTTAACTTTAAAACTATATAGTTTATGACTTGCACACACACTACTGTGCTGTAAGATAGGGTATTAAAAGTGAACAGCATCAGAAGTTTAAAAAAAGAAAAAATGAGTCACCCCCATAGATAATTATTCTATGTTATAAGTGGTGGTCAATGTTAACAAATACTTCAAGTTCTGTTTCATAAGTTCCCTTAGAATGACTGTACTAGCACTGCAATCCTGCGTGTTATACCACTGCATCCCTCAACTAAGAATGACTTAAGATTCTCTCTGTAAGTCCATGTGCATAGAAAGTTGAATGTTAAGTAACATTAACTTAGTCTCACTTTACAATTATAAACCTATTTTATTTTAAAAACTGGCAATAAAAAAAATATATTTCCTCTTCCTTTTCAACACAAAATTAATATATAGTCGACTCTTGTTAATTTGTTAATCCGCAAACGTATAATCAACAAATGCCTATAATCTACAATATATTTTGGATATAAATAGTTACATTCACAATAAATTAAAATAGTATATTAAATTCTACAAAAGTTAATTCTAAGGAGAAAAAGTTCTTTTTGAGCAGATAGCAAAAACTTGATAAACAAAGTTAAATAAAAATAGAATGGTGAAGCCTTCAGTCTTCCTGTTTTTGATAAAGAAAACATGATTGGTCAACATCAGATACCCCATGATGTAGTTATATTTTGTTTCATGGTGCCAAATATATTTTGTCACAATTTCAGATAATTTTTTTTACTGAATGAACTGGAATTGTTCTTAAGCATAGTGCTATAAAACAAATATTTGGGAACGCAACTTTTAAAGTTTTATTCTGACACACAAGATTTCTGCCACTTTGGATTGTTTGTTTTTTTTGAAAATGATCAAACATATGTTTAAAATCACTCCACTTCCAATTAGAAACCTCAGACTCCAACCCAAACTGTTTTGATAAAATTTTTATGTTGTCTTCTCAAGAACCATCAAATAATTTGCTATTTGAATCAGGAAGATGCTTTGGGTCAAAAACAGAGAAAGCTTTTATAACATCATTGTCCGTAAAACGAGTTTCAATTTTAGAAATAAGTTCAGTTAAATATTGTACTTTAAAATATGAAGAACTCAATGGATCCACTGATATAGGCCTATTCGAAATTTCAATACCTCGCAATGAACACTTTTCCAAAAATTCAGAAAGTTCTTTAGATGCAACACTGTCCCTATCTTTCAAATTTTGAAGTGTGTGAATTGTTGATGTCACACATGGTTGTATACTAGTTAAGTCTAAATTTTCACTTTGAAATATTTTAGAAAGACCGTTTATAATTGTAAATATATCACACAATAAAAATAATATTGAAATAAAAAAATACTCGGTTATAAAGCGATGTAGTTTTATAAATAAAATGCAAGTTCATTCATAAAATTTGCTGTCTAAAAAAAAAATCAGGTAAATAATTGCTTTATCGTATTAAAAAAAAAAGTAATAAGATCAACACAACAGCCAAAATGATTCACAGAGGCATAAGCACAAGCACATTTTATTAGTCCGCCGCCGAGACGTTTTATTTATCCGTTCCACCGAGAGTGCATGCATGGGCGCACAGATCACTCACAATACATCACGATCTCCTTTATTCGCAATGTTATGCGATCGTTCCGGTTGAGATTCGAAAAGTTGCAGACGGCGGAATCGACTAAGTGCAGCTTATACACAGAAAGTATGAAGAGAGCAATGATGAATATTAAAGAGGGGGGGAGGTGATATTGTTTTTATCTAGTGTTAAAAAAAATTTTTAAAAAATTAAAAAAAAAAAGAGAGGAGGAGTACTGGTCGGCAATCATGAGTGATGGTCAGGGCCGACCACTGCCGACTAGTGTAGCTACATCCCTACATATTCTAACGTACCATTTTTTCGTAATAATTACATATGGTCTGACACGTAAAGATTACGTATGCTTGATACATAAGAATTACATATTTGTGCTACTTGGATGAAGTTTCTTAAATTTCTGCATAATGGGTACATCACCATTTGGAACCTTCTCAAAAACCATATCATATGATAATGTCTCTGCAACACCTGCAGTGATATGATAATGAAGGGAAGGATTTCCTATCCCAAATTGTCACAGGGGACAAGAGCTGATGCCAGTATAGCTGATACCAGTATAGAGTTGATGCCAGTTAGAATCAAAATATTAAAGTCTGAATTGGAAACATGCAGGATCTCCTCCACACAAAATTCCAAAACTATCCACAGTAGTGCAGGAAAAGTGATACTGACCTTCTTTGACCAAACTGGACCACTCCTTGTCAATTTCCTGGAGCATGGAGCTATGGCAAATGTGCAACATTATGAGGAAATGTTAACCACCTTATAACAACAGGTGATCAAGTTGAAAAGACCTGGAAACCTTTCTCACCGCATTATCCTGCTCCTTGATAATATCTTCCCCATACAGCAAATGCCATCAAGATCTTTAGAAGAAATTAAAATGGAAAGCTCTCAGCCCCCCCCCCCTCCCCCTCCTACAGTCTCAACTTATCACTCTGTGACTTTCATCTTTGGTTTGATTGATGGCGATTCCAGGAAGATGATGAACAGAAAGAGAAAGTTCTGATGTAATTCCAGGAACAACCCAAGGACTTCTATGAGAATGTCATTATATGCCTAGTGTCACAATGGGATAATTGTTTGAATCATCAAAGACAATACTTTTGAATAAAGTTAAAACATTACTGTGATATAGCCTTCAGTTAATTTTTTATTGACTGCACCTTATATCTTGCGGCAAAGTCATAAATCTATCTCTGAAACATGCATATCCCAATGGTAGGGGAGAACCTTTTATATTAAATTGGGCATTAGTTAATATATTTTTCTGTGAGTAGGCAAATCTACTCTATTAAAACCCAAAAGAACAGATGTGCCCTACAGCTGAAATCATGTCGTTCTGAATTCTGAAGCCTAAACTTAACCTAGAACCTCATAAGTTTTTTTTTAATGTAACTAACAACTGAAATTTAGGAGTGATGTTTTTGAAAACTCAAAAAATTTAATAGATTTTTCAATATTTGTAAAAAACATCTAAAATCAAGGTAAAAACAAGGGATATGAAAAATGTTTTCCTCCTAAAAAAATAAAGTAAGACTCTTCCTTTTTTTTTGAATGAGAGACAGATAAATTTTTTTAAAGCCTCTAGAAGCCCAAGTTTTCAAAAACATTGACAGTTTTTATACAGTTTCAAAAATTAGTAAAATTGAGTACTATTTCAAATATTTTTTAATATTCTCCAAATTTATCATTTTAAAACTAGTGTCAAGCATACATTTTTCAAGGTATGGTCTGAAAGTTTTTTCATCGTGAACTATCATTATTTAGCTCTAAAAAATGCAATTGCTTTCTTTGTCACTTTATTTGGCAATTTTTTTTATAGTTAAATTAAAAAGTCAAAAATTTTTATTGAAAAGCACCACGACACATATGCCATTTTTTGTCCATGAATGAAATATACCTCTTTTTAACCTGATCATGGGTCCCTCCAATTACTGAAAAGGTGTGAATGGGTTTCAAAAGATCTTTCTGCTGGATTGTGTATATTTAAAAGTTTGACTTTGAAGATTGGAGTTTATATCAGGGCTGTAATAACTGCAGCAAATGCTGTGAATTACCTTAAAACTGCCACAACAATCAATGGTTCTCACGACAGGCTTCGCTGTGAAAATTTATAACTTGACATTTTTGTGGAAAAGTTGAGTTACAGGTTTTATTGCAGTCTTTATGAACTAGTTAAAATAATCTGATAAACCTGGAGGTAATAACAGAGATATTTACTTCAAAGGAATTGTAGTAATTAAAAAATACAATGCTGAAAACCATTCCAAAAATAAAGGTTATATAAAAGGTGCTAAAATTTTTTTAATGTTTAACGAAAACTTTGCACTAAAATTTAGAAATCATATTTGATAGTTAAGATTGCTGTGACCTGAATAGTTCTTGCCGCTGGCTTACAAAAGCTCATAATAGTATTTGCTTCCAGTTATAAAATCTTATTTCGAGCCCTGGTATATGTGTTTTTTTTTTCACCTTTTTATCAAAAGACTTGCGGAAGAGGTGGCGGTTTCTAACTTTTCATGTGGGGGAATGCAATTTTTACTCTTTTAATTCTTGGGGAAGAGGGAAGCCCCCATTTTTTAAATCTGAAATTTTAGCTATCTTAGTGGCTATTGCTCTGATTTTGAAGCAATTTTCACTGTTTAGGACATATTAAGGCCACCGTAGGAGGGAGTGGTGTTACACATCCTTTTGCAACCACTACACGGTCGTCTTTCTTTTTATTATTTATTTGCTTAAAAAATTGACTACTATACAAAATATTTGCTATGTTTAGTGACCACTAGCTGCCGGCCCCTTGTATAAGTATACAGATACAAAGAAAGTACCTACAGTAATTTAAATTCTTTTAAAAAATAATAATAAATATTATAATTCAATATTTAGAAACCTTCATATTATGAAAATTGGCACTATACTCTAATTCTCTAATTCCACTTTTTCAGTGTTTTTTAATACTATAGTGTAAATTATATTCACATACTTAATGTAGCACTTTCAAGAAATTTTAATGTATAAGTGTTCATATATTTTTATCAGGGTGCAAAATAAGGAAATATTTTTCGGTAGCAAATTGCTAATCAAAATTTCATTTGTGTAGCAGTTTCGACATTTTGACTAACAGTTCACATCTATGTCACAGAGTTTTAACTGGTTTGCAAACAAAGAGAAATATGCAAGCACAAGAAGGATAAAGCGTAAAATTCTAATTCGTTTTAAATCTTACCAATGATTTTCATTATAGGTCATTTTTTTTATAATATTTGTTTTCCAAGATATCATAAAAAAATTCACTTACCATGAAGAATTCAAGTATTTCGGGGGGGGCAATTTTAAATTAATTTTCTCCCATAACACTTTCAAGATTTTTTCAACTTTAATTTTTGCCATAATACATATTATTTCTTATATACTTATTTCTCTCTTAAGTTTTTAAGTTTTGTCATCTTGATCTTTTATTTTTTACTTTTCCAAGCCGATGAAGCATTTACTGTTATTTATTCCACTTTATTTTTTAGAAGACCGGCCAGTAATTTTTCTTTAATTTAGGGAATTTACCTATGATTTTTGGTGATTTTTAATTAATTTATATTCTTGTTTTTATCTTTTGATCATTTACTCTGTAGCTTTCCAATTATCACAATCGCAATATTTCGGTCATTTTTTTCATTATAGTCAACGTTTTTAAATTTAAAAAATGCCTTCCTATTGCAATACTCAAATTTTCCAATCAACAGCAGAAGGAGCATAAACAGTCCTTAGCCATGGGTAAGTTGAAAATGGAACAGTTTTAACTTTGAATTGATAATTATTAATAGTTAGCACCTCTGAAAACACAACTAAGCTGTAAACATTTTAGGAATTCATACATTTTTAGTTTTTTACATCGTTAAAGATTAATAACTTAAAACATAGTATAATAATCTATAAAAGGAAATTTGAAATTTCTCTGAGACAGATTTTAAAAAAATGTGAAATTCTTTCGATCTTACGTATAGTCGTTTATGGACTATACATAAGCAGGTTAAAGTAGAGCAATAATACATAACATTGAAATATTTGCAATTCAGCTTAGAAAGACATTCACCTACCTCCGAGGTAGATGTCCTTTATTTGCACTGGGCACCCAAGTTTGCTCGTGCTGGTCCCGTGTCTCAGCGTATTTCCAAAACTCTTTCATATAGATTAATTATTTTAATTTATCATGATGAAAAATATGTTACAATGAATTTTAGTCAATAAATAAATTCACAAGCAGAAAATAATGGGGGCGAATTTCATGCACCACTTTTATTTTAGTGAGTGATTTTAATTCCTTTTGTGCAACCACTTTAGGAAACCCTTCTAAATTTGATATAATTTTGCCATTCAACTTCCATTTTACACGATGCAAGTGCATACAATAAGTTGACAGTTCAATTTATTGATTCAACGTCTTGCATCGTATACAGGGGCCTAAAAATAAGGTGCAGCAAAGCAGTCACACTGAAGTATGTCTAAAAAATTATCAGTGATTAGATAGGAATGTGGATTGCACTCATTTTCAGCTGCAAATGCAATAAATTGCAATCGGTGACGGAAGAACCATAACTATATCATAGCGATTGTTGACAGATTTTCTTACTTCACAGGAGGGATTGCTTAGGAAGGGTCCATTACAGAGTTCGGTCGGTAGTTAGGATTTCGTTAATTGTCATGTGGGGACTGGTGAGTAGGAATTTGAAGTTTTAGAGAGGAATGTTTGTAGTAAGGAGTGTTGCGCGTATGCAGAAAGATATTTTTTACACTGATGTGAATCATTTGCTGGAATTTTTAATATTAAGTGACAAAATGCGATGCGAATTAGTTTTTATATCACAAAACACAAATTTGTCATCACAATTTGCAATGCGTTACCGTTTCAGGGGTCCCATTTCAGAGCGAACCCACGAGATTCTCGCGAAATCCATAAAAAATCTCGCGTTAAAATTTAGGCTGCACGAGAATTTCTCTCTCCAGTTCCGGTCTAAAATTATTTTTTCCTTCAAATTGGATATCGAGAAATCCGATGACTAGAGATGCAGATTCGCGGTGGCCATGTCGCCATTTTTGGCGACCGAAATTCCTCCAGAATCCTTTCAATCCCACGGCGTCCGCGGCCAGTAGATCGGACCGATTGCTTCGTGACGGCAAATCGTGATCAGTTGCCTCGTTGTTGCGAATCGCGGGCCGATTGCCGCATGGTCGCGGACCGCGATTCCGTAGCCTCGTGTGAATCGCAGTCAATCGCGATTTGAGCACACTAAAAGTACTACGTGTTTCTAATTAGCGAGATATTTTATAGAAAACTAAATGTCTCTCCCGCTTACGTGGGTCGCAAATTCGATCAAATAAAATTTTGCTTTTTTTTTTTTTTTAAGATTCTTTCACGGATTTTAATTATGTTCTTTCCGAGTACTTACCGCATTTTTCATGTGTTGTTCGAGAAATTTTCTTCTTTCCTTGGACGAAAATCCTTTTCCCCCTACATAGTATGTCTACAGGTTACAAAAATCCCGAAAATGTCGTGAAATTGGCCATATATGCCCCAAAAATATCGCAAAATTTGAACAAAGCCACAAATTTTTTATCAGACATTCCCTTCTTACATCTGAAAATCTGTTTCTCCACGATTGCGTAAACGACGCTCGCATATGGCGACCCCCACAGTTTCTGAGGTGAGATGACCAATGAATATCTTTTTGCCATTTTTACAATATATTTGCATCGACTGATTTTTTTTATAATTATTTCGTTTAATATACAAAGAATGAAAACCAAACCATTTTTCTACCGTATTATTTATAAAATGAAGGGTTATTTTGCAGCAGCATCACGAAAATCTGCATTTGTACGTGATCCTCGGCATACCTCGTTTAATTGAAAAATATTTCCCACTTTCCCAATCTGTTTGCATCGACTACAGTGTTTGAAATTGTTTCGCATTTTATACAGAAAAATTATTTTGCAAACGTATTATTTATGAAATAAAGAGCTATTTTGAAAACAAAAAGAAAAAAGTCGACACTTTTCAAACAAAATGACTAAAATCACATGATTGGCTTGAGATTGAACAAAAGGATGATGCAACACTATGTTCTGCAAGTTTTGTAAAAAATGCAAAAAAAAAAGAATCCAACTTCAAACATCAAGTCAAAATTATTACCTAATTCTATTTGCCTAGTGAAATAGTTTTTGTCGATATTCACCCTCGGCGATCAAAAATCGTTAAAATTTTCAATTGCTACTGCTGCATGAAAATTGATCATAAAATGATTTTAAAAATCAAAATATAAAGTAAATACAGTCGGCCCTCGACTTTTGCAATTTACAAACAAAAAAATCGTAAATTCGCATGCGAGTCATTTTACTTAAAATAACCCATGTAGACGGGGGGGTATAAAATTACCAAAAATGTGCTTACTTAATACTTAAATGACTCCTAATTATTTTTTAAAAAGAATGTTAGTAAGAATGTTAAAAGAATGTTAGTTTTAAGAATTAAAAAATTTAAATGTCGAAGAATATGAGTTATAGTTAATGCTTTCTTTTTTATTACTTTTTAAATATGGTAAAATAAAAAATGAAATTTTAAGTTTCTCTCCTTATGACAGAAAATCTCTCCCAAAATTTTCTGGAAGGAGAGAAATTCTCCCCTCTTTTCCTGACTTAGTGGGAACCCTGACCGTTTATTTTGCACCCTGGTTTTTATATATGTTACTATTATAGCCAAAATCCAGTTTCCTTATAATAAACTTTTAAACACTTAATTTTTAAAAATAAAATTTTTCTTTTTTTATTTTCAAAATTTGTAATTAGAAAGTCAGACGGTCAGTTTCTTCATTAAAAAATTATAAAAGATTCTTCAGTAAAACTTCAAAAAAACTTTCAGACTCAGTTTTTAAACCTTTATACTATATACCTTGCTCATTTTACAGCAAGTCATAAATACTTTCATAATTGTTCTCAAAATAACCACTAAATGATTATTTCATTTTGTATTTGTTTCATTTTAATAGCAATAGAATTGTCATTGCAGTGCATATTTTAAATGCACAATCAAATTGCATACTTACATGTTTTCAAAAAGGTGATTTTAATGAAACAATCTTTCATTATTCAGAACAACTTGTATATGTAAATAAATATGCAAAATCATATATTACTTTGAAGAGTGGAACTTACAAAATAGGTATAGAAAAATATTAATATTTTTCTTTACCATAATTGTTCATTACATTAGAAATTCTAAGAGTGTTTTGGAATTTAATTAATAACTATAATAGAAATATAGTTAAAACAAATATATTAATTTGTAACATGAACTGCCATGATGTTCTAAGAAATAAAATATTATAAGTATACTATTATCTAAACATCAAAATTACTTAACATTGTAAATCATAAAAAACATATGTAATACCTTAATCTTTAAATTAACAAGCCCCCACTACACAAGAGATTTGAAGAGGTTCTATAGTTCAAAGTGGATTCCAGCAACAATGCAAAGAGTAAGCATGAACCTACAGATTTAAACTCATGAATTTTTAAACTGGTGGGGGTGGGGGAGTACTAATATTTGAAGAATAGGTAGGCAAAGAAACTTGACATTAGAAATAAGCCTTGTAAAGTGGTGAACTATGTACCTTTTAACAATCAATTCTCAACAAAATTTTAACAACCGGTATGCTTTTAAAAAGTGTTATATAGTTTCCAAAATATTCATTCCCAATTCCAAGATATATTGTAGATTAATAGCTAAGTATACTGCACATTTATATACAGTACATTTATAAAATTCTTTGGAGTTTGTATCAAATATCTAATTTAACACTTTGCACAAGCAATCCTAAGATTTCTATTTAACAATTCTAACAATTTAACAACTGATATCAGACCACAAAAAATGTTAAGCACACACACATAGTGACCACTGTGTGTAGCTCTAGCTAACCTTTAGGATATATAGATATCTAAACTGATTATATATAACTGGTTATGTATATCTAACTGATATATACTATATATGAAGACACTTGTATGCTCTCTCTTACACAACTTAATGAAAGATAAGATCATATAACTTAAATCACAGTGCAAATCATTCAGTCATGAATGAGACAAACAGAAAATGGCAAAATGAGATAAATAGAAAAACTGATTATAAATAAAGATACATACTCACAATTCTTTTTCAGGAAATCTAATAAATATAATAAAAAACTCCAATTTACATGCAGCAATTGGATTAAATGACATGCCCCTAATAATTATTTTCATCACCATTCCATTCAGCTTTAATGAAGATTATGACATTTTTTAAATATGTCATTTACTTTTTAGCTATGAGTTTTTTTTGTTTTTGTTTTTTGTCAACCTAAAACAATAATATTTTCAAATATTAATAGTTACTACATGCAAAAAAAAAAAATTTGTATTAAATCATGCACATATTAATAATTATTACATGCAAAAAGTAAAAGCAACTTATATTAAAACATGCACATTTTAAAGCTAATGATCATTATAGAAAATCAGATAGTGGTATGTACATATGGGATATATGAGGTCATAATCCTTTAGGAGCTTATAAAATACTGTAAAAGAAGGATCTGGATATCAAATCTTGCTCGTGTAGCACACAAAAACTACTAGAACCTGAGCCCATCATGCTTCCCCATAGTCAGATCTACAGGCGAACGTAGGCAAGTGCCTAGGGGTGCCAAGCAAAATGTGCCTCTAAACCATTTATTTTTTGTATTACAGGAGGTTCAAATATGTACATTGTGGCATAGGGGCACCAATAATACAAACCCAACTCTGCTGTCCCAGAAATTTTTGTATGCACTCCACAAAAACAACTAAAATACAAAGCACAAATTATATTATTATAAAATTTTAAAAAAAAAATTATCCACTAATAGGTATAAGAAAATATGAAAAATTGTGTGTCTTAACTAGGGTTGTGTTTCTTCCAGGACAGTGGAAGAAACTGGAAGAAATCAGTCAACCAGCTAGTCTGTGAAAAGTAAATTGTCTACAAGTCATGATTAAAAATAAAATGTATATTTACCATACCATCCTATTGTGGTTGTTTTTCATATATATGTTTATAATGAATATATAATTAATACAAAAACCTGAATTAAAAATCCTATTTTAAATGTGTAATTAACAAGACTGTTTGTTAACTAAATGTCTGTTAAGAGTTTTGAAATGATTGAACTGATCATGTTTCATTTGAAATTTTACTATTATATTTTACAGTACTGGTGACTAGCAAATGTTGTGAATTATATGTTACTTCTCATAGAAAATGATTTTAAGACTGGTATTTTACAGTAAAAGTAAAGACATAAATATTTTGGCTAGGGTGTTGTTGACTGGCTAATTGACTCTATATTGAAAGATTGTAAAAAAGTAAAAAACAAGGGTAGAAAAGATTCAATATATATAACCTTCAGACATTCTTTTATCTTTAAAAAAATTATAGCTCTAAACACAGTTATCACCTGTTGCATAGTCTGTACTTTAGTAGTTTATGCCAGGGTCTGCAATTTTCTTCAAAGAAAAACAAAAATGCTGAAAAAATATCTTTCTTCTACTATCTCAAAAGACATGGAAGAAGCTGTAAAACTGTGTTTTAAATAACCACTCAAATTATAATTAATTAATTTGAAAGATTACTAATTTGTTAGAACTATACTTTGTGGACTTATAAATTTAGTTATTTAATAGGGGTAAAATATTTAAAGTAATCTTGATAGGAACCTTGAATGATCCATAAAATCAAATTAAATTAGTGGTTCCAAAAGTTTGGTTGGGATCTGAGTGTATATTTAAATCTTGGGTTTTCCTTTTCTTTCATATCTTTCAAAGTGGTGAAAAACATATATTTCTTTCATCACTTTAAAAGATATGTGAAAGAAAGATATTTCTTTCAAACTTTTTTTTAAATTAAAAGAAACACTGTGAAACTTGGTATAAAGCCATTAAGCTACAGACCAGTGGTGAATGCTGCCATGTGGCACCACCAGACCAGGGGTGGCAAATAGGGGGCGCGAGGGGGCACGGTCGCGCCCCCAAAATTTTCTTATTCTGGACCAAAAAATTCTTATTCTGGACCAAAACTGAAAAGACGTAAAAAAATCCCCATGATGATGTTACATCATATCACAGAATCAATATGCAATATGAAATCATAGATTGAGTATCTAATGAAATTGAGACAAGATTTAATGAGAACAATATATCCGTTTTGTTTGCCCTTAGTTCAGTATTATCCGGATCAGATGTCGGAAAAGAAAAAGTTTCAACCATATGCAAAGTATATAACTTCCAGAAAGAGGAATTGTTATGTGAATTGCGACTGTTTCATTCAATGGTGGAAAATGTAAACATAGACCATCCCAATTTTAAAAGTCGCATGGATTATTTTAAAGAGCGGAATTTAAGAAATGTGTTTCCTGTCATAACATTATTAGTTTAATTGTTTTTGACTGTGCCAATCAGTTCAACCAGTTGTGAAAGGTCTTTTCAGTGTCTCAGGAGGTTGAAAAATTATTTTCGCAGTACAATGGTACAAGAAAAACTTTCATCTTTAGCTATTTTAGCTATAGAACAAGATATACCACTGGATTATGATGATACTGTAACAAAATTTTCTCTTCATCCAGACTCTAAGAACCGGCGTTTAAACCTTCAATAACAAGTAAATATATATAGATATTTGTATTTAGAAAAAATATGTTAACAACAATTATGTTAAAACAATTATGTACAAAAATTATGTTAACAACATTTATGTTTCTCAACATGAATTCAATTTTGTGATCCCTTTCCCCCCTGTTAACAAACATTTTATTTATTTCATATTGTGGATTTTTATACAAATCTCGCACCCCCAAAGGGAATGCTGAAATGCCGCCCCTGCACCAGACCATTAGAATTAGAGTAATAATTAAATAAAATCTTCTACATTCCACAAAAAAATTGTAACACTTTACTTGGAAAATCTGAATTAGATGTATGCATCTGCAGGGTAAGAAAAAGTTTATCAGCACCTTTATTCACGCTTCTCAACCTCTATCAACCTTTTCAATGAAGCAAAGAATGAGATGATCTATTACGATATTTTAGGGAGGCAACAGAGTTTAAACCTAACTTTGGACCTAATTAGTACTTCTGTACATGTAGCTCTATGATGAAGGAATTCACAGCTCAGCACTTGGCAAAGTCATGTGGCCAAATTTTTTACCCAACTAAATGGCTGAGCATAATTTTCCAGGCCACAGCAGGTGGAAATATAGCCTGCTAATACAGCCACTAGTGGATAAATATTATTTGCAGAATTGCAATATTATTTGTTATACTGTTATTTTTGGTGATAATAAAGCAACTTGATTTTATTTCTTGCTTTTAAAACTCTTAAGTGAAAAATGAGTTTGTGCCAGATCACTAAATGCATTATACAAAAATTATTAGAAATACCCTTTTCAAGCAGAAATTTAGCAAACAAGATAAAAATAATAACGGACAGGAGGTCCAATTTACCTTTGGCAAAACTCAAGAGTTTACATAAGGCTAAAATAGACTTTCATAGTCAGAATTTTCAGGTTACTCAATATGATTTGTACCCATGGACGCAAAAATCTGAAAAATTATTTTTATCTGACATCTCTTATTGCCTGAAAATGAGAATACTTTGAGATTTTATAATTTAAAATTTTCATAATTTTAATTGTTGCATTGAAAAAGTTTAGAATATGAAGTTTATTCACTGCTGGAATTAAATTTAAGAATTTGAAGTTCATTCACTGTTGGAATTAAATTTGACATTTCGCGGAATATGGACAAACTTTTTAAACTTCCGATGAATGCTTGGTGAATTTCATTATTTTTTCAACCACAAAATTCCTGCTAATGAATAATGCAACAGAAACATTATTAATTATCATTACTATTATTGCCATTAAATCCCTCGAATGTAATTGAAAATGAGGGGGTAATACGCATTTCCATATGACTAATTTTTATAAGTTTAAACTTGTAAAAATCAAAAAGATAATACTTTTACTATACTGATACTGAAATGTATTATAACTTTCAGATCTAGCTTTTTATATCTTCCTGGTATGAGAACAATATTAATTTATATTTTTGTCATTATAGCTATGTTATAAACATCTGCAGTGACAAAATGGTGAATAATAATTGCAGTACTTCTGAAAATAAAACTTCAACAGAAGGAGAAACGGTCAAAATTTTATAAGCATTTTAAATAAAGTATGCAAGAAAAAATAACGATCAAAGTATTGAATCTCCATAATTAACTCTAAATCTTATCTCAATATCTAAGTTAATGACTTTAATTTCTCTGACGTTGAAATTCATGAAATATTATAAAAAATCAAGTTATATTAACATTTTGACTCTCAAAAGATAAGTCGAAAATAGTATAGTGGTTTTAAAAAGTAGGTTCCTTTCCAAAACAAGAAATCATGGGGGTTCGAATCTAAGGGATGTCAAAAAAATAAAAATATGTAATTATAAAAATAAGACAATTTTTTGCAAAAGAAAACATTCTGATTTATGAAATGTACTATATAAATTATTTTAAATATAGTTTTATTATTTTTTCATGCTTTCTGTTTTTTTTTATAAAATGAGCTTAATGATGAAAATGAGCTTTTTTTTTATAAAATGTTCATACAGGAATGAATGTTGTTGTTGAAACCCAGACCGTCCGACCTACCAGAAAGGTGTAAGGTAACTGTTTGGACGGTCGGGAAGTGCCACCCAATTTAGACCGGAACCCAGTGGGGGAGGCATCCACAGGGACCGTACCCTCCTTCCCCTACCACCAACCTCTCGGAAGGACTTTCGGACCCACATGCTTAACGTGATCATACTCCGCATGAACACGGCGGCAGTTTTGGCAGTGGCTGGAATCGAACCCGGGCCTACCGAGTGCAACTCCAGCGCGCTAACCAATGGGCTACCGCGCCCCACAGGAATGAATGTAAAATAGATGATCCAGTAGGCATAACATGGATGATCAGTAGAGATAATTTGGATGATCCAGTACAGATCCCTTTTTTCCCACCATAGGCATATATTAGATATCCATAGATGGTATATAAAGTAATATCTGGATATCTAGTAGACATCAGCTCCCAGATTTTGGATGATTTTTTAAGACGATCAAAAATCTATTAGATGTAATCTGTTCAATGTAGGCTATGAGATGTAATGTGTTATGTGGGCATATACATTTATAAAATCCTTGAGGGGGGATGATAATGAAACTTTTGAGGGGCACTTTGCACATCTGAAGCTTTTAGCATAGGGAAGAGTCTGTATTAATCCAAATTATCATCAACTCAAAGTATAACCCTTTACTTTACACATTAATTATTTTCAGTATTAAAATAAATATACTGTATAAAACATGAATGTATATTCCAATATACAGGGTGTCCAGTGCTATTGGTGCCCAATGGCTATTTCCTCAACTGTTAGTCACAGAGATATACTTCTAATTGCAAAAATGTCTTAAATTTTAAAATCTATTATCTTAGAAATAGTTTAAATAGTTTCAATAAATAGAGAAATAGTTTCAATAGAAATAGTTCTTGGAAATAGTTTCAATAAATGTATTTCTAAAAGAAATACGAAATATAAATTTTTATACGGCCCCCCAGGTCCTACCAGTTATATTTAGGAAAATCATCATACAATTTCATGCAAAATAAAAAAAAATCATCCTTGTACGACCAAAATTCACCGATTTATAGCTGCTTAAATTTGGAGCATTTTTTGTGCTGAGAAATGGAGGTTATAAACAAAATAATTTTTTGTTATTATTACGTTTTTTGTTATTTTGTTATTATTATTTCATTATTATGCTACCCGTTTCTCTTAAGTGCTTTACATTTTTTAAAATAGTAGTAGCAGATGGGAATTTCATAGCATACTGCCTTGCAGCCTCTCGCTTATTCCGATGAAATTCCCCGTAAAGTAATACCATTTCAGTGTACTGCCTGTTATTGAACATTTTTCGTTTATCACTTCACATTTGCTACGAGCAAACACAGCATCAGAAACTTTAGAACAACAGGAACAAAATAAACAAAACAACAGTTTTTCAACTCTGGCAAAGTATAAAATTTAATGTTTATTGTCTGTTGCTGTTTTAGAAGGAAAATTAAATGTTAAATATTTATCGTCTGCTGAGCGTTTTATCATAGACATAATACTTCATTTCAGCTTATTCAGATACTCTCTACAAATCTGTTATTTTTTAGGTGCTATATGCCTTTATTATTTTAGATTTAATGTGCATAATTTTTTATTTTTGTATGCACGTTCACTGCAACTGGTCTCATTACTGGTCTATTACCGTATAAAAATTTAAATTTCGTAATTTTTACAGAAATGCTTTCATTGACTTAAACAACTCTTACGATAACGATAATTAACTCTTACGATGTGTTACTTCATTTACAATAAAGATCTTAAAAAGACCCCAGAAGATCTTAGTCGAGCCCTGACTATAATACCCTTCTAAATGAAATGCTATTCGATAAAAAGTTTTCCTTCATTCTCAACATTATGTCAGCAAATGCAATCGAAACATAATACTTTGAATACAGAATTTCAATATTTATACGGTCCCTTAAAGGTTGCCTGAAATGGGACATTTTTGTGCGCGGAAAAGCGGCTTAAGTCACAAAGTTTAATGCTTTATAACTCAGTGAATTTTGGTCATAAAAAGACGATTTTTTTTTATTTTGCATGAAATTGTATGAGGATGATTTTCCTAAAGATAACTGGTAGGACTGGGGGGGGGGGGGCATATAAAAATTTATATTTTGTATTTCTTTTAGAAATGCATTTATTGATTTAAACTGTTTCTAAGATAATAGATTTTAAAATTTAAAACATTTTTGCAATTAGAAGTATATCTCTGGGACTAACGGTTGAGGAAATAGCCATTGGGCACCGATAGCACTGGACACCCTGTATACTATTTAAAATTCTGTTTATGTTCTGCCAAATAAAAGTTAAACCTTAAATGTAATGCAAATATTTATAATTTATTACTAACGTATTAATGGTAGAAAATGCTGGAATATATGCACTCATCATCTCAGCAAACTCATTAACATCAAATGCATCTTCAGGTTCATTTGCACTTTCAAGAGATTCTAATACTCCTATAATATAGCTCATAACTATTTCATCAACTGAACTGTAAAAAAACAAACATAATTTATTATTCTCATACTCTTTTAAGTGAATATCAGTAGATGTGATTAAAAATTTCAAACATATGGTCATAACATTCCTATGTAGCAGATATGAATGCAAGCCACATGTTCGAGGAATATGTGTGTAGGACAAGAACAATCATGTTGGTTTCTCTTAATCAGAGAGCCACCAACGATTTTACTTACCCCATTGAGTACAAAAGGTTTGAGCATTGCATATGGTAGAACTTTGCAATGTCAACAGAGACCTGTGAGTTTGGCAGTCCCATCAAGTGGCAATCGCCCTCAGCGAAATTTTGAAATAAGCAAAAATTGACATCCACTTAACCCTTCAAGTACACAGATAAAACTGATGTCAAATGATAAGATTTTATGTCCCATTAACGAATTTATGTGTCTGGCAGTCACGGCAGGCTGCATGCCAGTTGCCTCAAAAGTCAAAATTTTGTAACTTTAAGGGTGAGCGTCAGTAAATTTTCTGCCCTATCCGTGCTTTGTTAACTTTCGCGCCACACATATTTCGCCGAAATTCTGCTCAAACAGTTGCGAAATATTTTTTTATAGATAAAATACTATGCTTAGATTACATTAAAACTAAATTTAATACCCAATAAAACATAGAATATATGTTTTATTTTAATTTAAAATATTTTTGGTGCTGCCATCTTTTGTCGTAATTTAATTCATACCGATTATTTTTATTTTTTAATGAACATTTTTAAATGTCTATTCCTTCTAATATGCTATTAAATACAACAACAGATCATATATAATGCCATAATCACAGAAACGTAATTGAACTTGGACTTGAAGACAAAGGAACTTGAAGACAAAACTGCAGTCCTCAGTGATGTACATGCAGACCCCTTATCAAATTTATAGAATGATAAATTACCTTTCCGTCATTGTGGCATTATTATATATGATCTGTTGTATTTAACACTGTATTAGAAGGAATAGATATTTAAAAATGTTCATTAAAAAATAAAAATAATTGGTATGAATTAAATTACGACAACAGATGGCAGCACCAAAAATATTTTGGATTAAAATAAAAAGTATATTCTATGTTTTTTGTGACATGAAATTTAGTTTTAATATAATCTAAGCATTGCATTTTATCTTTCAAAAAATATTTCGCAACTGTTTGAGCGGAATTTCGGCGAAATATGTGTGCCGCGAAAGTTAACAAAGCACGGATAGGGCAGAAAATTTACTGACGCTCACCCTTAAACATCAATAGAATTTAACAAAATTTTATATTTAGAGATTCAAAAATATGAGGATTAAGATTATATAAAAAAATTACATACCTGCCAACATTAGAGAATGAAAATCCAGTAGATAGTGTGGTGAGCATTTTTTATGGCTCTCTGCAGGTCAGGGCATAACCTGTTCAATATCACTTAGGGAAAAGTAGGGATTTTTTTTACATCACACAAAAAAATAACTCACTATATAACATTAAAAATACCAACTGCATAAGAAAAATGTTTTTACATAGTCAGTGTATAAAAAACATATCAGTGCCATAAGATGAGAGAAATTATTGAGGGGGTTCACTGAAACAAAAGATGTTCATTTCTCAAATTGTAATTTAGTTAATTAGATGAATGTGGATAGAAAAATACTTTTGGGACTCTGTTGCCTGGAAAATAAGGGGGGAAAATCCAATGTGCAATCACTCATTTTGAGCATATTTTAAAGAAAATAATCCTTCATATTTATGTAAACTGTAAAGATGGGAAAGCATTATTTAACTAATTTAAGATTTTATCAAAAATAAAATGGATGGAAAAGGATGTTTAAACATTACACAGGGATTTTATCCATACATGCAAAATTGCACTTAAAAAATAATAAATATTTTACAAAAATATTAATTAATAATGAAACATACTGCTAAGAAATGAATGTTGTGCATTTTTTAATTCATATAATTTGAAACTAAACATGGATGGAAAAGGATGTTTCAACATTGCACGGGAATGTAATCTAAACTTGTAAAATCACACTTAAAAAGATAATCTATATTTCATGAAAATATTAATTAATAATGAAATCTAATATAAAGAAATGAATATTGAATATTTTTCATTTCACATAATTTGAAATTAAGCATGGATACAAAAGGATGTTTCAACATTACACGGCAATGTAATCTATATAAGCGAAATCACAATTATTTGAAACAGTATCAATCAATAAAATGAAAGTGATGCAACTTAGTACTGGTACTAGATTCATGCACGGAAGAAACAAAATGGCGGCCACAAATCCGATCAAAATTCCCTTTGACAAAGAATTTTTATCAAAAAATCCCTAATTTTAGGGAATTCTAAAAAAATTAACAAAAACAGAGAGATTCTCACTAAAAATGGGGAAACCGGGAGAAATCCTCAGAAACTGGAAGTTTCCCAGAAAATCCAGTGGAGTTGGCAGCTATGAAATTAGTATGTTACAATTCCCTTCCCCCCCCCCCCCCCCCCACAACCAAAATTTTACATTTTTTCTAAATTAAAAATATCACAATGCAAAACTTTTAATTATACACATTTGGAGGGGGGGGGGAGTATAATACTACATATTTGAAAGCAAAAACAATATCAGTAAGTACATACTTTAGTGAGATATAGCTAAAAATCTCTTGGGACAAATTAAAATTGTAAAGTCCAAACTTCTGTTGCTAACTGTTAGAAAAGTTTCCAGTGTGAAGACTATATGAGGAAAATGCCAGACTTACGGATCTCCGTTGACATCACAAAGTTCTACCAAATACAATGCTCAAATCTTTTATACTCTATGGGGTAAATAAAATCGGACTATCTGTGTTCCACAGTACATGTACAACTGAGAAAAGAAAAAGCCCCACATCTTGTTATTCGAGCATTGTCCATCGTAGATGGAGCAAATTTTGAGATGCCACTCAATTAGGAATAATGTCCTCTACAAATTATTGTGCATGAAATGTATATAATGAGCAGTCTTCATATTAAAATGCACACTAACTTTAAAATTTCCAATGGCAACACCCAACTTTGACAACATATTTCAACATTATGATGTCAAAATTATCAGGCATTACAATTGAAAATTGTGAAATTTGTGAACATTTAGATATAAAAACGGCCCCTTATGAAAATTCTATGCACATAAATTTATAGAGGACATGATTTCTAATCGAATGGTAGTTTTACATTTGCTCTAAGATGAATGATGCTCGAATAACAAGGGGTGGGGCTTTTTTTTTCCTCAGCTGCACATGCACCTTGATACTGCTGCACAACAGACAGCCACTGGAATGCAAGCCAAAGCAACTACAAGTTAAGCGATTTTTCAAAAAGTGACTAAGCTGGAAAGATAGCTACTCTTTTACCTACCTGCAGCAGATCAGTAATCTACAAAGAGGAAAATCTTCCAGTATTTTAGCAAATCTGTATTTATATTTTTATGAGAAATCAATATTTAATCCTAGTCTTTTAGTGCTATGATATATTGATAAAAAGTATTTCGAGGGAAATTTGGTAACTTAGAATCAGTAAATATTGGAACCCTACTGATTTTAAACATAATTGAATGTTCAGAAGATCTCTAAATCTTTTAATAAAATGCTGAAAAAAACATTGAAAAGTTAGAAACTTCAATAATGTTACATAAATATTCATTTCTTATGCAATTTTTTATTAGGAAATGAATGACTTAAAACTTTAGAACACTAAAATAAACTGTTTTCAAGTTATTGCATGTTTTTCAAATAAATTTATAAAAAAATAACATGAAATTAAGAAAGTATTAATTTAACTGTTGTGAAATATGTTTACATTTCATATACAATATTATGCAACAAATTTGTTAACATCATCTAATTTGGCAAAATATTAACTTGGCAACTTTTTTAATAGTGCTAAATTGACTAAAATATATTAGATAAAATTGCAAAAATAACACTAAATTAAAGAAAATGATGCCAAATTGATGAATTGAAATCTTTTAAGGTATGGACTATACTGCTTAGTTTGTGTTATCTATTTGTGGTTTTTGATCCATTGTCTTTTTATCCCTAATGGATACAATCACATGAACATGTGCTACTACCAGGGTTGGCCAAGGTGGGTCCATAATGGAAAAACACTATACTATGATTCATAACATTAAGGTTGAGAGTCAGTACATCTTCTGCCCTATCTGAGCTTTGCTAACTTTCGAGGAAACACTTTTTTTGCCGAAATTCTGCTCAAACAGTTGAGAAATATGTTTTGAAATATAAAATGCAATGCTTAGATTATATTAAAACTAAATTTAATACTCAATAAAATATAGAATATAATTTTTATTTTAATCCAAAATAATTTTGGTGCTGTCATCTGTTGTAATTTAATTCATACCGACTATTTTTATTTTTTAATGACCATTTTTAAATGTCTATTACTTCTAATATGCTATTAAATATAACAGATCATATATAATAACGCCACAATCACGGAAAAGTAAGTGAACTTGGACTTGAAGACAAAGGAACTTGAAGACAAAGCTGCAGTCCCAGTGATGTACATTCAGATCCATTTATCAAATTTATAGAATGAGAAATTACCTTTCCATGATTGTGGCATTATTATATATGATTTGTTATATTTAATAGCATATTAGAAGGAACAGACATTTAAAAATGTTCATTAAAAAATGAAAATAGTCGGTATCAATTAAATTACGACAACAGATGGCAGCACCAAAAATATTTTGGATTAAAATAAAATATATATTTTATATTTTATTGAGTATTACATTTAGGTTTAATATAATCTAAGCATTGCATTTTATGTTTCAGAAAATATTTAGCAACTGTTTGAGCAAAATTTCGGAGAAAAACGTGTTCCATGAAAGTTAGCAAAGTACAGATAGGGCAGAAGATTAGACGCTCACCCTT
The DNA here is from genome assembly GCA_951213105.1 of Amaurobius ferox. Taxonomy (NCBI): domain Eukaryota; kingdom Metazoa; phylum Arthropoda; class Arachnida; order Araneae; family Amaurobiidae; genus Amaurobius; species Amaurobius ferox. The sequence continues at coordinate 148,968,705 of OX578133.1, read as the reverse complement.
AAGAAATATAAAAAAAGTTGAATGTAGTGTTTCATTCCAGATATTTTTATATTTTGTTATGAACGATACTTAAAATTTCAGAATAAAATTATAGCTTTTCACTCAAATATTATTTCTATATATAAATAAAAATTACATATTACTATAAACTACATATTCAAAATGAAAAGTAACACAAAAAAAAACCGACTTAATTATAGATATATATTTACTTCAAAGCATCCAGCCCAGTGTGTTTTAAAATGAATTTGCAAAGCTCTGTTTTCACAAGTGTATCTTTATCTGAGGCCGCTGACACAGATCTTGACATACTTCTACAATAAAAAAAATTTTAAATTCATTCAGTATATAAAAGTAGAATTAATATAACAGGAAGATAAAAAAAAATTAATTTAATCAAGAGAAATTATTATACTTTTATGGTGAACATGCATATACATGCGATACTCTGAATGGCAATACACAGCATACAAGTTACATTATCCTCCACCCAATTAGTCCCTTATCAACATTAAGACATTCTATGTATGCTAATTGTTAGATCTGATTTGAAAGACAGGAACTATCATTTCATCAACTCCCAAATGAATGTTATAGGGGGGAAAACTGATGAAGGTCTAACTGCATTTTAGCTCACCAAATGAATGTATTCTTAACATAAGATGACTTCGGATCCAATCCGTAGTGTGGTTAAAAGAGAAGCATATCATATTCGATCAACAAAAGCCATTAATTGATTAAACCCATTTCACAGTTATGGGGCAAAACTGGGGGAGGCTACCTCTAGTCATCAAAGCAAAATATGCCAAAAGTGATATCGGATTTGATTAACCATAATTGTTGTTTGATAACCCACATGAAAGTTATAAGGGAAAATAAAAGGGGGCTAACTGCATTTCTTTCACTACAAAAACATGTCCCATAAATAGAGAATCATTAGATAGACATAAATAAGAATCATAGCTTAATAAACCCTTATTTCAAAATTATAGGAAAAAACTGTGAGGATAGTTTCTCCCATTAGCGTTCAACATGTATATGGTAATTGTTAAATCAGATTTGATTGACAAGTATCATTTATAACAACTTCACACAAAAGCTATGGGACAAAACTGATGGTAGATAACTGTAAATTTCTAAGTGCATCCTAACACTTCAAATTTTGACCAGCAGTTAGAAATAAGGTATAATAAACAAGAAATATTATTATTTCAAGTCTCATGTCAAAGTTTTAAGAAAAAATGAATGGGGGGGTATGCCCCCCCCCCCATGGTTATAACAAAATTACATTAGAGTTGATCAACATGAACCCTCCTTTTTTATCTAATTCAACGTGAAAATTATGGGTAAAAAGTAATAAGAGAAACTAACTGTGCATTTTTAATTGCACAAATCCCCCTCATAAATGTAACTAGCAATAACAGAAGCTTAAGTTTAGATTCTAGCAACAGAAACTACCATTTGATCAAACCTTTCTTCAAAGAAAATACATCAAAATGCTTTAAATATGTGACTATGCCTAGAGAATCATTAAAACAGATTTGATCAAGAAGTATTGTTTAATCACATCCAATATTAAAGTTATGGGAGAAAAGCTATGAGGCTAAATGCGAGTATTTTATGTATATTAAAACACCTCTTCATCAGCCAATAGTTATAAAGCCAATCATGTAATGTAACTTCCTTACCATGGAAAATAGGACTCATTAATACCAATTTCTTGATTTTATGTGATACTTAATACACTTATGTGGTTGTGGATTTGCTTGCAGTACTTAAGAAAATGCAACTTATGAATGAGGTCCTAACATGAGATATCCATTATATTATAATTTGATATTTATTTCAAAAATGTAAATGAATGCATGTAGATATGGACTTAAATAAACACTCATTCTAAACCATATAGAAGGGATAGTGGAGAAGTTATTAAATACTTACCCTATCATTCAATTTGAATTTGCATATAGAATTTTCTGAAAATGTGAAAGGAAAGTATTACACACCAGTGGGTGACCGGCCGTCCAAATAGATGCTCAAGTCCTTGTTGACGAGTCGGACGGTCTGGGTCTTCAACACCAGTGGGTGTATATACACTGTGTTGGAGGCCTTAAGTACTAATAAGCTTTTGAGGTCTCCATATTATCATTTGTAGGTTTAAAGTTTCAGGGAACCCTTTTAGTGGAGTGACCCCTCCACCCCCCCCACCCCCTATGAGTATCCATCAGGGGTGGTCAGACATCAAACGTACGAAAGCCGCTTTTAGGAGTGGGAGGAGTCTTGACTTTTTTGACGTCACAATGGGACAAGCAGAGAGGAGGATATGGGGATTCTATGGAAATTGTAGGTTTTATTTTGTCAAATAATTCTGTTCTTTTTTAGTATTGCTTTAGTCTAAGAACTTTGATTGAATATACAGCAATAATCTATATTAATATCTTTGAAAAATTAATTGAGCTGCAATTATTTTCAAGTAATTAATTAGTTTTATAACAGTTATAATATTGATGGAGCAATGACGAATTATGCAGTACTACTGTTATAGCTATACGAAGTAAAACAAAGTAGTGGATGTAACAACCTTGAATAAGTTTTTTAAAGCTCCAAAGTTGCAAAATGAATGGCTAATTAAATGTTGAAAGGAAAAATTACTTTTAATCGTACTACAATATGCTCAAGACATTTTCCATTCAATGATTAATTGAGCTTTCAAAAATAAAATTCTGGTAGGAAAAAAAACGGTGATGTAGTCATCACTTTTCCTATATACATAGTATAATGCATTGGGAAATATTGTGACGAGTTGAAAATTCTAATTCGAATTTTCGACAAAAAAGCAAGTTTCAATTATTCCTGAATTGAACTTGGATCGAACGTTTTTGAGGTGATGTCTGTATGTGTGTGTCCATGAGTCTGTGTGATATCTCCCGAAAGAACGGAGCATTTCGAACGAAATTTGGTACAAATATTAAAATCAGCGAATACTGGAATCTTATTGATTTTAAACGCAATTGTATGTTTAGAACATCCACAAATTTTCGAATAAAATTTTGAAAGAATCATTTAAAAATTAGAACTTTTAATAATGTTACACAAAGAATCATTTCCTACATAATTTTTCATTAGAAAATGAATGACAAACTTTACAGAAATCGTTCTCAAGATATTGCACATGTTTCAAATAAATTTATCAAAAAAATCTAATAAAATTAAAAAGTACAAATTATTGTGAAATTGTTCAATTTACATATGTAATAATATGCGATAAATTTGTTAGCATCATTCTCGAGAATCTAGTTCATTCCATTCACGAGAGAAAATACTTTGAGTAATAGTTTTGCATTTTGACGTATAACAATTCAACAGCAGTCATTTATATGTAAGAAATGCTGTTCTCTGCGTCTGTTTTTGACACTTGGTGATAAATTTGGCGAACTTGGTCGCAATATGGTGAAATATCGCCATTATCATAAAAATTGCAAAAATGATGCCAAATTAATGGATTAATTCTTAAAATATACAGCGTCCATTGCTTATTGCTGATGCCATCAATATTGATAATTGTCAATTTAGAGTTGTGTGAAATATAAGTTAATTGGGTATTGCGAAATAGCTGTGATCCGGAAAAATGTCAAATGTACTATCCTGTATTAGAAACCCAGTGTCGTGGATCTTATACATCATTTTTTCACTGTAGAAAAGATAAATTAATTTCATTATATAGGGCTAGTTGTGTGCTGCCACATCATACTTTTTGATTTAAATAGTTACTGGGATCTTCAGTCTCAAAGAATTTCAATATTGGTTCTGCAGAATTTTAAAGCATCCACAAATCAATGATATATGGGAATAATGCAAATTTATCGGATACAAATCTATTGCAGATTTCCCCAGCGAAACAATTTTCATTTTAGTATAGTTGTTTAACACATAACTCTTTTAAAAAGTTGTCTTTAAAAGTTACAGTAATAATAGTTGAATATATTTTATTTTACAAAACAAAACAAATACCAAAAAAGGAATAATGAATGAATTGCAGATATAAATTAAAATTATACATGTTAAAAATGTAGTAATGTCACCTTTTAAAATCTAGATTCCTAAAAAAGAAAGCCAATCATAAATACAAAAAAAAAAAAATCTGATGTGGGCAGCACATGACTTTCCTTATATAATGCAATGAATTGACTACTTTTACAGTAAAAAAAATAGGTTATTCTTATAGTAGATACTTGTATTTTTTTCCAAGTAATTGAATTTTTGTCAATTAGTCGTCATTTTCATTGATTTAGAGTCGTTTTTATCCATTTGGTGAGATTTTAGTTAATTTGGCAAGATTTAAAAAAGTCGCCAAGTTGATGACATTCCGCCAAATTAGTCACCAAAATCTCATCAAGCGTTATTGACGGAGAAATATGTTATTCTTATAACAGATGACTGTTGGCATTGAAACACAAAAGTATTACTCAATTAGTATCTTTTCTCATGAATGGAATGATCTAGATCCACGAGAATGATGTCACCCAATTTATCGCATGATATTACATATGAAAAGTGAACATGTTTCTCAACAACATTTTTTTTTATTTGGGTTTTTTTGATAAATTTATTTGAAAAATGTGCAATATCTCGAGAACGGTTCATGCTAGGGTTCTAAAGTTTGTCAATCGTTTTCTAAGAAAAAATCACATAAGACATGTCTATTTGCGTAACTATTTACGGTTTCGATATTTTGATGATTTTTTTCAAAATTTCACTCGAAAATTTCGGGGGATCTGAGCATTTGATTGTGTTTAAAAACAATAGACTTTCAGTATTCATGGATTGCAATTTTTATATCAAATTTCATTCGAATCGCTTCATTTGTTCGTGAGATATCGTCTCCACAGACTCACTGACACACGCACACACAGACATCACATCAAAAATGTTCGATTCGTGATCAGGAATGCTTGAAATGTGCTATCCCGTCAAAAATTCGAATTCGAATTTCCGACCCCATCACAATATTTTCCTTATACATTATACTATGTATATAAGGAAAGTAATAAAATTTTTATTGTAATGCAATATATGATGGGATTCATTTTACTAATTAATCACAAATTTTCTTGCTATTAAATCGAATGCCAGAAAATGTTGTTCTCATATTAGGTGTAATTTATAAAAACACTCAAGCCTCAACAGTGATTCGTATTACAGATTAGTTACAAAATTAATATTAGACAAAAGTTAAAATTAGCCGTATAACAAAAGTTAAAATGAGTCGATTGCCATATAGAGTGCTTTTCATTAAACTAGTGGGATGATATTGTTATGTTCTAATAGGATGTGAACCATGTAAATTCAAAAAGTGACAGCAGAAATTTATATATTAAATACATTATTTTAGTATTAAACACTGTGCTTCATTGAAAATAAGAAATACGCGGTAATACCATTTTCCTCTATTAAAACGTACAATTATTGTTCAATCAATTCCAATTACGGAGAAGGGATTTCTATTTAAGTTCCTTTTGAATTAATTATTTTTGTTCTATCATTTCCAAATAGAGAAATCGCGTTTATTGTATCTTAAACATGCAAGTTTATGATAATTCATTAAAACATAGGCTAAAATTATTCATAAATCGGTTATAATATAAAATCATTTTCTAAAAGTTCAATAATAATTGAAATTTGCAATCATTTGAAAAGCGCACCAGAACTCAAAAACACATAGAAACTACTGAAGAAATTCCCTTCAGTCCCGATATGTCGTCATGGAGCGGAAACCAGTCGCATTCTCCTGCGCTGTTTGACCTACCTTCTTTCTAAATACCTTGGGTATCCATAGAGGGCAAGAGGAGTCACGTTTCCCACTGGTCTTTTAAGATCACAAAAGTGCACATTCAGTTAGTTGATGTTGTGCATCTTATCTTTGAGTTTGCTTGACTGACATCAGTTTGCCCCCTCCCCCTGGAAAATGTTCACTGGACACTTATTCTTAGCACCAGCTTAGGCTGTTATATCAATCAATCTATTCCAATTCCACTACAATGCATGAGATATGAATACAGAGGAAGGAAAAACTAAACTTCTTCCTCCATTGCCAAAACTTTTCTCATAATACATATTATTTACAATTTGCGAGTGCTTTCAAAATTGTAAGAGAATGAACATACAATTCAAATGGTCCATCATTTTAAAAGTTTATGATTAAGATATGATTTAAAGATCAGTTTATTACGGATTAGTTTATTATTCATAATTAAAAACAAATAAATAAAACTTTGAATTAATTTTATGACAAAGCTTTAAAAAAAAATCAGAGAATTGATTGTGTGGTATTTTTGTAGTTATTAATCATGAAGCACAATAATTATATTAAACATATTTTATTACTTTTTATACACTCTACTCACATTACTTTTCTAGGACCCCTTAGGACATTCTATAACTATTGATGTCACCAGATCCCATTATACTACATATTCCCCATTTTAATGAGTCATATAGTCCATATCATTCACATACTGAACATGATACCATTTTCTATATGTCCTTATTAATTCCAAGCCAAAATATTACATGTCTAACTCCAGCCACACTTTTATCTATACCCCTACGAGCTTCATGAAGTAAACTTAACATTTCTTTCTCTTCGGCTAACTGATACAACTACGCTTTCATTCAGAAAAACAAGCTTCCTACAGATATTTCATTTCTATGTACAAAATATTCCCTTACTAGTACTAGCCCATATTTTGTACTAAATGGCCACCCTTGCACCCAGAACCTAAAAACACTGCTGAGGCTTAAATCTTTAGCAGTAACTTGAAAGCAATTATTTTAGTGTCACTCATTTGTAACTTTTTTGTTAGACTACACAATCTCCACCATCTTCCAAATCATCTTTTGGATCTTAATCTGCAAGAAATGAACATGATAAAGTGTCTGCAATGTACACAAATTTCCCAGGTTGATATTTAAGTTTTAAATACTTTAGTAATTTGATTTTCATTTGTTGCAATCTATTTGAGATTATATTTGCTACATTTTGTTCATAATGAAACTAATGGCTTATACTCAGTTAGAACCTCTACTCCCTTTCCATAAATGTAATACTGAAATTTGGTTGCAGCAAAGCATATGCTTAAAAATTCTTTCTCAATTTAGGCATAGCCTTCTTCTGTATCTATCAAGCTGTGTGATGCAAATGCCATGGGTTGCCCATTCTGTAACAAATGATAACCCAAACCATCGTTTCAGCCATCTGACAGTAGGACTACTGGTTTTGTGCTGTCAAAGACACCTAAAATAGGGGCATTAATAAATTTCACTTTTCAAAATCTTCAAGTACTCTCTCCATGGGGCACTACGAACCAGGCCTAAATTTTCTAAGAAATATGAAAATGATTCATCTGCACATTAAAAACAATTTATTTAGTATGTAAACACAACAAATAGATTTCAGTAAGTTATTGCATTCCAATTTTTAATGGTTTTATTTTTTCAATTAAAATTTCACCATTGCAACTTTTTCACTTTCACTTTGTTACTTTTTAAAATCTAAATATTCAGTTTCTTTAAAAGTTATTCAATAAATATTAGAAGAAAATAATAGTGTACAAAATAGGGGGAGGGGGGTGAATGAAATATATTCCATCCATAAAGCAATAATTAATAGAGATTGAAATTTGCAAATGACACATCAAAATATTTATGTGCAACTCACAGTCTACTATATATATAGTGATATCCTAGGTTCTGGAAGAAATATTACAATATCTTGAATATTTATGACACATGCATCAACTTTATCAGAAAAAACAAAGACATCTTAATTAGACTTTTGTTGCATTAATCGCACAAGATCATTATTTATATCAATTCTTTCAATAACTAAACCAATGTAACATTTTTATAAGAAATTTTATAAGGATATAATCACCATAACCTTTATTTCTGTGTTTAAATATTAGGGTCATGCTGTAAAATATTTTAAGTTTCAGTGTATTCTGTTTCACTATAAATAGACATATTGCTGTCAGAATCATTAGATCATTCAGATATATTTACATGATATTTTACTTCCTTTTCTTTTCACCAAATTATGGAGCTTCAATTTTGCTCTTGTCTTCTTTTGAAACAGTAATTAACTCTTTATGTGAATATTCTTTCTGGTTCTAATTAAAGTGGCTCTTTTTTGTTATAATTTTTTCGCTTATTTTTCTAGGATGTTTTGAACTAATATATAAGTTGGTATTTTTGATGACACTTTTTATCTTAAACTTATTGACTAACGTGAAAAAGTGTTTAGTAAGGGCAGAATTTCTTCAGATGATCAAAATTCTGTTAGATGATTTTTGTGTGAGAATTTTGTTGGAATAGCTTGCTGGTGGCCTATATAATGATTAAAAGTTGTTGATTCTGGTTGTCTAAGCAAAATTTCAAGATTCCGATTTCTAAAATTGAACAGCCAATTTTTTTTGCTGTTGATTTTTCTTCCAAAACTATGGCATATTCTTTTGATAAATCATTGCAAATTAATAAGCGACATTTCTTGTCATTTTAAATATAAGTCCATGATGTATTCTAGCAGCATCTACAATGCAATTTCCAATATTTCTTCCTCTTCCTTTAAGAATACCTGCCTATTTGTATAGTTAGGCACAAACCTAATGGATGTGTTTTTACTTAATTGCTATTTTTATGAGGACTTGTACTTGAACATAACACACTAAAAGTGCGCTATGTTCAAATGTACAAGTCCTACAGGTTTTGTAATACCTGTCTCTTTGCAGATTTAATGAATGGATCGATTATCATCAATAACACTTTTTCAGCCTGCTTCATGACTTTATTTGGCCCAGTTCCCTTACCAGTTTTCCACCTTTTGTTAAAATATTTTTAAAATAAGTTTATATTTATAATAGCATAATTATATTAAATTGATTTTTTTAAATTATTTTATTACTGATAAATGATCAATGTTTCTTTCATGTTCTATCTAAATTTAGCCTCTTCACATCAAACAACATAACCGTGATAGTACTGCCATATTTAAATACTGTTTCTGAAGTATATATTATACTTGCACATTTTATACATTTTCCAGGATATGGTCCTAGCTCCAAGATTTAAAAACAGTTCTAATTATTATTCTGCAAGATGTTTGGTTTCACTCACTTTGCACTGATCCATCCAATATACCAAGAGATAGAACTTGAAATATATTATAATTATCTTAAAATATTATTTTTTTAAGATTCTGTTTGATTAATTCTAGATTTAAAATATCATATGTAAGACATCATGTTATTAAATCTTTAGCATTTATTCTCTTATATTTAATTAGTTCCAGTTTCATTTGCAATATTTGAAAATTTGAGTTATAACATTTGAAGTGTGTAAACTACAGGGTGCGGCAGAAAGAACTCCCCGATTTGAGAACTACACCGCTAGGGGTAGGGTAGGGGTGGAACAGCGGGGAGTGTGTCATTAGACAACTACGTTTATGCCGGTTCAGTTCAAGCTATGGCTTGGGTGAGAGAGCACTGTGCTTTTGTTGTGGAGGAGTTCATTCGAAATGGCGGTTCGCCGATAACGATGCAGTGAGCGTTTCGCCTGCACTTTGAGCTCAGTCGATGTGATCCCGTTCCTGATAAGGAAACAATTCACAATTGGATGCCTAACTTCAGAAAAACAAGCTCTGCATTAAAAAGGAAATCTCCAGGCCAACCTCGGACCGCAACAGGGCCAGAAAATGTGGCCTCTGTGAGAGCCTCGTGTCATCGCCTTGCATGGTGACATTGGGTGGCCGCCGCGCTCGCCAGATTTGAACTTGTGCGATTTTTTTCTCTGGAGCCACCTCAAAACCAAGGTATACCAACATCATCCCCAAACTTTGGAAGCTCTCAAGGCGGCAATCACTCAGGAAATTGATGCCATTCCACCTGAAATGACCCACAGGGCCATAGAAAGCTACTGGGAAAGGCTCAATCAATATATCGCCAATGGAGGACGCCACTTAAGTGATGTAATTTTTTTAACTTGTTGATTTCAAACTGCATTATGTGTACTACTCAGGTATAAAAAGATTTTTTTTCTACCTAGTTTCGTTTAGTTTCTATTAGCTTCCCAAATCGGGGAGTTCTTTCTGCCGCACCCTGTAGAACATAAATAATGCAAAAATTTATTCATTAGAGCCAAATAATTCATCAGTATTTACTAAAACTGACTGATGTCCAACTTAGAATATGGGGTACAGTAGACCATGGTCCATTATACTACGGGCGTTGTGGTCCAATCAGGCCCGGTTTAAGGCATGGGCAGCGTGGGCAATTGCCCACAGTGGCCGAATTAGGTGCGGCCATTTAGAAGTGAAATTAGGTGTAGTAAGAATGACTTTTGTAGTTATATTCAAAAAATTTTTGAAAATAAACCAATTTTGTGCTATTTTAATATAAATGAATTAATGTACTTTTTTTTAGATAGTATTAAAACATTAAAAAGATAAAATAGTTTTTCTCCCATAATTATATCCTTTTTAAAGCAATGTATAGTTCTTGAAAGTACATAAGCTCAAACACTTAGGAGATTACGAGATTTTATACAACTTGCAGCTGGATGCAGCCTGTAATCCCTGAGGCTGACTTTGTTTCCCACAAATACTGGAAAAAGACCCAAGGGGCGATTCTTAGAATTTGTTCCTGCTTCCAAATTCAAATTGTAAACACATAGATGTGGTCTCTATGATCGCATGTCTAAAAGGTCGGGAGGGAGGAGATTAGTCCAGATGGTCATCTTTTGGTATCTACCATTTTAGCTCATTTAAGGCCGTATCACATTCTACAACTTTTCCGGCAATTTTTCGGACAACCAACTTTTCGAACAATTTTTACGCCGAGTTGGGGGAAAACTCGTGTGAAATAAGGTCAAAAAATTGGGACAACTTTATCTGACCGGTATAGAAAAAGTTGTTCATTTGGGACAATTTTTTACCAACCAGCCAATCACAGATCAGTAGCAAAGGAATCATGTGTGTAGAAAGGTTGGCACAGATTCTACTACACTCTGGTTTGGCGTGAAATCCTCGCGCAAGTTTGAATCTGTGGAGCGTTAACAGATAGAATATAATAACAAATAGATTATATTGATATAATAACCAGGCAGCGCGAAGTATTATTTTAGTTTAGATTTAGAATTTTGTTAAGTATTTATAATATTTCTGTGTCATAAAGGTGGATGTCAATGGAAGTCGTCTCGAAGTCGAAAAAAAGTAGTCATGCGAGATGGAAATGGAGTTAATTGAATCAATACGTGAAAAATCATTTTTGTGGAATCTAAAAGATCCACTGTATTTAAAAAAGAATTTGAAGAAACATGCGTACGAGAAAATATCATCTTTACGAACCATCTCTTCCAAAGCGATTTTATATACATGAAATATTATATAATAAAAATTAAGATATTATTACTAATATAATCTCTTTGGTCTCTTCTGATTCAAATATATATTTACCAATGGCTTGCTAGTTTACAGTATAGATGCATTTCAGAAAATCCGCCTTTCTGTGAATTTAAACAAGAGCGTATGCGAGTTTGCTTTGGCGATATATACATATTTCATCAGTTTTCTAAAATAAGCTAACTAAAGTGATTCCATCACAAAACACAAAGGATCCTAATTTAAATTGTTTTAGAATATTTACTACACTATGGCAATTTCCTCGTTTTAACGAATACAATTATGTTTGTTCTCTTTCTCGAATCGTTAAAAAAAAACATCAGACAGAATTTAGAAAATGAATTTTTATGTATGTTCTCCATAGACTTTTTTTTATCCTTCTATTGCAATACTAAAACAACTTGAAAACTTATTCTGTTTACTCTTCAAAATAGTACTCTAAAATAACACTAAATGCATTGCATGATATAATTTGTTAGTACATTTCAAATGTGAAGTTTTGGCTTGGGTGGTAGAGAATCAGCTCAGCAAACGACTGGGCTCATGTTCGAATCCAAGCGAATTTTAAATTTTACAAGTGCTGCCATCTGTTGCTAAAATATTCAAATACAGTTTTTCTTTAATAATCTGCAGAATTTTTTTGTTTTAAATTATTTTACGTTCTATATACAAAATAACCTTATATCAGTAAATTATTTTTAAATTTGAATGCTTATAAAAATTTATTTCGAAGTTACTTTGAAAAATATCTTGAAGTATACTTTACACCAGGTATAGATTGAATATATTCTTAAGTAAAAAAATGCTTGTAAAATTAGCAAATATAAAATGTGCATGTAAAATTAGACAGAAATCATCGAACATCCTTATACGAGTAGTAGTTATCTTTCGACATGTAATTTCGAACATTTTAGATTAGAATAAAAACAAAAATCAAACTACTTTGAAATTTTAATAATTTGATGCTAACATTTGAAGAATTTTTTTATTATTTTAAACGCACATAGACAATTAGAAATTTACAATACATTTGAAAATCATTTACTTTTAATAAAAAAAATAAGTTTGTATTTAAATATGAAAAGTTTACTCTTTTAAATTTGAATGCTTATAAAAATTTATTTCGAAGTTACTTTGAAAAATATCTTGAAGTATACTTTATACCAGCTATAGATGGAATGTGCATTTAAATCTATTTTAAAACATAATTACTCAATAAATATAAATGTAGATAAAATAATTTTTTCAAAGTTTACTTTAATGAGAAATATTTTAAACGTTACAAATGAGCAAAGAACATCTTCGGATATTTAATATAGATACGTATTTGAAAACCTTTAAAATCAAGTATAAAATGGTAATGAACTTAAATTTGTTTAAGACATGATATTTTAATAACGGCATTCTTGAATTTAAATACTTTTTACGTTTTCTTTTTCTTTGTTTCATTTCAGTCAATATCGGCAATATCGCTTTCTAAACTAATTTTTTATCTTAAAATAGAGTGAATATTTTTCAACAAATATTTATTTGCGTTTTATACGGATGTGTGACAAATCCAAATATTTTTTAATGTTCATTCATCTGTTTAAGCTTCTGATATCTGAAGTAATCCATATAAAAAAGATTAAATCAAAAATTTACAATAGATCTTGTCCACAACATTCTCGGTTTGCTTTGTTTCTTCTTCTTAAGCAGGAATAATCCTAGCGTAATTATGCCAAAGCATATTTGATTTTGCCCTGCAGCTGATAGCAATTTAGTCATAATTACAAAGTAATAAAGGTTACAAAAGGAAGTACTAAGTAAAAAGTACATGTACAAATGTATAGTTGTCGCCAAAAGGCGATAAACATACTGCCACAGTTTTGTCATTTAGCACAACTTCTTCAAACTGTCAATAACCCTATCGCCAACTTTTTCGCCGAAAAATTGGTGGAAAAGTTGTCTGAAATAGTTGGTTGCTCCAAAAGTTCTTGAATGTGATACGGCCTTTAGGCACAGTGAGCCTAGCTGGAGGCTATTGCAGGTAACAGTGACTAGAAGTGAAAAACTACTACTTAGTATTCAGAGTGTTGTGTTATGCTGCTGTGCAAGATTCACAAATTCATCTTCATCAAATATGGCTTCTTTTAAGTATTCAGGTAACTTTTTTTGCAATTATTTAAAATATTTTCACAAAATTTCTTAATTGACTATATCTTTTGCTGATTTTTAATGTGTTTTAACAAATAAAATACATTTGATGCTGAAATTAGTCTATGGCATTAGCCCCAGAATAATACTGATAAAAGAATAATTTTTTCATGTTTTTATCCAAAATAGTATCTATAGGTCCTGTGGCTGTTCTATGAAGAATTTCAGATGCAAATAATTAAGCAATGGTGTAAAATGATCTTAATATTTTAATTTTTCCAGTTTCATTGCAAAACGAAAAAAAAATGGTATAAAAGATTTTTGCAAAGCAAAATATTCCTATATGAATATTTGCATAAAAGTGCAAAAGTTGTTTCTAAATTGTTAGAGCTGTTTTATAAATTAATTTATTTTATAGACCCAATCTGTGAATTTGACAGATTCTTCTGCTCATACATACAAATTTCTGTCTATATATACATTCAATAATCTGTAAATATTATTTTACTTTTGCATAATAAAATAATTACACTTTTAGTTATAATTATAATGTAATACATTTTTAGGTAAAATGTTAAGTAAACAATCTTGAAATTTGTAATATAAATTTCGATATTGGGATTTTATTTATTTCTACTCAAACAATTCATTACCCCTATCTCCATGTTCTAGTCAATTTCAACCGTTCGAGTTATTAATCTTTTTATTTAAGGTTTTATTGTATGATATGTGGTAATTTTTTGTCTATTTTTTTTTCAAAATCCAGAAAAAATGAAATATTGAAGTTCCTCTTTTCCAACGAATGGAATTTTTTATGCCCTATTTTTATTATCCCACTCGAAAGTCATATTTTTTTATTTCTACGACCCCCCCCCCCTTTTTTTTAAATTAATTTGGAAGCATTTGGATATTTCTCTGTGTTTCTGTTGGGCCCATGTATCTATCGCTAAATTCTTTTCAGATGTTTTAGTTTATTATTTTTTCCAAAATTACTAAAAAAATTTATTGCATTTTTTACTGCCTTGTCTTCCAATCATTGCAAATATGATTTTTTTTCCCTCTCTTTGTTTTGTGACGCATGTTATCCTTTGGCAGAAAAATAGAATATTTTTAATATTTACTCCCCTCCCCCTTTCCATCCTAATTGTTGTACCCTTTTCTATTCTATGTATTTTTCGTGATTTTGAAATAGGTTTTGTATCTTCTAATATTTTTTATGTATTTCCATTCACTTGTCACAAACACAGAGACATTTTAAACATTACATTTCTATAGTCTTCACACCCAGTGAATCTATAATAATAAAAAGAAGAATCTGTCTGTTTGTTTGTACACAATGCTGTGCAATATCTACCGCACTGAATTTTTTCACACAGTCGCATCTTGGGGCCAACAGCCGTACCGTGCTGAAAACACCGGTTCTCGTTAGATCACCGAAGTCAAGCAGCATCGGGCGCGGTTAGTACTTGGTGGGTGACCACCTCGGAACACCGCGTGCTGTTGGCCATCTCGGGTGCGGTATCCCCGTGGTTTGCGCGCTAGATTTGCACGCTACCACAAATTCCGCAGTGTTCATGCGGAGTACGATCACGTTAAACATGTGGGTCCGTAAGTCCTTCCGAGAGGTTGGTGGTAGGGGAAGGAGGGTACGGTCCCTGTGGATGCCTCCCCCACTGGGTTCCGGTTTAAATTGGGTGGCACTTCCCGGCCGTCCAAACAGTTACCTTACACCTTTCTGGTAGGTCGGACGGTCTGGGTCTCAACAACACAGTCGCATCTTGAGCCAACGGCCCTACCGTGCTGAAAACACCGGTTCTTGTTAGATCACCGAAGTCAAGCAGCATCGGGCGCGGTCAGTACTTGGGTGGGTGACCACCTGGGAACACCACATGCCGTTGGCACATTTCGGGCGCAGTAGCCCGGTGGTTTGCGAGCTGGATTTGCAAGCTGCCACAACTGCCACCGTGTTCATGCGGAATATGATCACGTTAAACATGTGGATCAATAAGTCCTTCCGAGAGGTTGGTGGTAAGGAAAGGAAGGTACGGTCTCTGTGGATGCCTCCCCCACTGGGTTCTGGTCTAAATTGGGTGGCACTTCCCGGATGTCCAAGTGGTTACCTTACACCTTTCTGGTAGGTCGGATGGTCTGGGCCTCAACAACAACACAGTCGCATCTATACCTGAACTAATGTGTCTCAAAGGCCCTTTTCCAAAATGTAAATTAGATTTTTTAACGAATTTTTAAATTCCAAAATCAGTTAATTTCCAGCTACAAATATGACCTAGCAGCTATATTCACGATTTAACAGTTACAGAACCTCTAGCCATCGATATGATCTAACAGCTACCCATATGATTTAACAGCTACCGCAACGATATAATACCATGTTCATCTCCTAGAGGTTATTAATCTCTCATTCATTTATTTTTTGCATTACGGAGAGCATATATTTTCTTTTTGCTTTGCGGATAGGGTACTGGTAATTTGGTGTCGGTTTAGGACTTGAAAAAAATTGAGTAGTGTTATCTGTAAATGTATTATTTAAGTAGCAGGGGTTTATTTACGTCCCACTCAACACTGGATAATTCATTCCAGTGATACAATAAAAGAAATGTTAAATTCGTCAAGGCATAAAATTTTCTTGTAATTTGGCTAGTATTCCATTATTCTGTATCTATGTCCCTGCAGTATTTGAATCAGATTTTAGAGGGGCTACAAAGGACAGTAACAAACAGCTTTGAAACAGGATTCCAGATTTTTATCTGCAAAATCAGAAATGCAATAAATTTAAATATTTTTGTGTTTTTAATTTAATATTTAAATATTAGCTATTTAAATAAATTGTTGATAATAACCTGCGAAATTCTGAATTGTCCTTTTATACTATATCTTAGCTTTATAGGGATTGAAATACTTTTCCTTCATATCTCTCCTCTTTCTTAATTTATTCAGGAGATCATTTGTTTGATTTGTTTACAATGTTTTACTGCTAAGTTGTACAAAGTTTTTTTTCCAAGTTTAAGTTTTTTCTCCCCCCCCCCCCCCATCCCCTCTAAAAAAAAAGTTTGATCCAAAATCCAATTACATACACTTTCAGGGTTTTCAAAGAGCTTCAAATTCATGTTTATTGTTCAAGGTTAGATCTTTTAGTTTTTGAGATGTTACAAACTTGAAAATTCGAAAATTTTCAATCTTCTTCAATTTGGCAAGGCGATTACTGGAGAACTATAAAAGCTTTTTGTAATAACAAATATAGACTTTGATACTAAATTTCTTAGTACTGTAATGAGAGCTGCCAGCGTGGTGACACCTGGGAAAAAGAAAATAAAGAAGAAACTGAGAGAGAGAGAGAGAGACTCACGACATCGGCTCGAGGCTGAAGCCCACCAGTTTTGTTGTTGAGACCCAGACCATCCGACCAACCAGAAAGGTGTAAGGTAACTGTTTGGACGGCCGGGAAGTGCCACTCAATTTAGACCGGAACCCAGTGGGGGAGGCATCCACAGGGACCGTACCCTCCTTTCCCTGCCACCAACCTCTCGGAAGAACTTACGGACCCACATGTTTAAAGTGATCGTACTCTGCATGAACACGGGACAGCTTGCAAATCCAGTGCGCATACCACCGGGCTACCACGCCCGAAATGTACCAACAGCATGCTGTGTTCCCAGGTGGTCACCCATCCAAATACCAACCGTGGCCGATGCTGCTTGACTTCGGTGCTCTAACAAGAACCGGTGTTTCCAGCACGGTAGGACCGTTGGCCACCAGTTTTGTTGTTGTTGAGACCCAGGCCATTCGACCTACCAGAAAGGTGTAAGGTAACTGTTTGGATGGCCAGGAAGTGCCACCCAATTTAGACCAGAACCCAGTGGGGGAGGCATCCACAGGGATTGTATACTCCTTCCCCCACCACCAACCTCTCGGAAGGACTTATGAACCCACATGTTTAACGTGATCGTACTCCGCATTAACACGGCGGTAGTTGTGGCAGTGTGCAAATCCAGAATACAAACCACCGGGCTACCATGCCTGAAATATGCCAACAGCATGCGGTGTTCCCAGGTGGTCACCCACCCAAGTACTAACCGCGCCCAATGCTGATTGACTTCAGTGATCTAACGAAAACCGGTGTTTTCAGCATGGTAGGGCCGTTGGCTCACCAGTTTTGTTGTTGTTGTTGTTGAGACCCAGACCGTCCAACCTACCAGAAAGGTAACTAGTGGATATAATTTAGCACCTGAGCGTGCGGCCGGTGTTTGTGTATTCTCGAAATGAAGGACAAAAAGAACTCTTGGGATAACCTCATCCTGATGTGTTCGTGTGAATGCGGTGTTGGAATATCCCTTCCATGCCAAGGATGTTAATAGATAAGTGTTCAACCTGTTTAAACTATTTTAAGTAGTTGTACTTTTGTTTTCGCCATCCGGCAACTGCAGTAGTGAAACCTATCATTACAAAAACATTCTTTTGTAAAACAAAGTGCTTGCCGTTCTCGTCTGAGCGTCGCTTTCATTTTCATTTGACCGGCGTCGGAATGTCTGCGATCGGTCTAGTGGAATAATGGATGTGCTGCAACTGTTTTCTTTTTCTTTCTCGCTTTTGATCAGAATTATTTATTATGCTTTAAAAAAAAAGACTGTTCTGTGTTAATTTGAAGAATTTAGAGAGTTTATACAATAGAAATGGCTTATCTTGATAAGGGACGTAAGGAAGATCTAAGATTACTTGTCCAAGAGTTGGGATTAGATGGAGCAGACACTCTTAAGGTGGTGGAGTTAAAAGATTTGATCACGAGTTCTGAAGACTATGGTGAAGAGTTGAGAAAATATATGTTGGACAATATTATTGAAAATCGAATAGTAAGGGAACAGGAAGTCAAATTGGAAAAGGAAAGAATATTTGAGTTGCAACTTGAATCTCAGAGGGTCTCGCAATCCGTAACCGCAACCCCGGTTTTGGAGACGGAGCAACCCAAGTGGGACGTGAGGAGAATTCTTTCTAAACATGACCCTAAGGACGATGATATGGCATTATTTCTTAATTTATTTCAACGACAACTTAAGTTCTTAAAGATTCCAGAAGCGACTTGGGTCCCATATTTAATTGGATCTTTACCATCTGAGGTCAGACAACTTATGGCTAGAGAACCAGAGGAGGAATGTCAGGATTACAATAAAGTGACAGCAATGCTGTTGAAAAGATATAAGCTTACTGCCGATAAATACAGACAATTGTTTTCCCTGCATCGCAAGAGCCAAAACAGTACTTAGCGTGATTTTTATTTTGAATTGACCAGTTATCTTGATGGCTGGCTTACTGAACTGAATGCCAAAATATTTGAACAATTAAAGGCACTGTGACCTGGCTGACCAAATGAAGAAACAAGTACCTCAGGAAACCAAAGACCATTTCCTTGATATTTGGTCAGAGCTGACCAACCCCTTAGACTTGGCGGAAAGGTTGGATACTTACGACTGTTTAAAGACTAATCAGAAGAAAAGTACGATTCCGCTGTTTCCGAGGAGGTCTAACAAGGTCAGAGATGAGGTTACAAAACCTGTTATGCCCAAGAGGTGCTCTCAGGAAGGCAGAACCAATCGAACAGATTTGGGATCCAACCAGGAACAACCAACGTTAACCTGTTACGGCTGTGGTAAAGTCGGATTTATAAAATCAAAATGCCCAACTTGTAATCCTCCCTGCTCGCTTTGAGAAGATTCAAATCCATAGTCCAGGGATACTGGAGCGGGTTACAGTAATGAATGTCACAATAAATGGTATAACAGGTACAGCGTGTGCAGATAGCGGAGCAACACACTCTACTGCGGGTGAAACCCTGTACCATTTGCTGAAAGATGAAGGAATTGAGTTTGAGAAAACATTTATTACGATGATGCTTGCTGATGGTGACCAAACTGAGAGAGACGTTTTTACCACATGTGTGACAGTATGTCTGGAGGGACGTTCTTTCCCAGTAACTCTTTTTGTGCTACCAGAAGCCAAAGGAAATCGTACCCTATTGGAATCAGATTTTCTGAAGAAATCCTGAGTCGTGCTGAATCTTCAAAACCATACCTGGTTCTACAGTAATAACCCAAATGAATACTTTCCATTCGCTGAAAATCCTACTGTCCAATCCTGTGACATTAAGGAAGGTACGATGGTGGCAAATTCTTGTCTACTCCGACCCAACGAAGGTGACTATCTAAAGGAGGACCAACGCCGAAGACTCAATGCATTGCTTACCCAGTGTGAAGATACCTTTAATGCGGGGGAGAGCCAATGCCGTATATGGAACATTGGATCAACATGGGTGATTCTTCCACAGTTGCCACTACTCCCTATAGGCTCTCTCCTGCCAGAAAGGAAATTCTGAAAGAACAGATCGCGACACCCTTCTCAAATCGGGCATAATCGAAGAATGTGACTCTCTGTATGCTGCCCCGGTGGTGTTAATACCAAAACAGAATGGGGATTTCCGCCTTTGCATCGATTACCGAAAACTGAATACTGTAACTAAGCCTGATCCACATCCGCTACCATGTATGGATGATCTTTTGCAAAATGCTAAGCTGACTACCTACATGTCTACCATGGACTTAAAATCTGGTTACCATCAAGTCAAAATGCACCCTCCCGATAAGGACAAGACAGCCTTTGTTTATCCATATGGAGTGTTCCGATTTATGGGCATGCTCTTTGGTCTAAGGACGGCCCCTGCAACCTTCCAAAGACTTCTGGATCTTTTCCAAAATGGATTGAAAGTCAACATCCTAGCCTATTTGGATGACATTATTGTGATGTCCTCTACCTTCGAAGGACATTTGGAGGACCTTTGGTTAATTTTTGACCAGTTACATACATTTAGACCGCATGTCAATCGTGCAAAGTGCCACTTTGCTTGCCCAAAAATTAAATACCTTGGCCGCTACATAACAAGAGATGGAATCGAGGTAGACCCAGGGAAAATAGAAGCAGTTCTACAGATACCCTCTCCAAAAGGTGTAAAGTAAGTACAGAGTTTTCTCCAGACCTGTAGTTAGTATTGGCGTTTCATTCTTCAGTTTGATGAAACCTCCAAGCTGCTGAGCAACTTTACGAGGAAACGAACATCCTGGAGGTGGGGGCAAGACGAGCAAACAGCCTTTGAAACTCTGAAACAACGTTTGGTGTCACTACCAGTGATGTGATTACAAAAAACTGTTTTGGAGCAATTTTTGGAGCAGCAAATTTTCAAAATTGGAGCAGCTTGTATCAGGCAAATTTTCAAAATTGGAGCAGCTTGTATCAGGCAAATTTTCAAAATTGGAGCAGTTTGTAGCAGGCATTTTTTTAAAATTGTAGCCATTCGTAGTAAACAGTTTTTTTTTTATATTATAGCAAGTAATTTTTTGAGGCTTTTTTTAATTTTAGCAGTCTGTCGTATATACAACAGATATTGAAGACAATCAAGTTTTAAAAATCTAATTAATAAAATTTAAGTATAAAAAATAAAAATTTATATCTCTTAGAACTAGAATTATTAATGAACTAAAAATAATATACAAAATCTAAAAAATGCTTATATATTATCTGCAAAATATTTATTGAATTTAAATTTAAAAAAATAGCAAACTTATCTGAACATATCATTAATTAACAAATTCATATTTTCCTTCTTTTTACACCTTTCACTGTTTCAATTTCCTTTTGTACTACTTTTAGTTCGTTTAAATATAGTTCTATTTTTTTCTTACTGTCTTGCAGAACAGCCTGTCCACTTTCTATTTTTGAAAAATCCTTTAATGATATTCCATTTGAAATCAGCTCCTCGGCACTATCTAGCATTTTCTGCGAAGCTTCCAATTGATGCTTAATTCTTTCTTCTTTTTTAAAGATATCTTCATCTGTAACATCACATCTTTTATTGCTTTTTTCAGTCCTTTCTGATTCTATCCGCGCTCTATATATTTTCGATGACTCCTTCATGTATTTTAACAATTCGTGTGTCACAGGTAAATTTTGGCACACATTTTCATATCGCTTCATATATGATTTTGTGTGACGTAATCCATTAATACTATGCAAGCTTAACTGGTTCCGAAAACTCAGCATTCTTTTGTTTTCGCTGAATCCCCTTTCCACTTCTGCATTACCATGTGGCAAACAAAGCAAAGCTTTACCTGCTTTCTTTATCAAAGGGTACTTGGCCATTCCTAGATTATTTTTAATTTGAAATATGTATGTCCAGTAAGTATCAAGTCGTGCAAAATTAGATTCTAAATAATTACTATCCTCATCATTTGATTCAACAATAGATTCTGGAAGTTGCTGTTTCAGAAATATAATTGAATGTATACTCGCCAACTGTAGAGAAATCCACTCATCTGTTAATTTTACTATTGATGATGATTCTATAACATTTGGCATCTGTGATGCCAAAAATCTTATATAAGAAATTGAGGAAGCCTCTATTCGTGCTAATGGATGGAGACATTTTAGACATCTGAGAACTTTATTATCTAGTGGCATTGTTTTTATTAATTTCGATGCACATTTCTTATAAAACTGTCTCGCTAACATAAAAAATTCCTTCTTCTCTGTATCCGACAGTCCACTAAGAGCTCTTTCTGTGTCCAACCTTACTTCAGCTTTCTTAAGCCAATTTTTTTCTGTATCAACCATTTTTAAATCCGAGTTACTGAGACTAAGAAGAAAGTCTGGCACAGTAAACCGCCCCAAGACCTTTTTTATCAAAAGGCATATCTCGTCATACAATATGTGTAAGAGTGGTCCTTCTTGCTGAAAAAGCTTTAAAAAAGGTGTAAAAAGTTCTGCAGCATTTTTCAAAAACAACAATTTAGAATAGGTAAATTTGCATTTTAACATTTTGCAGATTCTTTGATGTCTATCATTTCCCCCTCTCATATTTCTTTTAGCAGAATTAAGAAAGTATTCTCTAATTGGCTCATACTGTTCAATTATCCTGTCTAATGCCAATTGCAAAGTTAACCATCTGTTTGACACATGGCGTAAAAATATATGATCTGGCAAGCACAAGCTTAATTGCTTTTCTCTAAACTCTTCACTTCTTGTGGCAGATTGCTTGAAGAAATAATAAATATCAATGCATAATATCTCAATATCTGCAAATGTATCCAATCCAAAAGCAAAAGCATTATGGACTTTGTGGAGTGAACAAATGCCCATGTTCAGAAGATATTTATGAAGTTGTTGAAATTTTGTATGCAATGATTTCATCACATTTAGGCCATCTGAAAAAATACTCAAAAATTTATCCTGTGGTAGACTTGACAGAGCATTACTGATATGATTAAGCAGTATCTCCGATGTTGCTGAACCTAAATGGTAAGTTTGAAAATGTTCACAAACAACAAGCTTTTTTGATTCCGAGTAATACCGTATTAAAATGTCCAATTGCTGAACTCTTTTTTCAGGCAATGGAGTTTCATCAATTTGTAGTGAAAAGAAAGCTTGTGTTTTAAAGATCTCATTTACAATTTGTTCCTTAAAATAAGGACCCAAGCCATCAGATATCAAATAGGATAACTTGTTCCGGCCACATGAAAAGTCACGAGCAATTCTTGAATCACTAAATATATCTACAAAAATATTTGACAATGCATGTCCTGAGCTATATGGTATATCATGAACAGCAATTGCAATAGCAAATTTTGCTTCAGCAGATATTACTTTATCATTATGAGACATGATGCTTGGAGAAGGCAACGAAACACCTGAACTTTGAAAGCTATTGATGACCCTTTGATCTTTTTTCTTTTTCAGTTCACCGGAAAAGTTTCTAAATTTTGCACATTTTTCAATGTGTTTCTTTAAATTTGCATGCCTTTTTTACTGCTTCTACACCATGCTGAGAACAGTTGATGACACTGTCGCAAATAATACAAAGTGCTTCTTCTGGTTTAAATCCAGGAGAGCACCATGCACCTATATTATCCCCATTTCCATCAGTCTCCTTCAAAACTTGAACCGAATTAAATTTACTTTTCCGTTTGCAGGACATACCTGAAATAATATAAAATTTTAGTAAAAGTGTAAAAATTAAAAAAAATTCAATACACATATAAAAAGAACTAAAGTTTACAAACAACCTATAAAACATTTTAAAATTGCAGCAGATAATTTTTGAAAAGATATAAAAATAAAGAATTGTATTAAATAATTTTAAAAAGATAAAATTTAAAATAAATATTTTTTTTAATCTAAAAATTTGTAATAAATAATGTTGGCAAAGACTCACAAAATAATTTTTAAAGGAATCTAAAAAAAAAAGAAAAAAAAAGAAATAAGAAAGAAAGAATGCAATAAATAATTTTATAAAAATGTAAAGCATTTAAAATTTGCAATATTTTTCGAAAAAGATACTATCTAAAGATGGAGATGAATGGAAAAATGTTAGCAGACTCTTAGCAATGTAGGAGAGTACAAACTGAATTGCGCAATCACACTATTTAAGTGAAAATAATTAAAAAATTAAACCCAATTGTTAATCAAAATATGAAAATAAGCTAGTTTAGTCAATCTAATGTGCAATAATTTGAAGATGGCGACGGATGGAACAGGATATTTGTATTAGAAATCTGTACGGGCTGCCTGGCATATGGGCTCAGGCATGGGCTTGAATTTTTAAACACTGTTTCGTGCCGAATTTCGGGAAGTAGATAAATTTAATCCAAAAATACCGGGACAGACCGAACTCGCATCCGATTGACCGCAGCTTTTAAATAAAGAATTCTAGTTTAGAATAGAAACAGAAAGAAATCGTATTTTGAAAGAAAATGATCGGAAATTTCTTGAAATGATACAAAATGATGGAAATTGAAGGGGGGGGGGGGGAAGCAAAAATACTTACGGTAAATTACGTGCGAAATGTTTAATGAAAATGCATGATAGATGCAAAGCGAAAATACTCAAAAAATCCGATTGAAAAAGATACCTATTTCCTATTCAAATGCAGAATCCGAAAAAGCCGCGTGTTAATTGGATGTCAGAATATCGTAGGCTACCAGATTGGCGATGAAAATGGAATAGAATTGTAACCCAATTCTATTCCATTTTCATCGTCAATCTGTTTGCTTCGCGCCGGAGGGGGGGGGGGGCTATTCTCCTAAACTTACGAAAATAGCGAATTCGAAAGAAAAACTAAAATCCGCGATTTCATAAGCGAAAATCCAGGATTCCGCAAAAAAGTAGCAGGCCTGTTTATATTGCGCTAAAATAAGAAATAGTAAAAATATATATATATAATCTTAAAAATAAATATTGCGCGATGTGAAAAAAAAATGAGCAAAATTTAAAAAAACTCATTAAACATTGGCGGAAAATTTAAAAGTTAATAAAAATCAAGCAAAAGCTAATTAAATAGCAATTAAATTACATTAAAAACTATTTTACGAAAATTCTATAAATAAATTCATAATAAGAATATTTTTACCGATGTTTAAGATTCTTTTCAACATTAGATTTTGTCTTACTTAAAAGGCTTGTTTACTGCCCAGTGTTAATTAACAGGCCGTTATACAAAAGCAAATGAATTTCAAAAATCTTTTGAAATTTTTATATCATATATCAAGGGCTTTTTTTTTTCTTTAACTTCAAAATCAGTATATTTAGTACACAACTGATGAACGCACAAAAATTAATTTTAATGGATTCGCGGTAAATGAAATTGACGATGTTAAAAAAAAAAAAGGAGGTAATATGAGTAAATTAATTTCCACTTACTTTTTTAATTGCTTTATATAAGATCTTTTCTCTCTTCTCCAGACACAGCAAAGATGATATTGAACCACGAGGTAAGAACTTCCTCCAAACCACAGACTAATATAAGTATTCTGTGCTCCAAACCAGCTCACGATCAAAGAACCTGTTCCAAAGATCTCCCATAAACCACCGAGTCTCGCCGGAATCGCCTCCCCCTTTCTTTCCCCTATGTTCCCACTCTTCTGGATGAATTTGTGACTCACCCTTTTCTCCTTACAGAAGTACTTCGCGTCAGCATTCTTGCCCGTCAATCAGTCGTTCCTTTCTGTTTGGCAAAACAAGAATCGCGTACCGCGGTATTTTTATGAAATGGCGCAGCGTTGGCGCAAAAACAGTTAAATTTTGCTTTTTGTATCAGAATGGCGCAGCATACTTTGAAATGCGCAGTTTGGCGCAATTGGCGCAGTAATCACATCACTGCACTACCTGTGTTGAAGCAGGTCGATGAGGCCGGGCCTTTTATTCTCAGGACTGACGCTTCAAGTTAAACTCTGGGTGCGGTCCTTACTCTCAAGAGCAGGGCCCCGAGGAGCACTCCATCGAGTGTGCTAGTCAATTGCTGATTTTTGCGGAAAGAAACTACTAAACTACGGAGCGGGAAGCCCTCGCCGTGATCTGGGCACTAGGAATATTCCGCGAATACATCGAAGGAGCTGAAATAACAGTGGTTTCCAATCATCAGCCTTTAAAATGGCTGATGAGCCTGAAGTCGCCAACAGGACGACTGACAAGGTGATCCTTACAGATTCAATCGTATAATTTGAAGTTTGAGTATATTGCCAGTAGAGCAAATGTCATAGCCAACATGTTATCCTGCCCTGCATGTACTACACATGAAGGGCCCACCTGCGAAATCTGTACTGTTACCATAGACTTACCGTCCAGGAAAGCGAGTGATATCCGGGATGAGCAGTTGAGAGATGACTTAAAGAAAATTATTGACTGTTTTGAAGGTGACCACAGAACTGAAAATTTCCCAAATTGGACGAGCCGTGATTATCTTATTTCCCAAGGAATCCTGTATTGTTACTTCCCGGATACTAAAACCCAAGAGGTCCAGTTAGTGGTTCCAATCCAAGAGCGCAAAAGAGTCTTGCAGAAGTACCATGATACTCCGATCAGCGGACATTGTGGTGCTGAGGGTACTTACTACAGGATTGCCTACCGCTATTACTTTCCTGGAATGAGAAAATACATTGCGGACTACATAAAAAACTGTGTTGATTATAATAGATATAAGCCCAGAAACCAAAAACTTGCAGGACTTTTAAAAGGACACCCGCGTGTACTTCCAACGTTTCGAAACGCTTGCGATAGACCTCTTCGGCCCCCTGCTGAAAACGCCGGATGGGAAGAAATGGATTTTTATAGTGGAAGACACCTCTACCAAGTGGGTGGAGCTTTTTCTCTCCAACAAGCCACTGCGAAAGAATGTGCGGTAATTCTACTGGAGGAGGTGTTTTTGAGATATGGATTGCCTCACTGGCTTATCAGCGACAATGGTACCCAATTTGTTAGCGCTGTCCTTTAGCAAGTGTGTAATGTGCTCGGAGTCAAACAAGTACCGACTCCTGTCTATTGGCCTCAGGCAAATCCTATGGAATGGAAAAATAGAGATCTAAAACCAAGACTGGCCATCCTCGTAGGACACGATCACATCTTGTGGTCCGAAAAACTTCCAGCTATACGTTTTGCCCTCAACACCACAAGATGTGACACTACTACTCATACTGCAGCCTTCTTACAGTTTGGAAGAGAACGTAGGACTCTGAACGACATCCAGCATGACATACGAACCGTGATCCATAATGACAACTTTGTTGCCAAAATTATGCCATATCTGCAAAGATTTGCAGATATGAGCACCGAGATAAAGCATTTGGTAGAACAGAAACAGGATCGGAGGAAGAAATATGCTGATAAAGGTAAAAGAGGAGCGCCGTCGTATGTGAATGGGGATAAAGTGTGGGTAATCTCCCGCCCGATAAGCAATAAAACCAGCCAGAAAACCACGAAGTTTGCACCTTGGCGAGACGGGCCCTTTGTTATACTAACTCAGCGTTCTCCAAAGAGTTATGAAGTGGCCGATCCAAGTTCCCCAGATATACCAGTTGGGACTTATCACACCTCTGCCCTCCGACCTTGCTCCTTGCCTCTCGACACCGTAGCCATGCTAATCACCCCCTTGCGTAGAAGGGGCTGACTCCGAAAGACTAAAATAAACCAGAACAGCTCTAGTTCCCCATCTACCACTTCTGTCTACTCGTCGAGTCGACTTTGTGGCCAGGGGGAGGGGGAGGAGACTGTAACGAGTGAGCTGCCAGCGCGGTGACACCTGGGAAAAAGAAAATAAAAAAGAAGAAAAGGAGAAAGAGAGACTCACAACATCGGCTCGAAGCTGAAGCCCACCAGTTTTATTGTTGTTGTTGAGACCCAGACCGTCTGACCTACCAGAAATGTGTAAGGTAACTGTTTGGATGGCCGAGAAGTACCAGTTTTGTTGTTGTTGAGACCCAGACCGTCCGACCTACCAGAAAGGTGTAAGGTAACTGTTTGGACAGCCAGGAAACGGTTGTAGAAAGCCCAGACCACACGACCAACCCAAAGGCTTATGGTAGCTTTCTGTGTGGCCAGCGGGAAACAGTTGTGTAAAACTTCTTAACTTTGTAATGTTTGTGTTCTATTTGTGAATAGTTTAATACTGTCATTAAACATCAAAATATGCACAAGTGTATCCGTGTCAATCCTGTACAACTAGCGGATATAGCACATATTTTTGCCGTTTACTGTTTATATCTATATTTTATAGTTTAAAATAAAAACAAGAATAAAAAAACACTCACTCGGACAGATACTTTTTTGTTTTCTAAAAAAAGTTCTAAATATTAAAATATTGAAATTATTATTATTAGCGTTCAAAGAGTTTTACATTTTTTGTAACGCTTCATTTTCCCTCCACAGAAACCCCAAACATAGATGTTATTCACGTAAAAAAAAACACTTATATCCACGTTCCAGAATTTATTTCACAATAATATTAGCAGTGTATTAATTAACGTAAACAGAAATGTATAGCATTATTGAACAAAACAAAATTAATTTGTCTTTTCTTGTGAATGAAACGTGCTATACGTATATATGAGAATGTTGATAATAGATTTATCATATAAATACTCTTATTAATTTTATGCATCATTTTTTATCCATATTCAAAAAACGTACAATAACACGAGAAATGTTCATACTATCATTCTAAAGTAAGCTCCATTTGATTTCTAATGAAAACTTACATATAACATCATTGTTTATTTAATATTATTGGATGTAATATTTTTTTTATGATTTAAAAGAAGTTTGAAAATTTGCAACCTTCTGACCTTTTTCCTTTTAAAATCATAAATTTTATTCGCTTCATTCTATTCGTTCTAGAAATTTTGTGTCTCTAGATTCCTATAAGCACCTATACATACATTACACTCACATATGCACAGACATCCCTTTAAAAATAATTAATTCGGGTTAAAGAATCTTCAAAATGTATATTAATCCATCGAAAATTCGAGTTTTCAACCCCATCAATATTTTTCCTATACTTTGTGTTCAGGGAAATTACAAATAAAATCCAAAATTCAGTTACGTATTATAAATTATTGCTGCATTATATATGTATGCATGTCGAAAGAAATGTAAAGCATTACATTTTCTAAACCGCTAATTAGAGATATAAATTTAGATGAGAATAAAATTTGATAGGTCAATGAAATAAAACAATTTTCATAAGATGATGGTGATCCTGTTTCTAAGGGGGATTAGTCCCCTCTTGCCTATCTAAGACACTTTGCTTTTTTGCTTTTAATAACTTTCTCGAATAATCATGAAAAAAGTCCAGTCCTCATCCACACACCTATGTGGCACCGGCCGTCCAAATAGTTGCTCTTAGTCCTCTGGACGAGTCGGACGGTCTGGGTCTTCAACACCTATGTGGCAGTCATCAGTACTGAGAGACAAGCAGAATTTGTCTCTAAACATGCCTCTGATCGGACACTTTCTATGTGGACAGAGCTAAACACCATTCCAGGCAGCTCTGCCTATGTTGAGGGTTCAGTCATAGACATGTTAATTAAGGTGACCAATCGTCCTCCTTTAGGGAGGACAGTCCTCCTTTTGTAGGTTCTGTCCTTCCTCAAAAAGTGTCCTCCTACCTGTCCTCCTTTTCCATATTTTAAAACTAATCTGCTAATCTCTGTATTCAGAGATGCCGCGCCACACTGTTACGTGTCATGTGACGGTACAGCAAACGAGGAAAGGTTAGCTTAACAAGATTAGAAATTCTTACGGTTAGAAATTCTTTGGGTACAGTTCGGAAAGACGCGATTATGAAACGCATGCTCATTGCATAGGAGAACTTCACGTGTCTCGCACCATTGTGCACTTCACTTTGTTTACTTTATCTCTATATTATACTTCGTGTAATCAAGATTGAATGTTGATACTCTAGCTGCAGCACTTACCGTAAAATTCAATATGAAGGATATATCTTGCTCCGAAATTTCCAATATATTGTTACTGTTAGAAAATGATACATTGACAAAAAATATTCATTCAATGGAAAAATACTCGTTTAAGTAAATAATTAAAAGGGATGTAAGCATAATTAGTGTATTTTTGTTTGAATTAATAAAATGTTTCATTTATTTACGTTGTACTTTTTTCTTAAATTTTTTCGTCTTCCTTTTCATTATAAAAAAATTGGTCACCTTATGTTAATAGACATAGACACTTAATCCCACCTTCTGCCAATCGTCCCCGAATAATATACATTGATACAGGATGCACAGGGGATAGCAAATGCCTTCGATTGGCTGATAGCGACATCATTGGTGTAGACGTGACTCCTCTCCTGACTGCATGATCCTCTCGAACAGCTCTCTGTCTGGGGCGTTCTGAGCCTCTGCTATGGTTACATAGGTCTTCTCTGATCCGCTGTTTCCATCACCGAGCAACTACCATATCACTCTGACCAAGATGGCGACTGATAAGTCTGTTGGACCAACAAGTTTCCCTTGAGCCAATGATGCAACTTCTTTCTAAATCAGACAATTGTTCGCAGTGCTGTCAAGTACGTCTCAAAGGCATCTTTGTACACAATTTTCAGTATTAAAGCACAAAATCCAGTTCCAATTGCCCATAAGTCAGAACATCGGTTGTTTTAAATGCTGCACGATACGTCGTTTTCATGCATGTTGCATGAGTCCTATAATGTCATTGGCGTTGAGAGTTTGATCATTTGAATAAGTCTTAAAATGAAATTTGCATGCTCAGTTTCGTGGCTGTAGCTCACTTTATATATCTATATATACAGGGTGTCCCAAAAACATTGACCTCGGCTTTTATTCCTTAAATATTGATCTTAGACATAAAATATATAAAATAAATTACAAAGTTCTGTAAAAAAAAAGTACAGAATTTTCTGAAATCAATAAAAATTTTCAGGGTATTAAATTTTAAGAAATATAAAATTGAAATTTCTATACGGCCCCCGTACAAAAACATTTCCAATGAGTAAAATGTGCCTCATACACTAATAAGGTGATGTACAAAATTTCAGCATTTTATCATAAAAAGTTCCAGAGATATGTTTAAACAAAGTTGGTGAGGGATCAACAAACTTAACAAGATCTAATTTCATACAGCCCTCTAATCCCAATAAAGGTCGTAATTTAATATTATTAGTAATAAACTCCATAACTGCTTTCTGTTTACCAATACTGCAATTTAGCTTAACACCACCAATAGGCTTAATTTTTGAGCATCCATAAGCTTCTAACAATATTTGTTTTTTCAATTTGTATACTTTCATCTACAGCAGTAAGAAAATAACACATTAACTTGAGCTCCGGTATCCAACTTAAATTTAATTTCTTTGCCTTGTACTGAAACACTTTTTATCATTTCATTTGATGATGACACTTATCAACTGATCTTACCACACTTATAGAAGAAAAAAAAAACCAGACATGTTATATTGACAGCTGAAGTTCTAAAATTTTGATTTTTGTGATATATTTCTGTTACACAACAAATTCTGCATGATATTAAAAAAAAAATGATTCCTTAAGCCATAGTTATAGCATTGCTTCTCATAAACTAATCATTCTCTCTCTAAGCTTGTGTTTCATGTTGCATAATTTACACAAAAAGTATTAGTTTCTGTTGGTCTTCCTAAGACTGTTGTGTTTGCATTAGATATGGTAAAATATTGCACACCTTTCTTCACAAAGTCAACACTTTATCTTGAACTCTTTGAGCTCTAAAAACTTGCTTAATTCATTTGCTCTATAAATATCCACTGCTTTATTAGCAAAAGATCTCCTTCATGTAACAGTCTTTCCTGCAAACTTTCTTCTAGTTCTTCTAGTTCTTCTTCTTCTTGAAATTTTCTTCTAGTTCCTGTGAATGACTGTTGAAGATGTATTGTTCAACAACATTTTTCTTTAGCGCTGTATGGCTCTCAAAGCACTCCAGTGCTTTTTTGTAGTTATTACACACATCATCAGCAAGTATAAAAGTGTTAAAACTTCAAAAGCATCTTCTGCAATAGAATTTAATAACACTGCAACTTTAACACCCAAGTCTCTTTCTTGTCAATACCTGATACTTTCAGATAAATTGTAAGTAACAGTTTGAACGCTTGAGTTTCAATAAATAAAGTATATATATATAAGGTTTGCTTAATATAAGGTAGTGAGATAAAAGTCACTTACCTTTATTTCATCGATATCTCGGTAGATCCACAGTTTCCTTGAGCATTTGATTTAATTAATTGGCTGACAACAGGATTTGTAGCAAGGATGACTAATACTCCTAATGTGATTTAATTACACATTATTACTTTATATTAGATTATATACAGAGGTTAGGATGTTTACAAATGTTCTTGCAAGTTTGACAGCCGCTAATGCTGTGAAGGGGAGTGAAGATGAAAGGTTGCAGGAGGTTGGCGTAAAAATGAAAGAGTCACAAATTGTTTGATATCGCTCAAACGGCGATGCATTACAAATATCCAACATGAACTTATGCTAATTTTCAGCCATATTGCCTTCAAGGCTTAATCCTAACTGCGGTTCACTGAATTTCATTTCCAAAAGCAAGAAATTCAATATTTAAACTAGAGTAAATTCATTATTCGATTACACCATGTGGTAATTTTGTAGTTACTATTAATCATGAGACACAATAATCATATCAAACATCTTTTATTACTTTTTTACAATGAACTTTGCTTGCACTATTTTTCTATGACTACATAGGACATTCTACAACTGTCCACATTGTCAGATTCCAAATCAGTGCTTTTATCAGTCTGTTGCCAGATCCCCTTATACCACAGAATGTATTTTAACAATACATTTAATAAATATAATTTTGGTATTTTTAAATAAAGTCTTAAATAAAATTGTTTTTACAAGTATAATTTAGTTCATTTTTAAAGTTCTATAAATAGTTATCTTTATTTTTTACAAACCAGTTTATATTAAAAAACATAAAAGTTATATAAACCTGATCAATAATTTGTTATATTCACTTCATTCATGCATATACAGGAAAAGTGTGACAGGATGAAAGTTCAAATTTGTTTTTCTGACAGCTTTAAACATTAAGAGCATCCTTAAACTCGAATCTAATATGATCTATGTGTATGAATGTCTGTTTATGCATTAAGAGTCTGTAAACACAATATCCAAATAATGAATGAAGTGATTCAAGCAATATTTAGTATGATTATATAGTCTATAAAGTATGAAATACTATTTATTTTTAGTGAGTACAAACATTAAAAATCTGATGTGGGCAGCACATGACTTTCCCTGCAGACTTATATTCACGTTCTCTTTATTTTTACTACATTTAGTTCACTTTTAATTCAATTTTCTTTCTCATTTGCTAACTGGATTTCTTTTCAAAGGTGGCGTAGAGAAATACGAAAAAACTAAAATATCTCGAGAACGGCTAGTCCTAGTGTAATGAGGTTGGTCTTATTCTTTTCTTCGTTAAAAATTACGTATAAAACAAGCTCTTAATGGATATATTTGAGCTTACGTACTTTCTTATTTTAAATTTTGACGATATTTGTGGGCCATTTTGCAAAAAAGGCAGGTTATTTTTTTCCGAATCGTACCAAAATCTAATCAGCACCAGAATGACCTACAAGCAACTTATCTACCAAATTTTGTGAAATTCGGTCCATTAGATTTTTAGCTAGAGTGGATACAAGCTTTTGCGGGCCATTTCGCAAAAAAAGGCGGGTTCTTTTATACCCAATCGTACCCAAAACTAATCAGCACCAGATTTGCCCACAAGTGACTTACCTACCAAATTTTATGCAAATCGGTCAATTAGTTTTTTAGTTAGAGTGGATACAAAATCTGCACAGACAGACAGACACACACACAGACGTCACGCTAAAAATAGTTTTTTTGTATTCTAGAGGTCTCAAAACGTGTAGATCCGTCGAAAACTCGAGTTGTGATTTTCGGCATGATTCCAATACTTTCCCTATACATTACTATGTATTGCAGGGAAAGTAAAAATCTGATGTGGGCAGCACATGACTTTCCCTGCAGACTTATATCCACGTTCTATTTATTTCAATTAAATGTAATTCACTTTTAATTCAATTTTCGTTCTCATTTGAAAACTGGACTTATTTTCAAAGGTGGGGTGGAAAAATACGACAAAAACTAATATATCTCGAGAACGGCTAGACCTAGTGTAATGGGGTTGGTCTTATTCTTTTCTTCGTTAAAAATTACGCATTAAACAAGCATTTAATGGATATATTTGAGCATACGTAGCTCTTTAGTATAGATTTTGGCAATTTTTGCGGGCCATTCTACAAAAAAAGGCAGGTTATTTTTTTCTGAATCATACCAAAATCTAATCAGCACCAGGGTGACCTATACGTGACTTATCTACCGAATTTTGTGAAATTCGGTTCATTAGTTTTTCAGCTAGAGTGGATACAAGCTTTTGCGGGCCATTTCGCAAAAAAAGGCGGGTTCTTTTATTCCGAATCGTACCCAAAACTAATCAGCACCAGCCCCGCCCACAAGTGACTTACCTACAAAATTTTGTGAAATTCGGTCCATTAGTTTTTTAGTTAGAGTGGATACAAAATCTGCACAGACAGACACACACACAGACGTCACGCTAAAAATGGTTTTTTCGTATTCTAGAGGTCTCGAAACGTGTAGATCCGTCGAAAACTCGAGTTGTGATTTTCGGCATGATTCCAATACTTTCCCTATACATTACCATGTATTGCAGGGAAAGTAAAAATGCACCTAAATTAATTAAATGGTTTGCAATATTTTTGCAAGGCATTGATAACAAAAGAATCAGATTTTTAATAAACATGCAATTGATTTAACGTGAATAACATTGTTCGAAACTTTTTACAAGTAATTAATAAAGCATTTTACACATGATTATTAGTAAATTCACCATGGAATGAAGTAAAATATGCTGTCCACATCATACATTTTTGACTTGAATTTAAAAAATTACGAAGAACAGCAAATATTTTATAGATGGCTATTAATTCAATATGATTCAATATTTCTTTCTGAATCGCATAACAATATATTTAACTTTCAAAGATATAATTAACTATAAAACTAAGAAACAATAATTTACTAAGGTATTTCAAATATGCATCAAGAATATTTCTAACAGCAAAATGCTTACCACTAGGAAGTTTTATTAAGAATCCAAGTTAGTAGCCCACTGTGATTAAATGGTAGGGACATATATATATATTCATAAACCCACACTACTACGATTTGAAATAAAAACTAAAATATAACTAAGGTAATTACCATGGTCAAATCTGACTTCGTGATTCGGGTAATTTTATTTTATCTATATCCTCTAGGTTAAAAATATGGTTAGGTACTTCATGCAGTGGGCTTCTATCAAATTTATCGGATGGTTGTCTTCCGGTGGAAAGTAGCGTTATTTTCCATTCAGGCCAATATTATGCTGACTGCAATACAGGTATAAAAAATTTTTTCTATATTTTTAAATTCAAACCCTTTTTTATAGCTATGTTATGTAATATATGTTTGACTGTATCTGTAATATAAAAATAAATACTTTAAAACATCATTGGACATATTATTCCAGCTAACATGTAAAAATGAAAATAATTTCAATAAAAGCAAAACCCCTAATTCCCTCCTCCTATATGTATATAGGAGGAAAAAATTCCATTTTTCAAGATCTATTTTAATGTTATATATCCATTGGTGATCTAAAAATAGTATATTTTTAATTTTTTAAAGTAGTTTATTTTTAAATATTTTCTTTCTTGATAAAGAAAAGTTATAAAATAATTATGTTTTATCTATAACAGGATTTTTGTTAATGATAAATTTAAAACATTACACAAAAGGAATAGCAGGAAAAAATAATTTAAAATTCTTATAACGTAAATTATTAAATATAATAAATAAGAGTAAATTATAAAATTGTAAGAACAAATTTAAAAATGCTTTTGAAAAGTATATTATTAAATATTATATTAGAATTCGTTTTAAATATTTACAGATGGGAAACCTTTATGACACTTATGAAAAAAATAAAAAATTAATAACAAAAAGAAAAAATAATTTACTCAGTTTATTATATATATAAAAAATGCATTATTAAATAATTAAAAAAATGAAAAACCGGTTTATAATTAAATCATTTTTAAGAATATATTATATATAATATTAAACATTATAAAAAAAATAGCTGCTTGTAATTGAATGGTTGAATATTATGAAATGGAAGAGACAATTTGCTGAAAGATAAATTAAGCATAAATTTAGTGCTATTAAATCATATTCCTTCACTAGAAGAACTTGCGTAAATATTTTATATTTTTTCTTCACAACTTTACCAGTGTTTTTCTGAGGAGTAAAATGTCACTTATACCTTTCTCTTATTCTTTTTCTTCAAAATAAAGCACACACATGCAAGCCAGTGGAAAGCGAGGGGGGAAGGGACCTCTCCGGGCCCCCGTCCCCTCATATGTGTACCTAATTTTTCCTGTCCGGGCCGGGGTTGCCCAACATACCGGGGGGGGGGGGGGGGGGGCTCCAGCTCGGGTCTATTAATTAGAAAATTTTATGATCAAATACTTCTTGTCAAGTTTCTTAAAAAGTTTGGAAAGATTATTATATTTTATTTTCAGAAAAATAGAAGTGGAAAAAAGAAATCGCTTCATTCTTCAAGCTCTATTACCATATATACATGTATATAAGCCATATATGCATTTGTAGGAGCTAAAAACCGTAAAATTCGACTCTTTTATCGGTAATTTATTGTTAAATATATTTGAAGAATTTCAATTTACATAACAATGTCGTCTAATGTTAGTAAACGAAATATAATTTGCTACCTTCCGCCATAAGACAACAACCATTCGATTAATTTGACTACCCACTGGCAGGTAGCTCAATGCACGTCCGCACTTGACAGCAGCCAAATTACATTGTTTCTGCAACCGCACTTGCAGGTAGCCTAACCACTTCGATATGTATATGAAATATGTTTTAATCAGCGCCCCTCTCCATGCATTGCTCATGAGTCACCACTACTATAGACATAGTTTATCTTAATGATAATGAGGTGTAAGTATCCCTCTGTTTTCCATCATAACTTTGAAATAAAGATTGATCAATAGTTATTATAAATAAAAACTAATTTAATGATTGATATAGTTTATATTAATGATGGTGAAAAACTAGTCCCTCTCAATAATCCTTCATAACTTTGAAATGAAACTTGATCAAACTATAATTCTTGTTGATCAAATCTCATATAATAATTCAATAAATGCTTATATTTTTGAAACATTTTGATGTGATAAAAGTTACAGTTAGATCTTTCCCACCCCTTGTCATCGTCAGTTTATTTCTTATAACGTATTTATGAGGTGATATTAAACAATGATTCTTGTTGATCAAATGGCTGGCATATGCAATCTTAACATTAATAAGGGAGTCTGTGGTATTAAATGAGCAGTTTAAAATTATTCTGATTCAATAATTTAGGAAAAACATTACCAAAAAGAATACTGACTACATTGTACTGCATATTTAAACAAAAATTAAACATATATTAAAATGAATTTACATAGTTTATCCTCAATTTTTATGAATATAAAATTTAAAAGAAAATATGGTCTGAAGTCAGTTTTTATCAGATATAAATGTAATCAAGAGCTTAGAAACAGTTAAATGTACATACATGTCTGTTGCAAACAATATACATTTTTTTTAAAGAACCAGCGATAAAATTGTTCAAGCGAAAAGTCTGTTGGATCTAACTCAGGAAGCTTCAACACAAAACTTAGGAAGTTTCAACACAAAATATATGAAGATATTTTGACCATGATTACTGGTTTTGTGTGAGAAACAGTATATATTAAATATCAAATAAGAATATATTCCTAATTTATCGCCCAAATCGGAGGATGCAAAACACTAGCGTTTAATATTTTAGACCCCTTTTTACTCGTAAAATACACTATACGTTTAAAAGTTGGCATGTTATAATACATAACAATGTAAATATTTAAATTTTCGTAAAATATGTATGATATAAGTGCAAAGGGAAAATACGACGGAGTGTTCAATTGTGTGTGTGTATATATATATATATATATATATATATATATATATATATATATATATATATATAAAGTCAATTTTCAGTCAACAGTGTAATTTCAAAAGTATATTCATATCATATATATACACATCATGAATGAATAAATACGAAAATATACCAAGAGTAATAGAATCGTCCAATTTATTGTGAAGAAAATTCATTAAATGAAATGTTATGCACAATTAACGGTTGTTTAAACGGCCGAAAATATCACACCTCATAAATTTTCAGGTTTGATGATTAAAAGTTAAAACGTGCATAACAAGATTAAAATACTCTGTACAAATCAACGCAATGCTTCAATATACTTTTTAAATTCAGCATACAGTACATATCACACTCGCTTGACGGGTATAAACAAGAGAACAGATGATTGGTTATACGCAACATATCAAAATATGAGCTTATGATGCCAAACTGAAACAGATGTATAGTAGGAAAATTAAACACTAGGGGAATCTCATACTCGCTTAGCAACGGTTGTTATATCTGTGAAGTTGTATAAAAATATTTACAAAAACAAGAGCTGGAAAAGTAATTTACAGATATACGACCAAAACTGGTCACCAAAGATCGTTGGTGTTAATCAATATTCAATCATCACCCCCCACGCTACTGCTTGGCCTACTCTACCTGAGGGGTACAGGAATCCGATGTGTGAGGAGATCTAGGCCGTAGATTGAGAATTCATGACCATCTCGTATGTTGCTCAAATATGCTCTAGAATCATATTTCAAATCTGCTAGGTCTAGTAGCCGGATTTTCTGCTGTTATTTTGCGTCTATGTAAGTATGTGTGGACAGTAGGTAACAACCATTGTTCAAAACGAATCACATTTTGCACGATGCAGCATTCGTCATTGGCCTGCCTGGGCTATGTGTTCCATGTACCGATATACCCAGCGGTGTACCGTGAGTTTTTGGCAGGTGAAGCAAAAGTGGAGAATTGTGCCCTCCTTCCCTTACCAGATTACTCGAGCTCGCACGCTCATACACACACAAATTATTCATCTTGGAACTACTGAAATTTCTAGATTTATTGAACAGCCTTAATTTGAACAGATATTAGCACAAGATTTTCCATTATTAAATATTGTCTCAGATCATATCCTACAAATGAACCCTTCGAGTTTTCACGATTGCAAAGGTATTAATAACTTTGTCAGCATTGATTTTCTCGAATCTTTCCGCCTCAATACTCAACCATGCCAAGTCACTCAAGCGTTCTTGCCTTCACACAACTAGCAATTGATACTGAAATTGTGAGCAAAATTTACAAAACAGTCTGGAGCCTAAGGTACATTTGCTCTCCATATGAGATAATGAAATTCACCAATTCTAATGGATGCATCGGCTCTTCCACATTGCTCTTATTTCGATTTTTTTTAACAGCATTTTACACAATCCAAAATTTCTTGATGCAGCTCCTTCCCATCAAAATCATTTTTGTAGTAGCTGGCAGTAGCACACCATTGTATTTCCAATTCCTTATCCATATTGGGACTACTAAGAAGTTTCTGAACATTCAGGAGAAATCCAAATTGAGTGTCAAGATCACGCAATCTCTCTGGTTTTCGCTCCAATGCAGTTAACGATGTTCCCATAGGATTCCCCCAATTTCTTTTTTGGCTGATAAACCAGCATCTCTTGCTTGTTCACCCGGCATCATTGTGACACATTTTACTCTTTTCTGAACTGAAAGTCCCCAATCAATGCAATTTCTTTCGCCTTTGCAAACTGATTCATCGCACAGCTTTTCACGTAATCAAACTAAATCAACTAATAATTATTTAGCAAACAATAACGATTTCTTTTTTGGCTGATAAACCAGCATCTCTTGCTTGTTCACCCGGCTGTGACACATTTTACTCTTTTCTGAACTGAAAGTCCTCAATCAATGCAATTTCTTTCGCCTTTGCAAACTGATTCATCGCACAGCTTTTCACGTAATCAAACTAAATCAACTAATAATTATTTTGCAAACAATAATACCAAATCAAATAACCAAACTAGTAAATCCATTCAAAACAACCAATCATATAATCAAACTAACCAGCAAAACCTGCCATCCCCCACCCTCCCAATGGAAGTTGTGGACATTCACAGGGAAGCAGAAAGCCCGCCCTCCCTCGGAAGAATCTGCGAAATTATGAACCTAATTACTGCAATTCAAAAAATATTCTCAAAATTCAATATTCAGGACATAATAAATAAAATCCCAAAACGCCCAGACCGTTTAAAAATTCGAAACTTTACTCTCTACTACACACTAAAACACAGCGGGCCAACGGCCGTACCGTGCTGAAAACACCGGTTCTCGTTAGATCACCGAAGTCAAGCAGCATCGGGCGCGGTTAGTACTTGGTGGGTGACCACCTCGGAACACCGCGTGCTGTTGGCCATCTCGGGTGCGGTATCCCCGTGGTTTGCGCGCTAGATTTGCACGCTGCCACAAATGCCGCCGTGTTCATGCGGAGTACGATCACGTTAAACATGTGGGTCCGTAAGTCCTTCCGAGAGGTTGGTGGTAGGGGAAGGAGGGTACGGTCCCTGTGGATGCCTCCCCCACTGGGTTCCGGTCTAAATTGGGTGGCACTTCCCGGCCGTCCATACAGTTACCTTACACCTTTCTGGTAGGTCGGACGGTCTGGGTCTCAACAACAACAACAACACTAAAACACAGCGCCGCAGGTCAGCCACTAAGCTATGGCGGAACAGCCGTTTACATCAAAAATCACATCCCACACACACATCTCCCAAGTTCAAACACAGATCGTCTTG
Organism: Amaurobius ferox; assembly: GCA_951213105.1. Lineage (NCBI taxonomy): Eukaryota > Metazoa > Arthropoda > Arachnida > Araneae > Amaurobiidae > Amaurobius > Amaurobius ferox. The sequence goes on along the minus strand of OX578133.1, from coordinate 148,927,827 downwards.
AAAACACATTGGTGGAAATCCTACTTCCTAGGCAGCAAAAACTCATAATTGGTTCCATTTACAACAGAATTAACTCTCCCGACCCCCTTTATAGCGATCTTGACCTCATACTTAAACCCCCATCCCCTACTATCTTAGCAGGTGACTTCAATGCGCACCATCCTAGATGGAATGCACGCAGGACTAGCCGGGTAGGAAGAGAACTTAACAACTTTTGTATTGACAATAATTTAGACATTAAATTTCCTCCCCTCCCACCAGACATAGTAATCACACCAACCCTACCACCATTGATTTTGCATTATTAAAAAATTGTCCCTTCCCAGCCTTTGTAAATGTACTTAATCTTTTTACCTCAGACCATCTACCAATCTTATTAACGCTGCAACTAAATACCCCTCTTCCCGCCCCCTCTCTCCCTGCTAAAGTTAACTGGAAAAATTTTGTTAAACTTCTAAACGAGTCCCCCATCCTCTTCCCAACCATCACTTCCACCGAAGATGTTGACAGGGTGATCAAAACACTAACCCAAACATTTAGCTCAGCACTCTCCGACAGCACCTCCACCTACATTCCACAACTCTACCAAAAACTCCCATATTCTATCACTAGCCAAACTCAGAAACCGCGCTCGCCAACACTAGCAACACACAAGAAATCCTACACACAGAACTAGATACAATCACCTGACGGCACAAATAAAACTTTTAATTTCTGACTATAAACAAGCCAAATGGAAGCAATACGTCGAATCTCTCTCCCCTACTGATCATTCACTTTGGGACTTCTTAAAACGTATTCGTAAAAAGCACAAAAATATTCCCTTACTCACTCACAATAATACCACTGCTTACACAGAACAAGACAAAGCTAATCTACTCGCTGATGTATATGAAAAACAATTCACACCACACGAAGATATTTTCTGCCAAAATTTCAGGAAGGATACCGTGAAGCAGTTCCTTAGTGTTCCAAATACTTCCCCCCTTCCCCACAGACATAATTAACTACATCAACACTCTCAAAAACAAAAAAAGCCCCGGCCCTGACAATATTTCAAACAAAGCTCTTAAATCCTGCACTATAAATATAATCTTTTACATCACTGTTTTAATCAATTCCATTTTCGATCTCAATTACTTCCCCCGCGACTGGAAGCACGCCGCCATTGTTCCAATCCTTAAACCAAATGAAATTTAAACTCCCCAAAAAGTTTTCGCCCTATTAGTCTGCTGTCTTCTCTTGGCAAACTGGCTGAACATTTCATCGCCATCCAAATCAACAATTTCCTTGCTAATAACAACATTCTCATCCCTGAGCAATTTGGTTTTAAACAGCTTCACTCTACAACACACCAACTGCTCCGTGTGGTGGAGTACATCTCTGATGGACTCCAAAACCGGTCAGCAGTTGGAGGTATACTTATTGACGTCGCTAAGGCCTTCGATAGGGTGTGGTTCATCGGACTCATATACAAACTCATTCAGCTTCGTATGCCACACTCTCTTACCCATATTTTATACTCCTACCTCAGCGACAGAACCTTTCATGTCAGTCTGAACCAGACATACTCACACACCTAACATATCCTGTCTGGAGTCCCTTAAGGCAGTAAACTTGGTCCCATTCTTTTTAACATTTATATAAACGACATCCCTAGAACCAACAACACTATACTTTGTTTGTATGCGGACGACACTGCCATTCTTGCCACACACCACAACACCAACTACCTACACCGATACTTACAACATCACATGGACACTCTCGAACCCTGGTTAGAGAAATACTGCATCAAAATAAACCCTAATAAATGTCAAACTGTTTTTTCCTGACATCAACGTCTTCCGCCCCAACCAATCATAATTAACAATCAGCCAGTTTGCTTTGAGAGGACATGTAAATATGTCGGTGTCACTCTTGACAGCAGACTAACATGGAAACCCCACATTGCAAAACTCAAAGATAAAATAAACTTTGTAAAAGCAGAACTGAGCTCCCTCCTGTACTCGATTGATGTCAGCATTGAAAACAAAATCCTACTTTACAAATCAGTTATCCGCCCCATCATTCTCTATGCCTCCCCAATTTGGGGCTACGCTGCGAAATCTAATGCAAAAAAAGTCCAAATCATTCAGAACAAAATCCTACGTTCTATCAGAAAAGCTCCAAGATACTTGAAAAACTTCGTAATACATCGCGATTTCAAAATTAAAACTATTAAGCAAGAGATGCGAAAACTCTTTAACAATTTCTATGATAACCTCGCTAGGATCCCCAACGAACTGATCTATAATATGACCGACTGCGACTTCCGTGAATTTCCAAAAAGACCCAGAGCTATCCTAAATCCCGATTTAGACGTCCCATGCTGATTCCTGACCGAATCTCTTCTGCATCCCAGTAGGGAATATTCGCCTGTTTCCCCACCCTCCTTATCTTCAAAACTCTACAATAAGATCACTGTTTACAGCATTCTTTGTTTACTACTAACTTGTTTCATCATCATTATTGGCCCCTATTGAAGGACTAGGTTCAGTGGAAGACTGTGACCCACATATATGTTACCTGACTAGGGATACGGAGCTCTGCTCTAGGCGCCCTGCTATCGACAAATTACTGGCTGGCTGGCTTTTCACGATTCTCAGTACAATGTTGTTCAAGAGAGTACATGCCAGCTGCCGCTTCCCTGAAATTTATTTTAGGATCCTGTAGTCTCTTTTGGACTGTATTCGACAAAATTGAGCTCCAAAATGAGAGGCATGTCAAAAAATTGAATCTCAAAATGTTTGACAGAAGCTGATCTGCATCCTTTCTCGTTTTTTCTCTGAAGTACTTGTCGTATCACATCCTTACCAGCACATTCACAATCTTCTCCAGATTCTTATGGAGAACTGTAACAGCTGCTTCCCGGGTGCTCCAACGAGTTTCAGACTCTTTTTTGACAGACACACCAACATCAGATACCAGCTGCCACCGAATTGTTTGACTGAGAGAAAAATACAAATAATGCCTCAACAGTTCCAAAAAATGTGACAGCCACAATTTCATTTCCAGCAGCATGCACTCCGACCAAATTTAGACTGTGGTTGTTACAATTCAAAAACAAAATTTTGGGATTCCGATTCAAAATTCTTTACTGCACACCAGATAAATGACCGGACATAACAGCTGCATTGTCATAGCATTGAGAGAGGCAGTCAGATAGAGGCAGCTCATTCGATTCTAGTTAGGTTAGAATTATTCTCTCAATCGCAGCAGCATCTTTCTCGCGAAATACCGAATAACCTGAGAAATCTGCTGATACAGTAGAGTCAAACAGAATTCCAAAATGTTTGTTCCTCCGAATTTTGGGCAGAATTGAGTTCCTGGTATCTTGGGCTAAAAAATCACTAAACTCATCCTGTATTCTTGGTGATAAATAATAGGGTGAGCCAGCATTGTCCTTGACATAGGTTAGATGCCGATCTAGCAATGGATCATATAGTGCCAGCAACTTGATCAGCGCCAAAATATTTCCAAGATTCGAAATTGAGGATAGTTATTCTCGATGCCCGGGTAAGGCAAGATTTTGTGATGCCAAATATTTGATGCAGTCAAGGATTCGCTTTAATATTCCTCTCCAAATTTCCTATTCCAATTGGATTTTGTTGAGAAGTATATGATCAATTGCTTTTTAGTCTGGAGACGCCGTTCCATTTCTTTCCAAGTATTGAATGAAAGACGATGATATGTACCATTTTCATGTTCAGAGATTTTTTCATTCAATTTCTTCCAATTTTGGAATCCACAACCAAGCTCAAATTTTGATTTGTGGTTGGTTTTCAGGGGAACATGAGAATAAAAGGCAAGAAAAGTAGTATGCTGCTCCCTATTGAGGTGAAAGAAGTAACCAGGTTCGATTTTCCTTCTTTCCATCAGAAAGCTCTCGGGTAACCCATTTCTTGGTCATAGAGCGACCATCAGTTGCAGAAAATGGACAATCTGCATTTTGGAATACTGCCAACTCCATTGTAATCATTTCAGTTCTAAGTTCATGTGTTATAATGGGTCCACTCAGGTCAGAATGAAAGTCCAGTAGTCCTATATCTTTCTTCGATAAAATAGTAGGATGCAAAGTATGAATCCTTTCCGACATTTCCACGGACACTTCAGCACTTTCAGCAGGAAGAATTGACATAGCATTGACAGCTACCTCAGAGACTTCTAAAGGCTCCATAGTGCTCGCAGTAGTAGACTCATCAGATTCGGTATCAGCTCCAAGAATTCCAACTCTGTTTGGGCCATTCTCTTTTAACTTGGCCATCAATGACTGGATTTCCCGATTTCTATTGCAGCACTTTTTCTCCATTTGTGCCCAGCGGCTCCAGATTCTTTTCTACTGCCGCTGCTCATTATTCAATATTCACAGAGCACAACTTTCTGACTTTACCGTTATGGACGAGACTAAATAAATAAATAATAATAATAATAGTTTACAATACCCATATATGCAATAAATGTAAAATTATTCACACACTCATTTACTAATTATTAATATTTAATCTATGTTCGTTTTTTCATTTATTTTGAGCCCCCTAAATGGTTGGCGCCCGAGGCAACTGCACCCGACTGCCCTCTCCCCCCACGGTACGCCACTGTTTACCACATGCCAACTTTTCCATTTAGCAGTGTGGTGTGGGTTTTTGTAATCCGTATCCAAAGTCGTCTGTGACTAGAACTGCTGCTTAAACTATGATTTTTCTTTCTTTCTACCCAGACATATCAGAACTAGACGAAGGTATAAGGCATCTGGAGGCAACTATAAGGACCATACCATTTCCCCCCTACTCCACAGGGTTAACTTAAGTTAGGGTCCAGGATCAAACACGGGACTACAGCTTGCTGGCCTGATGGGTGTTCTTAGCATTAGCATCCTGCCAGGTGGTTCCGTTGAGACCGTCAATGTGAACTAGGGCTTTGCTGGAAGAGGAGATTATGACTTAGTAATCGATCTGAATCGGAGCACCCGCTTGACCTGTCGTTGTCCGCCAACCAATGGGATGCAGCACCTTCCTATATATTAAAATAAATTAAGTTCAAAAATACATATTACCTCCTTTTGTATGAAAGTTATTATAAAAAAATATGCTCTAAGAGGCTATTATATTCCTTAAAATTATTTATAAGATCTACGTACTATGCAAAAATGGAAAAAAATTTACTAAATATAGAACGCTATATCAACACATATAAGTGGGGATAATTTATAAAATAGCAGGTCTGTTGCCGGGTCGTAATATTTTCGATAGTAGTCAGTCTTGTCGTAGTTTTTCGATCAACATATTAGACAATATTACGATGTACAAAAAAATTCATAGCTGCCATTGCAAATATCGTCTGTGCCATGCTGACGAGTGCATAATAAACGCGAACCCGGTGCATGGTAACCATGCAATTGCACCATGTTGTGGCAACACTTTCGACTTGAGATACACAAAAATAGCAAAAATGGCCAAACTTTGAGAGGCTATTTCACAGATCCAAGGGTTAATTTGGAAAACGACTTTCAGATTTGAATTCAGCAGGGTAGAATTAGTAAACAGAAGTTTTTTCAGCCTTCGGGGTGGTACTGACACTGCGCTTTTAGAAAGGTGAATAAAAATTCGTTCAAATCAGTGCTGAAAAAACATTGAAGATATATACACTCTGTTGCAAAAAATTATATGCATCCATAAAAAATTGAACAACCTACAGCCGCGATGCTCGGCATGTATGTGTCGTTTGAGGAAATATGCAAATGATTAGAATTTGGTATCAATTAAAAGAATTTTATTAAGAAATGGTGACAATGGCATTTTAGTAAGTGGTAATCGGCTATACAAGTCGATATTCGGTGCTGTATAGGGTCAGTTAGGTTGCTTATGTCCCTCTGCGGAAGATTCTGCCACAAATGTTGCAACTGATCAGCTTATTCAGTGGTATTCAGAGAAGGCTGCAATTACTGTCACAGCATGTCCCAGGCGTTCTCTATTGGTGATAGATCAGAGGACCTGGATGGCCATAGGAGGGTATTAAATCTTTAAAGACATTGTTGAGAAAGTTGTACAGTATATGTTAGAGCTTTGTCTTGTTGGTAAATGGAACCTGGGCGACTTGACAGCATAGGCAGAACAATCGGCTGCAGAATATCGTCGACGTACAAGCGAGTCGTCAGATTGGCTTGCAACAACTAGAGGAGATCTTTCCTCTTTCGACCCAGACCGTACGAGCTACCCGAAAGTGTAAAGTATCTGTTTGGATGGTCGGGATATTCCCATTTAATTTAGACTAGAATCCAGTGGGGGACACAACCACAGGTAACATACCCTCCTCCTACCACCAACCTCTCGTAACCAACATATTTTGGTCTTAGATAAGCGCCCGCTATACTACTTGAAGAATACAGAATCGCACTTTCAAGCGCGGATGATATTTGCCAACTCCCAAAGGGACCGCGGCTGAACAATGTTAAAGTGTGATCATAGGCGCCGACTACGGGGGGGGGGCAGAGGGGCACGAGCCCCCGCTGAACTTTTCCAGAGGGGGCTTTGCCCCCTCTGGGAAATTTCAAGATTTTTTCCAACTTCATATTTTACTAAATACCAAAAAATGAAGTTTTTTAAACATAAAAATATTTGAAAGAAAATCCTATCAACGTAAATGTCACATCTCAGTCTTGTTCACATCTTCCTTACCATAGCTCCCTGAACTATCTCGCACACAAACCAAGCTGATCTTTACTCCCAGGAAACATGTTTACGCTAATGACAAAAACACCTGGTTACCAGAACTTTTTCGACTGACCACCTAATTCAAAGAGAAATGGAAAATTTACAGCTCTGGGATTGGCATTTTCAAAAAATAGCTGTCTCCCTCCAGTAATAACTATAAATGATTACCACGAAGTAGAGATGACTTATTTTGTCTACCTAAAGAGATCTTATCTGTCATTATTCCTGGATTCTATATATCAGTGCTGTCTTTACAGGTGGCATCCATTCCGTTTGAAGCTGCAAACCCCGCGGGTAAGTTCCTGGTGAGCACTGGACGTTTGACGTAGCACCGTAGTCAGGCAAGGGCCAGAGGGAGCTAAGACCACACACACACACACACACACTAGGTATACTCAGCCCACCCCCCTGATAAAAATATTAAAGTTTTAGTTGTGATAAGAAATGTCAACCAACATGTCATCCAAATTTTGCATAAAAATATTATTTATGAGATTTTTTTATAAATTGCTTTGTTTTAAATATTTTTTAATTTAGCTGAATGTGTGGTTATAGTGATGATCAATTTATTTACATATTTAATTTAAAAATATTTAAATATCGACAATAGTATTTGGATACTTTTGTATTGTTGCTGGGTTCATTGTTTTAATTTGTGTCAAAATCACCTGATAGGTAGTTGATATTAAGCGTTAACGTGTATTAACTTTAAGATTTTTTTTTAATTAATTAACAGCTTTGCTACTAGTTAATTCTTATATTAAAATCTAATCAACGCTTCTAATCAACGATAAACTAATCAACGCTTAGCTTATAAATATAAATAGGCCTAAAAAGATTAAAAATATTTATCGCACAATAAATAAAACTGCTGATATCTTTCGTTCGAGCCAGCCCGTCCGACCTGCCCGAAGGTGTAAGATATCTGTTTAGACCGCCGAGACAATGCCATCTAATCGCTCGGAAGGACTTTCAAACCCACAAATTTAACGTGCTCGTACACGGGAACAGTTTAGGCAAAGCCGAAAATCGAACTCGGGTCCTCCGAGTACAATCCCCGTGACTTAACCACTCGGTTATCTCACTCCAAAATTGCTGCTTGGAAGACAATAACTTACAAAACTTCCTTGAGGAAAGCATATACATGTCAGTTAGGTGACAACAGTTGCTTCGATGGCATTATAATCCCTCTTTTTCAGGACAAAATAACCGTATGAGCTCTTAACAACCACTACTGCCGTTCGTTGGGCAGTTCGTTCTTGGCGATTGTTAAGGTCGGATACTGTTCTTTTGGCCTGAAGAAGGGGCTTAAAATGACCACGAACCAATTGCAGTCACCTAACTGACATATGCTTGCTTTCTTTAAAGCGGCCTTGTAAGTTGTTATATCTTTTTCGACTTTGTGAATCTTTTATATAGCTTTATCGGACTGTGCCTCCCCTGAGATTTTGAAAACTCGGCGCCTATGAGTGTGATATGCACTCACTCCACTTGTATATTATAGCTCACTGTTTTTCAAAGTTTTTTTAGTCTCGGAACCCCTTTTGGAAATTTAATTTAATACTGGAACCTCAAAATGAGAAAAAGCTCAATGCGGTCCAAATTGTGCATCGATATTCTTTAATTTTCTGTAAATTTACACGAAACTATAACAAACACGTTGAAAAACGCTGTATAACTCAATGTTAATTTCAAACCAAATTTATACGCATACGATTCACAAATCTGGAAAAAAAATAAAGGAAATAAAGGAAATAAACGATCCTTTCCTTAGGAGAGAGCTCAGACCATAGGCGCCGAGTTTTCAAAATCTCAGGGGGGGCACAATCCGATAAAGTTATATAAAAGATTCAAAGTCGATAAAGGTATAACAACTTATAAGGCCGCCTTGCAGAAAGCAAATATATGTCAGTCAGGTGACTACAATTGGTTCGAGGTCGTTTTAAGCCCCTTCTTCAGGCCAAAAGAAAAGTATGCGCCCTTAACAACGCCAAGAATGAACTGCCCAAAGAACGGCAGTAGTGGTTGTTAAGACCGCATGCTGTTATTTTGGCCTAAAAATGGGGGGTTATAATGCCATCGAAGCAACTGTAGTCACCTAACTGACATATATATGATTTCCTCAAGGAAGTTTTGTAAGTTATTGTCTTACAAGCAGCAGTTTTGGAGTGAGATAACCGAGTGGTTTAAGTCACGAGGATTGTACTCGGAGGACCTGAGTTCGATTTCTGACTTTGCTTAAAATGCTCCCGTGTATGAGCACGTTACATTTGTGAGTTTGAAAGTCCTTCCGAGCGGTGGGTAGCAAAGGAAGGAGGGTCGGTCCCTGTGGATGTCGCCTCCACTGGGTTCCAGTCTAAATTAGATGTCATTGTCTGGGCGGTCTAAACAGATATCTTACACCTTCGGGTAGGTCGGACGGGCTGGGTCGAAAGAAAGATATCAGCAGTTTTATTTATTGTACGATAAATATTTTCAGTCTTTTTAGGTCTATTTATATTTGTAAGCTAAGAATTGATTAGAAAATTCATATAGTTACTATGCATCAATATTATAATATATAATAATTACAATGGATTTTAATATAAGAATTAACTAGTAGCAAAGCTGCTAATTAATAAAAAAAATCTGAAAGTTAATATAGGTAAACGCTTAATATCAACTCTTAACTACCTATCCGTTGATTTTGACACAATAAATTAAAACAATGAACCCAGCAATAATACAAAAGTATCTAAATACTATTGTCTCTATTTAAATAGTTTTAAATTAAATATTTAAATAAATTAATCATCACTATAACTACACATTCAGCTAAAATAAAAAAAATCTTTGAAACAAAGCAATTTATAAAAAAATCTCATAAATAATATTTTTATGCAAAATTTGAATGACATGTTGGTTGAAATTTCTTATCACAACTAAAACTTCAATATTTTTATCAGGGTGGGTGGGCTGAGTATACCTAGTGTATGTGTAGGGGGGGGGGGCTTAGCTCCCTCTGGCTCTTGCCTGACTACGGTGCTGTGCCAAACGACCGGGTGCTCACCTGGAATGAAGTTACCCGCGGGGTTTGCAACTGCAAACGGAATGGATGTCACCTGTAAAGACAGCACTGGTATATAGAATCCAGGGGTAATTACAGATAAGATAATTTTAAGAAGATAAAATAAGTTATCTCTACTTCGTGGTAATTAATAATTTATAGTTATTACTGGAGGGAAACAGCTATTTTTTGAAAATGCCATTAACATGGCTGTAAATATTCCATTTTTCTTTGCATTAGGTGGTCAGTCGAAAAAGTTCTGGTAACCAGGTGTTTTTGTCATGAGCGTAAACATGTTTCCTGGGAGTAAAGATGAGCTTGGTTTACGTGCGAGATAGTTTAGAGAGCTATGGTAAGGAAGATGGGAACAAGACTGAACTGAAATGTGACATTTACGTTGATAGGATTTTCTTTCAATTATTTTTATGTTAAAAACATTTTATTTTTTGGTATTTAGTAAAATATGAAGTTAGAAAAAAAAAAATCTTGAAATTTCTCAGAGGGGGCAAAGCCCCCTCTGGAAAAGTTCAGCGGGGGCTCGTGCCCCTCTGCCCCCCCGTAGTCGGCGCCTATGGCTCAGACATATGCAATCCATCGAAGAGAAACCGCAGTCCTCCGCACTTTAATTAATTTGATATATTTACTGAATATAATGAGTGTTCTAATTGTATTAGAAGACTCAGAAAAGCGCATTTTACAAGCAAAGTAAATTTCAGACTTTCATATGCAGTATTTTTTTTATTAATACTCATTTTTATAAAATTACATTGATGGTATAGAATAGAGAATATGTGACTGAAACATCCCATTGAGCATAAAATGGAGATGCATTTGTTGCTTTGATGCATTTTCTTAAAAAAAAATATAGTAATTAAAAAAAAATTGTTAGAATGCGATGATACACACAACTTTCTACAGAATTCAATCTGTAGAATTGAGCTAATTTTTCTGTTTTGGATGCGACGAAATAAATATCAGATAACCTAAAAAATACAATTTAGATGTATATTTAAGAATATATATATATCCACATACAGGTAGATTTTCTGGTGGACCATTTGTAAATTTTTTTTTACGTCCGAATCTGAACGATTATCGGAAACAAATATCGAGAAAATGAAGAAATGACAACCCCTTATGAGCACTACAAATCACTATATATCACACTATATATCCCATTACTTTCCTCTTTTCTTCTGGAAAATGAATGTATGCTATCATGCACATCCCGTGTTTTACAAAGCTAATTCTTGACCTAGAAACGTTTTTTTTTTATGAGGAACTTATTTGGAATGTGTAAAGTGCATTCGAAAATTAGAGAAAATTAATAAAGTTTTAATATAAAAAAAACCTAAAAAAGACCCAAATTTAGCCAAAGAAAGATGCATGTTCCGCAAGTTACACAGACAATTCTTGGCATAGAAACTCGCGGGTTTTTAAGTGCTAGGCAATCATCTGGGAATGCGTCAAGTGCATTCGAAAAAAAATCCCAAAACGTACGAAATTTAATACTTTTTCAAATATATTTAACATTCTGCTAATTCTTGCCTTAGAAGCTTGCCTTGCTTTAAATGGTAGCTAAAGGTCATCCGATAATTAAAAAAATGTACAATTATTTATAAAAAAAAAAAAAATTGGTTTTGAGACTTTTTTTTTGGGGGGGGGGGGGGGGGTATGATTTGCACATATACATAAAACATTCGAAAATTAAAAGAAATTGCCGTGTAGACTTTGAACTGCACAAAAGTCACTAGAACAGCAATGCATTCGCCCCAAAACAAAAGTTAACTCACTTGTTTGTATAGTCGGAAATTTTCAATATTAGTCGGAAAATTTTTCTTCACACCCACCCAGCCAAGATTGGCCGTCCCTGGATATGAATAATGATAATCGCCGGAGAATAGGAATGAAATCGTCGAATCCCCGTGTACTCCTTACTGATCGACTTTTGAAAAAAATAAAATAATAATAACATTTTATGTAAGGACTTCACAGAATTAAGAAGAATTTCAACATCTTTCCTTCTCTGCAATAACAACAAAAAGTTAAATCTAAAATGTATAAGATAATTTAAAATATATAAAAGGAATGTTATTCTGAATTTAGTATGATTATTCAACAAAAGCTAATTTGCTTCTTCGTTCCAATTTGCAAAGGTAATTTGCGTTCTAATTACAATAAATATAATCTTCAATTTTCGAAATAAAAATTTTCGAAAGACTGAGGTCCTTCCTTTGGTCCATTCATTTCGAAAATTAATAAGCCTCTGACGATCACCGATAAAAATAATCATACTTAATTTTTTTCAATTTTATCAATTTGTTCCAAAGGCATAGCGCACACAGACGCTATTGAAAAAAAAATGACGGATTCGTATTCAGAGATTCTAAAAACTTGTGAATATATCAAAATCCGATCTTTCTATAATGCCTTTCTCCCTTCATAATTACTATGTATGGCGGGTAAAATAAAATTGCGGGATAGGTTACAAATGAAGGATATCAAAACTCAAGCATTTTCTACCCTATCCGCGCTTTGTTAACTTTCGCGGCACACATTTTTCTCCGAAATTCTGCTCAAACAGTTGCGAAATATTTTCTGATAGATAAAATGCAATGCTTACATTATATTAAAACTGAATTTAATACCCGATAAAACATAGAATATATTTTTTATTTTAATTTAAAATATTTTTGGTGCTGCCATCTGTTGTCGTAATTTAATTCATACCGACTATTTTTATTTTTTAATGAACATTTTTAAATGTCTATTCCTTTTAATACGCTATTAAATACAACAACAGATCATATATAATAATGTCACAATCACGGAAACGCAATTGAACTTGGACTTGAACTTGAAGACAAAACTGCAGTCCTCAGTGATGTATGCATTCAGATCCCCTTATCAAATATATAGAATAAGAAATTCCCTTTCCGTGATTGTGGCATTCCTGTAGCCGTCCATTCTCCGTCCATAAAGCTTGGAGAAATTTTGGCGACTTTTTTAAATGTTGCCAAATTAACGCAAATCTCGTCAAATGGATAAAAGTGACGCTAAATCAGTGAAAATAACAACTAACTGACGAAAATTCAATATCTTGGAAAGAATAGAAGTATCTACTATAAGAATAATTTTTTTTTTTTAACAGTAAAAGTAGTAAATTCATTGAATTATATTAAGGAGAGTCATGTGCTGCCCACATCAGATTTTTTTAAAATAGGCAATAGCGGTTTGGATCTTCTACATCAGCTGGTCTCTATTTCAGCACACCATAGAGATGTCAAACAGTTAATTTTATTTAATATAAGAAGGTGTGTATTCTGTAGCGGGAAATCTAAGCTGCGGACAGCGAAGGAATTTGATAGCTACTTCATGACCCGGACAAATACGACTCAGCGAATTTTTTTTACTCGTATTAGTTTTTTAGTTATTTTATATTGAAGTTTTTATTTTAAGTATTTTAGTTATTTTATATTGAAGTTTTTATTTTAAGTATTTTAGTTATTTTATATTGAAGTTTTTATTTTAAGTATTTTAGTTATTTTATATCAAATCGGTTCTTTAGCGATCTAAAATTTTGTCACAGAGTGTCTATTTTAACATCATCGGAAAGATCGAATAACGCTCTTTCCAATGATATTTGAACGAATTGAACCAGTAGGACAGTTCCTTATGTTTATTTATTTATTTTAAATACATCGAAATGTGTATATATTAGATTATTTGATACTTAATTATGTGTGTATATATATCTTCGTACTCTAACGAAACATTTTTTTTTTAATTATTAGATTATTTTAATTTTTGAGAATTTTCAAACAAACGCCTAAAAAATAAAATTGTAGGTATCGTTGATAAAGTGCATATCTATTTTTCTCTCTGGTAAACGTTTGAGTGCATGCCCGTCAAAGCCTTGGAACTCACGGTGTGGTTTAAGCCAAGTCTTCTCTCCTAGAAAAGGGGATTCCAATTTGTTTCTTTTATTTATTTATTCTATTTTCCTGCTTTCCACGGTTGCGAAACGAAATGAGGAAATGAATTGGAAAATGAGGCGGTTTGAAGGCGATATGGAAATTGAGTGGTTTTATCTGTAAATGTATTATTTAAGTATTGGAAGCTTATTTAGAGCCCGGGCAACGTAATAGCAGGTAATTTATTCTAGTAGTATATAAATATCCAACCGGAGAAGAAAAATGTCCTATTTGCATCCTACGATCTTCTGATATGATTAATTTTGTAGTATGACAAGTATCTGAGACTTATCTCCCTTAACTATCTTTAATTGTATGTTCAACAATACATCTGTTGTAAAAATTTCTTCAACTATTATGAGTTATTTGATAATTTGGAAGAATCTGCAACTTTTCTGTAAATTTTAATTATTTTATGTACTTCTCAGAGAACGATAAAATTATCCATAGATCCAATAACTAAAACATCTGATGTATCTAACATAAAACATTACCAGCAAATGAATATATTTTGATATCCATAAACAATAAAATATTAGAACTTCCTTATGATTCGAATTCACTGCAAATAAATGGACACCGATTAAAATCAGTATACCTAACACCGATTAAAATGAGTATACCATGACACCGATAAAAATAAGTGTACCTAATCACGTGGAAATTGTTTAACTCTCTTGAGAGATATTACGCTCTTTGTGAGGAAAGTAAAATTTCTAATTTCTCAAAAGTGGTTTGTGATAAATCCTAAATACATTTTCAATTTATTTCCGTAAGTACTTAAAGTATCCACCCAATTGATAATAAATATCATATTTAACTTTTTATAATTTTTTAACACAGATAAAAAAAAATTTATATCTAGAAGACGGTAAATCCCGTAAATGATGTCATTTGCTTTTTAAATTAAAAAATTCAATATTAAATAGCTATTTCTGTACATATATTATATGGATAACATTATTATTTTGTGTATTTTCAGTTTTAGAAATAAATATTTGAAAAAGCCTTCTCTTGGTCTGACCTCACTGAAAATCAATAGGATTGTTATGTTTAGGCGATAAAATAATCGTACGACATTTTGTTTGATTATTTCAATTTGTTCGAAAGATATTATACGCCCAGATATTATTGAATTACTGGTTGTTTTTTGGGTGTTTTGAATGACTAAATCCATCCGAGAGTTTTATACAAATTTCAAATACACAAATATTTTACAAGAATAATTTTACAAAACTATATAAAATTCTGATAAAATAAATAACGTTCACTCTAAGATCAAGATTTTAAAGCAATTACAAATAATGTTGAAAAATTATAAGAATTTGTTTAAACATACTTTAATATCAACCCCCTATGCTAAACACATTTTAATTACAAGTAAGTAATTAAAGCATTTATATGAGTGATAAAATGCAACTGACAAATGAATTTTCACCTCCTTATGCTGAGATCTCATTAACACAAACGGAGCAACTTTATTTTCATAGGACCTATTCACATGAGCTTAGAAACATTCTGCTAGATAAAAGGTCTTTCAAAGGTGACCCCAGGATGATATACATTATACAACACTCTGCCTTCAGGCATCTATCCAGAATGTCCTCCAGAACCGCAAAAGAGAGTCCATAGACTGGACACCCTGATGTGTGAATTGCTTTGGGACAAGATCTTATCTGTGTGGGAGTGGAAAAGCCCCCCTCTAGACAAAGAAATGACCATGGCACAGTGCTCACTCTCTGTGATATATCTTTTTTTTTTGTCATCAGTTTAGTACTTGTAAATTTCGGAAGCTAAATAACAAACAATTATCTTTATTGCCTTGGGAACCAAAGAGGGCTCTTTGTTGGGAACTGATGACTTGTATCTTAAGGATATACCTTGGATCCTTGTAAAGGATCTTAGCCCTCCCTTCAAAGTCGAGCAATTTATGGGAAGTATTTATTGTTTTCTCACGTGGTTTTCGGATCCCTTGTTGATGAGATAGCGTACAAGGCAAGGCACCTTCTTTGTACGTTAAGGGCCCCTGTCTTTTTTTTCTTTTCACTTTTTTGCAACAAATGTGGAATCAAAGAAATAGAACAAGTTCCCTAATGTATCCCATGTTTAATTTCAACAACTCTTAGGGTTTGTTTTATTGTTTTAAAAAACTTGCGTTTGCTTTCTATCTATTTTACACTTGTAATTTTATAATTGCACAAAATATGCGATATTGTATCATAAAAGAATTTTTATTATAAATTCATATGCACAAACATTAAACATTTTTTTCTCCCGGCACTTTTACGGGCATCTATCGTCCGCCGGGCCCCAGTAACATGATCCCAACTGACCCCTCCTTTGTGGGGGCCCTGCTAATTTATATTTGTAATTTTATAATTACACATAATACGTAAATTTCAAAACCTTCAATTAATGTAGAAAAAAAAATATATATTCATACACAAATGTATAAACATTTTATCCTCAGCAATATTCACGGGCCCCTAACAATCGCCGGGCCCCAGTACTGTAGTACCAACTGACCCCCCCTTTGTGGGGGCCCTGGGTAGGGGTATAATTGAAAAGAAAATGAACTATCAGTAGCAATAGTGTCGCCAGGAAAAGATAAAAGTGGGGGTATCTATTTATCCAAATATCATTTCTACGTACTGCATTGGGTTTTGATGGGTCCTCATCCCCTAGCGACACTACTGATCAGTAGGAGTTTAGTTGGAAAATATTAACTTATGCAAGGGAAAATAAAAAGGAATTTTACTATCTATAACTGCCACTAGATGGCGACACCACAAAAGTGCCTTAGATCTTTGCTCTTCAACACGTAATCTGCAACCCCATTTCAATGAAGCTATATTTTCTCTCTCTGACATACATTTTAACTAAAATTAATCTGCTGGTCACTTTTGCTATAAAAAAATGGACTAAATGTTTTGTAGGTCATGGGAAATAATATCATGCTGAAAATATCGCTAGGTATCATATTTCAAAAGGGAGCTAATGTATATTAGACTCAGGATATATTATGTTTGTTTGAGAAATTATAAAATTAATATTTGTCATTTTAAAAACTTGATTTTATCGTATTCCGACGTGCTCATGCACGTCGGAATCGCTAACCGCAAAAGTTTCTTCCTTTTCAGACCAGATTCGTAAAAGGGAACTAGTAACTATGGGAACAAGGCCCAGAAGTAAGACAGCAGTTTAATAATTTTATTTATGTACTTTTCTCTGATAAATAGCACCACTGTATGTGGTGAAGGTTAAAATAAATCCAGTAGTTCTGCTACATGTATTAAAAACTTTTGTCTAAATACCGTAACGAATACCATAAAGAATATGCATATATCTTTAAATGTTCTACAACACCAATAATTTTTCTTTGAACCGTTACATATTTATAAGTTTAGAATTCAAATAATGAATTTATGATAGTGTATTTAGTCTAAAATTTGTTCTATAAACTATATGATAAAATTCTATAAGTATCATATTGTACAGCCAGCGCGACATACAGTACAGTCTTACGATAGTTATACCTATTTGGTGCAATTGGGCTTTAAGCTCTAAGAGGCCCTAAATATTAATAATTTGATAAAGTAGTATATTTATAGTATTTAATAACAGTTGAGTGATTAATTTTAACTAAATTTGTTAATGGTTTATTTTTATTCCCATAGATGGCGCTATATTCGCAAGACTGAAATATTTGTAAACAAGTGGAAGGTTTCTCTTACTACTAAATACAGCCCATAGCGTTATGTAATAGTAAAATTTTATGCGATTTACTTACAATGCTTTGAAAGTAAGCCACATAAAGTTATCTAGTTAGAAATGAAGACGAAAGGTTAGTGGGTACATTACATTGTTTCAATTCTGGCTTACATTGAACTCCGTACATGTTTTGACCCTAACTCAATGTTTTCACGTTCCCTGTTTGTCTATTTGTCCTGCATCGGGATCGAGTTACGCAACAGCTGTCGCCCATATACCTGCATCTCAAGAATTTTCTCTATAAGTTAAAAAAAAAGTTATAATGCTGCCCAATTTAGGTTAAACATAGATGATTATTGTAAACGATTCCTATAGTGTGTGGTAGTAAACAAGATGGCGTTATGTTCAAGTTTCACTAACCTAACTGTTAAGGTTTTTTGACGTAATGTGTAGGTTAATGACTTATTTTACTTAATATGTTGCTTCAGGGCCCCGAAAATTATTTCCAAATAATTCACACATCCCTCCCCCGAGTGACCTAGAAGGCTGAAATTTTGTACACTTATTGGGTTAACCACAAGGCACAACCGAACTGAACCAATTTGGGTATAATACGACTATTTTAGGTTCTAAACGTCGTGCATTGTTAAATAAAATAAGACTTACTAAAAAATTAGTTGCAACTTAATTTTTTAAGCGTGTTAGTTTCCTTGTTTTTAACAAATTTTCATACTAGTCTAGCTATATAAAACTTATAAATATGTATATCTTATGTACTGCATTGTAAATGCATTGTGTTTGCTTTTAAGAATTGCTTTGCCGAATAAGTGTTTGCTTTTTACACGGTTTTTGGCCTAGGCACAATTGAAAACCGAATTACTGTTTGCTTTTTATAAGGTTTCTGCCTCATTATGCTGGATTGAACTGTGGCGATGTATTGTTTACATCGGGTGGTGGTTGGGACCACAATGAAAAAACTTAAACACTGAATAAATAAAAAAATAAAGTTATGGAGATTGTCGCGGTGCATTTATGCATCGGGTGGTGGTGGGGACAATCTTTAAAAAAAAAAAATTTTAAAACTGAATTAGTGTTTACTTTTTATAAGGTTTCTGGCTCATTATGATGGATTGAATTGTGGCGATGTATTGTTTACATCGGGTGGTGGTTGGGACTACAATGAAAAAACTTAATTGTGGCGACATATTGTTGTGGCGTACTCTATTGTTGTATTGTACAAACTTAATTGTGGCGATGTATTATTTACATGGGGTGGTGGTTGGAACCACAATGAAAAAACTTAATCATTGATTGCTTTTTATACGGTTTTTGGCCTAAGGACAATTAAAAACCGAATAAGTTTTTGCTTTTTACACAGTTTTTGGCCTAGGCACAATTAAAAACCAAATTACTGTTTGCTTTTTATAAGGTTTCATTATGCTGGATTGAATTGTGGCGATGTATTGTTTACATCGGGTGGTGGTTGGGACCACAATGAAAAAACTTAAACACTAAATAAATAAAAAGAAAGTTATGGAGATTGTCGCTGTGCATTTATGCATCGGGTGGTGGTGGGGACAATCTTAAAAAAAAAAAAAAACTTTTTCGCTGAGCAGCATCGTTAAAAAGCGAGCTTGCCACTGTCAGGATTTTCAAGGGTAGCGAACAGGCTGGTCGCCAAAGGCGGCTAGTTGTTAAATAAAATAAGACTTACTAAAAAATTAGTTGCAACTTAATTTTTTAAGCGTGTTAGTTTCCTTGTTTTTAACAAATTTTCATACTAGTCTAGCTATATAAAACTTATAAATATGTATATCTTATGTACTGCATTGTAAATGCATTGTAAATATGTCATGTGATAATAACTTAAATCACCTAAAATTATTTAATACTGGGACGAATTACCTGCATTACCCGGATCTTAAATAATACCGTCCTAAATAAGCTCTTTTGATATGCCCTAAATGAGTGCAGTTAACAATACAGAACAGACTGTTCATTCAGCAAATGAACAGTTTGTTCTTAGTGGCTGTTAAGGGCGCATACTTTTTACTTGGTTTTTTTTTTTGGTCTGAAGAAGGTGCTTATAACGCCTTCAATACAATTGTCTTCACCTGACTAACATATGCCTGCTTTCTTTAAGAAAGTTTTGTAAGTCACTGTCTTACAAGCATTGGAATTTTACGACCCTGTTAACTTTCCAGTAAATATATTATATGCATTTTCTATTTTCTTTTCTATGGAAGATATGTATTTTGTACTTTCCCCTACATTTAATTTCAAAAGTATTTTGTATTATTTAGAAAATGTATTTCCTTCCCAGCTATAAAGTCAATCTAACTATGCATAACTTTATTTTCTTACTGCCGCCCTGGGAAGCCTGCCCAAGAACACTAACAAAATTCTATGAGCACTGTATTCCAATCACCCATACAGAAATCTGCAGACCTTTAATCCCCCTCTCTCATACACACATGTGAATTCTCATAGATATCCTAAAGAATTATATAGGATATTTCTATGTGAACTCTCTGTATTCCACCCTCTTAGTACTACACCTTGATTTATCTCTTAACGTCTGGAACTTCAGAACTCGGAGCAAGAGATTCGATAAACAACACGGAAGAAATCTTTCTTTGTCAGAAATAGGTTCTTTCACTTTTTTCTGAATTTTTAAAAATCTGTTTTAAGAAAACTATCAACTTTATCCAAAATCAGAGCTATAAAATTTATCTGTTTATCATTCAAAAAAACAAAAACCAAAAAAAAACTTCTACATTTTTGAATGAAAAAACTAATTTACTGCACACCATTGTCTTCACTCCCAAGAAATGTTTTTTACAAATATTTAAAAATCTATCAAATTCTCGGTATAATTTTTTGTTCAATACCCATGGTTTAAAATAAAAACTGTGCTCTTCTAGGCTGAGTCAGGGCGTCACAAATCAGTTTACTGATCAGGTTTTTCGTGATTTTTAAAAATCTATATAAAAGATACTGTCGACTTTATTGAAAATCCGGGCACTAGAGGCTCTTGTCATACAACTCTCATCTAGTTAATAATCATACTTGGCAAGAAATCGTTCCATTGGCAACTATCGACATTAAAATTTTCCATTGATGACTTCAGGCCTCAATTTCATGAGCGCAGTCCCCTTACTTATGCCACTAAGTGCAAAGTTATTATGACTAAGTGTATATAAACACAAATGTCAGCATTTCTTGTTAATGAATTTATTTTATTTTTTAAATGCTCCCCAAACTTTATCTATAATATGAATAAGAAAATTTTGTTTTTCTTTTGAAGGAAACTTCAATTTTATCTGTTTGCATTATACATTACTATTGACATTAAATACCACAATTTTTTGTTTGTTTGTTTGTTTGTTTGTTTGTTAATGTAACCATCGTAACATGTTTATGGATATCTAGATAGATATTTTTTGTATTTGAATTAAGATAATTTAAAGATAACATTCTAGATCCCTAGACCTAGATCGCTTTTGGTGTACACCCATTAGAATTTGTTTTAGTAAGTCTTCCATATTAAGATATTTTTAGGCTTCAAGATCACATTTGGTTCTTGACTACAGAATTTCTATTTTTCACTAAAAATTAGGCTTGTGTACACAAAATCTCCTCTCAATATAGTCATAGCCTTGATCTATTTTTAATAAAGCATATTAAATGTCTAGTAAATATATGAAAAATCAGAGTTAATTGTAGTCAATAACAGATCCCTTATTCATTAAAAGACTTGTCTTCCACACGATCTGTCACCTAGAAAGCTTTAGCATCCTACAGTTACAGAATTTTCATTTCATTGATTTCTGTTCTTTCTTGATCAGTGTGCTTATAATGTTGCCTCGGATATTATTGGTCTTTATTTTCCGTGAATTTCTTAAGGTCAATAATATTTAGCAATGTTTTATAAAAAGTAATACTATATATTCAATCATATTTGATACTGTTCGCTTTTGTTAGCCCTTAAATGATAGTATTTCTTTTAAAATGTCTAATTCAGTTGATAAAGTGGATAAAAAACACTTTACATTACTATTTGGTTATTTCACAAATCAATTTATATTCTACAGGTCAACAACAGTATAATATTACCACCCACCTTTTATGTTCTATTAAACTGCTATCAAAAGAATATTATTTTCATTTCTCTTTTCAGCTTCTATTATGAATATGGATTATTTAATGTCTGTAAGAGTACAACTGTACCATCTGGAGTTTGATGGGAAAAACACATTTAAGAATAACAGATGGAATTTGATGGCTCCTTTTGCATTTGGTATGTTTTCCACTAATATATAAAATACTAAAAAATATACCTGGCTTTATTCAGGGATAAATTGATAAATTAAAATAAGTTTCTATTTATACAGATAACAGTGAAAATTGCCAAAGATAAATTCATCTAAAAAGTAACAAAAAAAGTAAATTTTATTCATATGAAGAACAGTGAAAATTGCATGCAATTGGAAACTCTATGCATGTGGAAATCATGTAGAGTCTCAATAGTTTGACTCAATGCGATTTCCCCGTGCATAGAGTGGTCTCAATAGATGGAAAAGCTCTTTCCCCTGTGCATGGGATGGCCTGAATAGTTAGAAAACAAACAACTCTGTAACGGTCTGCCGACTGTTGGCGTTCATTCTAAAAATCTAAGATATGGCTTTGTTAAATTAATAGATGGTTTTACGAAATTTTTTTGAGTAGTCTGTGATATATTTAAGAGTAGCTGTTAAAATATAAACATTGGATGGCATGTCAATTTTTGTATATCAATAAAAATAGGGAAAGTTTAAAATGCACATAAAGTATTATATTTAGGGAAAATATTGTGATGGCATCAAAAATTTGAATTCGAGTTTTTGACAACAGTACGTTTCAAGGATCCCTGAACTCAAATCGATGTTTTTTTAGTGACATCTGTGTGTGTGTGTGTATGTGTGTCCATGAGTCTGTGGAGACAATATCTCATGAATGAATGGAGGGTTTCAAATGAAATTTGGTACAAAAATTACAATCAGTAAATATTGGAAGCCTGTTGATTTCAAAAGCAATTGAATGTTGTGAAGACATACATATTTTTTAATGCACCCACCATGAAATACCTATTCCCACTTTGAGTTATTAAGAAAATGAATATAACTACGAGACTATAATCAGGGATGTCCCGAGGGTCAAGTAGTCCATGCTACTGCTTGGGTTGGGGCCTCCGGTTTGGAGAGGGCCTCAAAATTGGAAAGGATCATTTTTTTTTTATCCTAAGCATTTCTTAACTTTTGGCTAATTATTTCAACACAGCATTTTATCACTCATTAGCCCTTATGTTTTCCTTTGTTTTGTGTTATTCTGAAATTTACCTTCAGTCATTCAGATTTGATTAGCCATAATCTCAATAGGGTTTGAAGCTGTTAAGAAAATTAGTCGCATCTTTTATTAGTTTTAGCCTATTTGCTTTTGTGTATTTTGTGGTTGCAGGGACCCCATAGAGCTTACTAGGCCTCGGTCTAAAAGCTTTTGCCTAATCTGTATTCCTTCTTTGCCCAGTCTAAACTATAACTATTGGTCTTTTAGTAATAAAAGGTCAATTGACAAAATTATGGCTATTACCATTGCCGAACAGTGGCGTAATTATAATTGTAGGGCCCAGAAGCAATATTTTTAGATGACCCCATGCACGATACTTTCCTTTTCGATATGAGCCCCCCTACACTATATTTTAAATTCGGTGTGAGGGGCCCCCTACATGACATTCAATGTGAGACTCCCATATAGCTATATACAGGAGCCTCACATCGAATGGAAATCGTCTGGACATTTTTTCAAAGTGTCCTAAACTTTAGGGCCCTAAAGTATCTGTTTTATTCCCAATTTGTCACTGGAAAAATGTATATTTATGCTACCATTGAAATGGACATTGAAATACCATTGAAATGAATTGAAATACCATTGAAATGAATAACAAGATGAATCAGCTTCTTAATTAAGTACATTGAAAACTATAAAGCACACGAAAAATAATAAAGCATAGGCTTGTGATTTAGCTAGCTGCTCTTGGAACCAATAGAATTTGATTGCATAAAAATTAAAATAGACGACAGCTTAAAATTAAAATAGATGAATCTTTCAGGGAGATTGAGAAGATTAGGACTTTTCTCTGGTACAAACATGCTATGCTCAAATTGTAAAATATTGTAAGAAATTAACCATCTCAAAAATGCTACAAAGGTATTCTATATGCTAATTTTTATTTAAAAGGGAATGACATTTCTATAGGATGCTAATTTGTGTTCTTCTCTTGATATTTATTTTTACTTTCTCATACATAGTATTGAGAAAGTATAGTTTCCACAAAATTTTTCGATTTCGAGACTTTGATGCCAATATATATTTTAAGGCCTTTTGAATATATATTTTAGGGTCTTTGAATTTTTTAGAGGGATGTCTGTCTGTCTGTCTGTGGTTGATTTCTTGTGTATATGATAGCTGCCACAAATATTAATGCACTTTTATCTTGAAACTTTATATTTGGCTTTGTTATCGAAAAATCTAGAACTAGATAGAATTGAATTAATTAAATTCGACTGAAAAATTCTAAATTTTATATTTTCTTAACATGGCAAAATGTGACATAATCATGCATAAAAGGGGTTATTTCTGGGTCAATGATCACGAAATCTAATAGTTTTAATAATTGTAGTGAAAAAATAGCCACGATACAATTTTTGTATTCGTGACTTTGTTAGCTCCTTAGGGAGCAAATTACCCCCGCCCTCCTAGGGGGTACATTGCTAAGCTTGGTATCAATCGAAAGACTTTTCAAGTTTTTTAAAATGAAGGGTAACATTTAAAATTGTGATCATTTGGAACAACGATACAAAATTTTAAATTTTTTTTTTTGTAATATTAAAAAAGAAAGAAAGAAAAAAAATCACAAGCTGCCTAAATAATTATTTTGGTATAAATTCGAGTTGAGCCACATTCCAGTTAATTTTTACTTTCTCATACTGCAAAAAAGAAAAAGTACTGTTTTCACGAAAATTTTCGAATTCGAGATTTGATGCGAATATATGTTTTAAGACCTCCTGAGCACATTGTGACTATTTTCAGAGTGATGTCCATCTGTCTGTATGTGGTCGATTACTTGGGTACATGATAGCTGCCATAAATATATACAGTCAAACCTGTCTATAACGATACTCTAGGGACCGAGAAAAAATATCGTTATAGATAATTTATCGTGATAGACAGGGCTGAACTTGCTACACTCTATAATGGAAGTTATTTAACATGGGTGTGATGTTATTATAATAATATATTTTGAACTTGCATGACTGAATAATACTACAGTATTATGTTGTACTTACATTTTTAATGAATGTATTACAGATTAGGAAAAAATATAAAACATAAGTAGTATCTTATGAACCTAAATCATAAGATTCAAATTGTAGTTCGAAAATGTAACACGGCGTATATTTTGACTACATTTCTATTATGCAATTAAAAAATAGATAATTATAATGATAAAAATAAAATTGGAGTTATATTTTTCATTCAAAAATCAAGAATATGTCGAAACGGAAATGAAATACGTACCGTACACAATTAGAATCCTTAAATAGGACGAAGGAAAATTTAACGTGCGAAGTAATCCGATATTTTCGTTTGCTTAGATTTTGCAGAGAATGCAGCCATCATACACATATTTTCTAAACCTTCTAGCGAAATCAGATATGCATCTAGAACATTTGGTAAAGTAGGAATACAATTCTGTAATGTTTCGATCATTTTAACAGCATCTTCAGCTGTTGTGTTGGGTGGTGATTCCGTTCCACACTCCTCATCTTCCACTTCACTAACATCATCATTTTCTTTCAGTTCTACAATTATGTCCTCATCGGTGCTCCCACTGAACACTAATAAACCTTCATCCAAATTCAAATAGTCTTCTGGGTTTATTGAAGAGTGCCTATTCGTGAAAACTTTGAATGCATTCAAAGAATTACTTAGGAGCAGCACACAATTTTCTTCTTCAGAAAGATTTTGTTGAGAATTCTCATCGCTGTCAGACTGTTCTTCATCACTGCATTGGCTGAAGTTAAAATCTGCCTTCCGCTAACAATTTCGTATGGTAGATGACTGCACATAACTCCAAATTCCAGAGATCATGTCACATGCTTGTTTAAAATTTATGTCAAAGGATTTGGTAATCTTGAACAGTAGAGATAACAGTAGAGAGTAGTTTGGTAATATTGAACAGATCTTAGTCGTAGATAGAACATTATTCCCCTTTAGGATGAACTGCCTTTGTGTTAAGTCTGCCATTGTAAAAGTCTTGGTCCGAAGTCCAAAAAGTCTTGGACATAACACAGGGAAAAAAGTTTGAAATACTCAAAATTATCGTTATATACAGGTTCACTCAAAAGCAAATTATTGTTATAGACAAGTTCGATATACACTAAAACTATAGGAAATCCGCCGGGACCGTGGAAAATATCGTTATAAACAAGTTTATCTTTATAGACAATATTGTTATACACAGGTTTCACTGTATATGGGTTTTCATGGTAGTATAGGAAAAATTTTGACATAATTGTGCAAAAAAAATTTATTTACAATGATCATGACACTTAATACTTTCAATCATTGTTGTGAAAAATAGCCGTGATATATTTTTTGTGTTCGTGATGTCATAAGTCTTTACGGCATGCGCACCCTTAAGGGAAGACAAGGGGAAGAGGCACGTACCCCATCTGAATGTTACAGTCACAATAGCAGGCATCATGCTAGTCAATGTTGTATGTCTTATCCTTGAATTTGCCTCCTCCTAGAAAAATTTCTATGGGTGCTCATGCCCCGGGGTCAAGTTACCCCTCGAGGTACATTTTCAAGTTTGGTATCAATCGAAAGGGTTTGTTTTCAAGTCCTTTAAAGTAAAAGGTTAGACTCTATAATTGTAGACATTTGGATCAACGGTACTGAATTTTTCCTTGTATTTTTCATTGTAAAATTGATAAAAAAAAAACCCCACAAGCTATTCAGAAATGGATTCTGGTATGAGAAAGTCAAGTGCAGCTACACTCCAGTTCATTTTATTTCAATTGGGAAAAAATCAGTATTCTCATTATTATTCAGTGTTAATACTTTGTAATTACTTTTTACAAGAAATAAACAATATTACTGTTGATTATTTAAAATTATTCTTGAGATATCAAAAGATTTATTTTCCACACAACTTAATATTTCTAGAAGTAATAAAGTGATATACATGAAATTTTGTATGGTTATTGTAACATCGTCATATTATACAGTATGTAACTTGTTATGTGGTCAGCGAAAGTAACAGAATTGTAATGCGGTTTAAAAAGCAATTTAATTGCTGGATGTACAGAAAAATGTGATATGGATTTGAAAAGTAGTTGAGCTTCGTTCTACAAATGTTCTATAAACCCATGTTTGTAAAAATTGCAACACCATGAAGGAATCACGCGATTGTGTTGAAACTTAAGCAAATGCAAATGATTAGAATTTTAGAGTCACTGCGCATGAGTGGGCTGAGAAGCACCTCCTGAACTGCTGTTTTAGCCGTATAGAGAGATGTAGCGGGACGTTGAAAATAGTCTGTGGTTGTCTGCCAGCGGTAAACGTTTCATGAGAAGTCACTATGCCTCTACGACGACAGAGAGTGCCGTATGAGCAAGTTACGGAGTTTGAGCGGGATGAATAATCTGCCTTCCTGAAGGATTTTTTTCATATCGTGCAATAGAAGTGCATATGGAGTGCAATGCCATGACAGTGATACGAGTGGGGAAGCAGTGGACTGAAGAGAGCCGGACGAGTCACAAATCTGGCAGTATATGATGAAATGTTACGCCAGCACGGGATGATAGACACCTCATCCGCATGGCAGTGATGGACTGTATAGCTTCATCTTGACAGTTGGCAGAAGGTTGGAGCACTGCTACAAGTGTGTCATTGTCTGCTCTAACAATTCGTCGGTGTCTTCTGCATTGTGGACTGTGTGCAAAAATTCTTTTGTACATGATTTATATGACGCAATACCATCGACGCCTGCACCTACAATGGACTCATTACCATAGATACTGATGTGATGATTGGCAACAGTTGTCTTTCCCGATGAATCCTGTTTTAATTTGGGGGTATCATCCAACGTTATTTGGGGGTATCATCCAACGTCATCAACATCATCCAACGTTATACTGGAGAAACGCCAAGCGTGGTGGTCTGGGGCGCCATTGGGTATCTTGGACAATCTCAGTTGCTAAGAATTGCAGGTAATCTCAATAGCAACCAGTATATCAGAGAAGTTCTGGAGCCCGAAGTCGTCCCTTCCTTTAGCGCATTCCTGGAGGAGCTATATCTTAACATTACAATGCCCGTTCACATGTTGCTAGGAATGTTCAAGACTTCTTTTTAGCACAATAGATACGGCTTCTTCCTTGGCTTGCCTATTCCCCTGATATGTCGCCTATTGAACATGTCTGGGATTTCGTCGTTCGGTGTCTTGCACATGATGCTTTCCCCATCGCTGATATAACTTTGGGTTTGGATAGATGTAATCTGGAATGCTTTTACTCAGGTACAAATTCAAAATCTTTGATTCGAATCTACATCATATAGAAGCACCTATTGCAGTGCATGTTGGTTTTATCAAATACTGATTTTCGACATGTAATATTATTTTTTTTATTTGTAAATTTAATTGTTTATTGTATCAATACAGGTCGTTTGTGGAATAAATTCATTCAATTCAGTTGATTCCTTCATGTTGCAATTTTTACAAACAGGAGTATATTTATTTCTTTTCTTGTATACGAAGTATGAAAATCTTGACAGAAACAAATTTGAAAAGGGTCAAATTTTCATTTTTATCCCTTGAATGAAATAAATAATAAAACAAATATAACCATAGTTCGAGTTACACAAAATCCTTATAATGGGGTTCGGATTATCGAATTTTTGTTGCATTTGATAAAATTGTAATTAAAAAGAGGAATTTGAGGTGTTATGATGGGGAATTGGTATCGCTCCTGGGTGGGGCCTTTCCAAAAAGCTTGCTTGGGACCTCGAGAAACCTCAGGACACCACTGACTACAATCTTTGTTAATGTCTGATTTATTTTACCTAATTTAGTAATTTATATCATGTTTATTTTCAAGGTATAATTCTTTCATTCAAATTATCAAATAAAACCAATTTTGGTAAATCCAGAGACCAACCTACACCGCATATTTTTTCTAACTAAAAATCATGCCAAGTTAGCGCATTCTCACGTGTTTTGAAAATGGCCCCACCCATCTTAAGTGATTTATTCTTCCATGTTTAGAAATAAGCTCCTCCCACCAAAACAACATTTGCTGCTGTGTTCTGAACAAGAGTTTATAATGTTGAAGGCCCAGACCACACGACCAACCCAGGGGTTTATGGTAACAAATTGTGTGGCCGGAGAGTTTATAATGTGTAAATGTGCAATTGAATTTGGACAACAGTGAATAGTACTCATAAAAACATTACAAAATAAGATTTTTATGAATTTTCAAATTTTTTTGCTACAATTTTATCTGTGCAAGTTGCACGTAGCAAAATCACTCTCCATGCAACCGAGGATCCTTACATGGGCAGGGGTTCGACCTAAAGGTCGAAATCTGTGGAATAAGTGTACGTGTTCTGTATGTACCAGTGGTCCGTGTAGGGGAAGGTGTTCAACCTAAAGGTCATTCTACACTGGAGCGAAGCCCCCAGTAATCTCCGGTTTATTAGGAATGGTCACCTGCGGCACCAAGGCACAGAATATGCTACACTTTTATCTGTGCATACCACGCGTAGCAAGATCACTTTCACCATGCAACCGAGGATCTGTACGGGGGCAAGGGTTCAACCTAAAGAAATCTGTGGAACAAATGTACCAGTGGTTCGTATGTACCAGTGGTCCATGTAGGGGCAGGGATTCAACCTAAAAGTCATTCTGCACCGGAACGGGGCCCCAGTGATCTCCGGATTATTAGGAACAGTCGCCTGTGGTTCCGAGACACAGAATATGCTACAATTTTATCTGTGCATATCACACATAGCAAAATCACTTTTTCCATGCAACTAAACAGGGTCAGGGGTTTGACCTAAAGGTCGAAATTTGTGGAACAAATGTACCAGTGGTCCGTGTAAGGTCAGGGGTTTGATCTAAGGGTCGAAATCTGTAGAACGAATGTACCTGTGGTCCGTGTTTGAAAAATGTTTGTACTCTAACAAAATTTCAAAAAATTGATATTTATAAAAAAGTTTGTACTCTTACTGAGAAGATTAAGAACTTTTAAAAGGGGAAGCAATTTTCTAAACACAGAAAAATATAAACGAAGTTTCAAAACACGGGATAAATTAAACAAAAACACTAACCTTCAGGACTCATCTTCCGACTCAGAGTCGGAACAATGTTGAAACTTCTCCTCTGTCGTCTGCTTCAGCAAATCATCATCATTTGTATAGGGAGGGAAGATGGTAATAATTGCTTTAATAAATTCATTCCATGCTTCCCCCCCCAACTGAATGACCCAGGCGTCTTTTAAATATGTATTCAAACAAATAAGAATTAAAATGATCTTTAACTTTTCGGGATTTGCTTTTTCTTTAATGGCCGACCATGTTCCCTCAATCGAATTAGTATGCATGCCTGCCTCGGGATCCTTAAATTCGTAACTGTGATTCACTTGAAGCGGCTTTTATGTTTAAGACAATCATATGCCTTCTAACAGTCCGAAATTATTAAGGTCCCCTTCTCGATATACCTTTCAATAACTTTCAACAAACATAATTCCTCCAAACACCCACTGTTCGACCACAGGTTTTCCTTTTCCATACTTATTCTTACCAAACTTACTTTCATCTATTTCAACAGTCACACCATTACCACCAATCCTTATCCTTTCAAAAAACACTCACACAAATGTCCCGGCGAAACTGTTTCCAATCAGTTACAGTTTTATCGGAAACATTAACTGATTCATAATAAACTTGCACTCACAACCATTAAACCACAGTAACATCATAATTAAAATTTCAATCACACTCAACCTACTCTTCTCAAACCATGTACCCTTCCTGACGCTCCCCTCCATTCAAATCCATCAATCGCTCGGTCTCTCTCACACAACTTCATTTCATCTCCACACTTAGAACAAACATACTTATCACTCATAATCCCTTTCATAACACACCAATTACTTACTTCTTTCAAATCTTTATTTTCCAAATGATATATATAATAGAATTTTATACAAAATTCATTCAAAGTAACATCCATTCTACCATGTTTTACAACACTACATTCACCATCCATTTGCTCGTGCTTACCTGAAGATATGAGGAATATATGATCGACAACAAAAGCAAATCCGAAAAAATAAAACCGAAATTAAAAAAAATTATTAAATTAAAATTAATTTACAATTTAGAAAAAAAAAATAAAATTCTTAAAGTATATGCGACTGTGGCCAAAAATATTGAAAGAAATGCGCTTTTACATCAGAAAACTAGCAACCACAGAAACATATTCTTATTGGATGCTACATAATTACTGTCGAAAAACACCTATACAAGAGGTTACCAGATGACAACATAAGGCTCTCGCAATCTGAATGCTTGGTGGTGACCTGGCGGATGAGCTGAAAGTGTGGTGGGTTGGTCTCCAGTTTAAACCCAATTTTATTGATATTGTAAATATTTAAATCTTTAGGACCCTTTTGGTGTGGGGTCTTTTTTGTCAGAAAGCCTGATTGGGTCTAATTGGCCGAAACGAACTAAAACCGTCCTTGTCAGTGTTAATATATTTTTGGTATTCTAGATACAAATGATTTCAAGAA
Organism: Amaurobius ferox; assembly: GCA_951213105.1. Classification (NCBI taxonomy): domain Eukaryota; kingdom Metazoa; phylum Arthropoda; class Arachnida; order Araneae; family Amaurobiidae; genus Amaurobius; species Amaurobius ferox. Next base: position 148,896,449 of record OX578133.1, on the reverse strand, counting down.
TTTTATTTCTTTTTCTAATATCTTGGATGAGAGGTGTTAGATTGTAATTGATAATTTTTTTTTTTAATTTGACAGGATTCAAACGGGAGCTTGTGCGCCGGAAAGATTCTTCAAAACTTGATGTGTATTACTATTCTCCCAATACAAAAAAGCTGGTAAGACAATATGATATGTTATATTCTTAGTCCGTTTTTTGCTTTCATGTTTTAGAAATAGACTTTTATCCAAAATGATATTAACATCAATTTCAGCTATCTATCTAGACAAAGTTTTTCAATTTTAAATAATTTTGAATAACACTACTTTTATTACAAAGACAAGAAATTTCACCAGAAGAGCATATAAAATATTTATTAAGATGTGTATTATAAATGTTTTCATTTTTTAATATTTACGACGGTGTTTAGTTAATTATGGCTGAAATAAGTTTTATGTGCAATTTTACAGCAATTATGAATTTGTTACACATTATAATAGCAATTTAATATCGGTTCTTTGGTATACCGATAGTATCGGTTATTTGGTATCAGATCTTTTTTGGTTTTGTGACATCTCTAGTTTATTCTGATATCTCATCTTGTATTTGAGAATGTAAAAGCCCTTTAATAGTCATCTTATGGGTGTTTGAAATTAACGAAGTAAATGATGGAATCAGCATATTGTAATAACATTCGAATATGTCAAATTTGTGAAATTAGTTCATTGAATAGATATTTTAATGTTGATTTACTGTAGTTTTAAAATATATATGACAAAAGTAAACACAAATCTGGAGAAATTTTTAACAATCATAGTAGGTTTCTGCCGAAAGTACTTTCCCACCTCTTGTTTCAGATGTCAGGTTCTAAATGTCAGTTTTGCACGTGCAGTTTGTCTCATTCATGCACATTTCAGAATTTTCAACTGAAGCTTCATTTAGTTAAAAGTATTGATTTCTGAAATATCCTTTTGACATTCAGTATTATTTATTTGTGTTTTGTATTGAATCAAATATTTATTTTCAAATGCTATTTAATAATGTTCCTTCAGACTTTACTTTTTGTTTATTTTAAGTATTTTTTTGCTAAAATAAATTTTTAAAATATACAATTTAGATCTAATAGAGCATTCATATTGATGTCTTGAATCAAATGTTTATTTTCAAATGCTATTTAATAATGCTCCTTCAAACTTTGCTTTTTGTTTATTTTAAGTATTTTTTACTAAAATAAAAGTCATATGTAGTAACTAAATTTTTAAAATATATAATTTAGATCTAATAGGGCATTCATATTGATGTCTTGAGAATCAAGTATTTTATATTTTTAGTTATTATTTTTAATAATTGAATTTTAAATTATAGCAATATGATTTATAATTAAACTTTTTAAAAGATTTAATTGGTACATATGACAGCTTAGCTTTCAAATACCAAAAATTTTCAGCTGATAAAACAATATGAATTTTTAGTCCTTAAACCAAATGATTGAGCAATTAATGTAGGGCAGAACTCCTCTTAAACAGCATAATTAGGGCTGAAGGTAAGCCGGTTAAATAAAAATCCAGTTAAACAGAGGTCATTTAAAAATGTTAAATTTATTGCATATCTTACCTATGTTAGATACTCTATAATAAAAATGTGTATTTTAAAATGTTTAAACAAATTACAAGGAAAATGAATTATCAATTAAATCTTAGCAGAATTACAATAAAGTTTAAAATAAATAATAATACATATGTAGTAATGAATGTAACAAATGTAGGGATTGCTATATCTTCTATATACAGTTAAATAAGTGAAAAGAAATTGAAAAAAATATAGAATCATTTCACCTTTGAATATTTGGCTCTTGAGTTGCTGTAATAACTATAATACATAACTGTAAATATGAAAATTAGTCTTTTGAAATAAAGTTACATCTTATGGTAATTAGTATCAAATAATTTTATTATTTATTATTTTTTTATTATAAATTTTTATTTATTATTTTTTATAAATATTTTATTTTAAATTATCACAATTTTGTGACTGATTTCAACTCACAATAACACTTGGACTATTAATCGTAGAGTAATAAATAATACATCTTTAGATGACTTATAGAGTCCCATTTATTACAAGTTGTAACCCTCCATCCCTTAACCCTTCGATACAATAACAGGATTACATTGATTAGGTTGCATCTATACTACACTTTTTATGCAAAGTTTTATTAACACTGTGTAAACAGAAATTCCTGTTGTATTAAACTTGAAATAAAATCAATATAACTCTTTCAAATTAGTCATTGTTTTGCAACTAATATATGGTTCCTAAAATCATTGAGATGATAATATTGAAACATAGCAAAAGAACTACGGGGAGGGAACAGCAGAAATTTTGCATGCCTTTATAAAAATCTTTGTGCATTGATTTCCATCGAAATATGTCAGGGTTTTTATTCATATTTTTTTTAATATTAATTTCGTATTTCATACAAAAAATTATTGAAGAAAATAATAATCATGTAATTGTATTTGGGTTGTTTAATAGTAACTTTTTACAAAAAATCAGAAGATAATTGTTACAAAAGATATGAATATAAGGCTGGGAAACTAATTTAACATTAGGAGCTCACAATTTTACTTACTCATAACTCGAAAATGCTTCATCCAAATGACTTGAAATTTGGTATTTGAGTTTAAATTATAATATTATATATTTAAGTAATATTTAATAATTATAGCAATAAATTAACAGCCATAGCAGTATTGTAGTGATTTTTAGCAGATTTTTCTCACTTCACAGATGAATTGTTTAGGAAAAGAGACTATCACAGTTAAGCCGATCAGGATTTCATTAATCACTCATTTTTTAAGTGGAATCACTATGGGCAAGTGAGAACGAGTGAGATGATCTTGAGACCAATAATTCTGGTTTCGGGATTTTCTTAGCACATGCGCGATTTCCCAGTGAAAATCACCACCGCCGAGTTTTATAATGGTTCTGATGTTTCTGCACAATTTTTCACCACACACACGCATAAATTCCCAGTGTTGTCACCACTAGTATGTCATGATTTCCTGGTACCATAGCACTGACTTTGCTTTTTGATGCCGTGGCTCCAAAGAATCTTATACTAATTAATAATCATTGAATCTTTTAAGATACTTAGCATTTTGGTTTTCACGTGGATATTTTCTCAGGGTACAGATAATACATATAATCTGTGGATTATCTCTTCTTGAAATTTTGTAATTAATGAAGTGCGAATAATTTCCAGATTTTTATCACATTCACTATGTTTTAATGTAAAAATAACTTAATGTTCTGTTTCTACAATGTATTCTAAAACCAACAAAAACTGCAACAATCAAGTTTGTCTTGAGCACCCAAGAAACTTTCTTTAACAGCTTTTAATTTTAATTGTCTGCTTTCCAAGCTCCTTCATATTTTACTTTTATTTTGATTGCAAAAGAGTATAAATTATTGACTATATGTTTTTAATAGATATGGCAGGCAGATTGCTCTTCCATGCAGTAATGACATTAGTTAACTTTAATGGTTTTTTATAGCAAAGGGAGTGAAGGAGTGAGGCAGGGAATGGAACATAGTTTATGAATGCGTAGATGAGCGGGAAATGTAAGATTATAGTGGCTATGTGGGAAATAGCTTGTTGTATCTAGATTTTTTTTCGCCAAGGAAAGCTTTATATTGAATTTTTTTTTGGTAAGTTTTATATTGATTTTTTTAGTTAATAAGTTTCTTTTTATTTCAATTTCTATTTCTCTTTTATTTGGTTAAGAAATAGAGCTCTTACAGTCCTTAAAAATATTAAGAACTTATTTCTATAAAATGTGGGATTTTACAGGGACTGCCGTATTTTGTTGCGATCAGTACTTGGGAATTGCTGAAATACGCCCCATGAATTCATATATTATTGGATTTAAAATGCTCAAATTTTGCAATTAAGTTCCGTGCATTACTGCGAGTCCAAAAGTATCAGTTTGCATCTATTTTCATCTTCTAAATATCCCATATCAGAGCAATATATCTTTATTTTTATAGTGCGACTAAAAGCAAGCAAATATTTTCTAAACCAAATTATTTCTCGTATAAATTGTACATTTGTGCAATTTAGTTTTTTATTCACTTTCGCCGCGGTGCCGTTCAGTTTTTAGTCACACATGTTGTTCATGTAATTTTAGACTGCCAATATATCAGGATGTTGAAATTGCCACATCATCCATGAGGGATGCTTAAAGCATGTAAATCCATCAAAATTTGACAGCTAAATTTTTGACCCAATTGCAATGTTTTCGCTTTGTATGTACTATTAGGAAAAGTAAAGAAAATTGTGAAGTAAGAAAAATAAAAATTAATCTGATTTGATTTTTATGTATAACAAGAATTATTTTCTTCAAATCAGCTTTTCAGAAAATAATTGTCTGTCTTCATATAACTGTGTGAGAACTGATAATAGTTATTTCTGCTATTTTCCAATGTCAAGGTATCTGTGAGCATATAGGTATTCTACGGGTATTCAAGATTGTACGATCTCAAATATGAGATGGATGAATAAGAATCGTAAAACTATGTGAAGATGAAATGCACAGAGGATAAACTTTTTGATAATTTTTCAATTACAAATACTAGTATTCAACTTCCACTGAATAACAACTTATAAAGAAATTGTTACGAGTTAAAAATCGAAGTTAGCTTCTTTGGCACCCCATACAAGAATGATTATTTAAACCTCATCAACTAAACTTGTGATGAAATAATGATCTGAGATCAACTAGAATCAATTGAAATTTCCTTTTTATCTGTAATAATTTTTTTATATTTACTGTATATGTTTTATTTAGTTATCCTTTGTTCTTAATGAACATTTTTTTTAGTTTGATCTTTTCTCTTTCAGAGGTCCTATAAAGATGTTGAAAGATTTTGTAAGTATAATTTATTTTTCACTTTAATAAACAAATTTATTTATGTAGCTTTAATTTAGACCAAATTTTTTTTTTTTTTTTTTTATTATTTTCTTCAATTTTTTACACATAAAATTTTTGAAATTTTTTGCCATGAATGTAGCAAATAGTGAGATTTCATTTAAAGTTAAAATCTTATAGTCCCATCACATACAAAAAAGAATAGCTTAAGAGTACTATATCCTTCTAAAACAATTTTTTGTAACTATTTCCTCTGATTTATGTATGCTACAAAATAAAGAAAATAAATAAATAAAAGCAAAAATAATCTATTAAAAAAAAGTGACCACTGTTTGACAAATTTCACATCGCTAGAGTTTCTCTGTCACGCACCGAAAAAACTATAGCACACAAAAATATGAAATTTGGTACATTTGTAGAGAAGTATTAGAGGAACATACTGATATAAGCCATTTTTTGATTTAAAATTTAGTTTAGGAAATATTTAATGTCAAAGTCAAATGAAGCGTATTTGAGCTGCGACTTCATACCTGGACAGACTAGCAATAGCTTTTAACCAGTATCATCTACTTGTCTTTAATAGTTTCTAAAATAACTGATGGAAAAAACTGATTTAAAATACCACTAAAGGATTTCTGCGCATCAATTCAATTTATGAATGTCACCTGGATTAATGAATTTTGATGATTAGAAAAGTCACGAGAAAGTGGTATAAGTCAGGAAGTTTGACAATTTATTTCATCCTAATTTTGAACTTTTAAGAACCAATGTTTCTTTAGTTCGACTAAAAGAAGTATTGACAATTTTTGTAATTTGACTTTTTTTTTATTGAAGGGCTCTCTAAAAATTAATTTTCTTAAATTTTTATAAAAGTATGGAACAGCATTTAAATTACTATTTCACAACTTCCTACCTTATTTAAAATATTTTTGCAATTGGAACTATGGGTCTACAACCAACAGTTCAAAAAAATCTTCCACTATTCACGTTTTTTAGGGCATCCTGTATACTCACCATCAAAATCTCTAGAAAGAGAGTATTGTCGAAAGTAATGGAGACATTGAGAAAATTCCAGTGTCTTTTAAATTTGCCAAGTTGGTGATATTTCGCCAAATTGGCAAAATAGCAATGGTGCTAAGGTCACAAAAAATGTCACCAATTTCAGACAACCTGTTCCTTCACATAATACTAGTAAGGGTTATCTGGAAATGTTTTTTTTTCCTTGTTGAGAGATAGATGGATGCCAAGAGGCATTTTATTCATTCACAATATTATTTTGAAAGTACTGAAAAAAATTGAAGAATAAGCAAATTTAGGGGAATTGATAAATTGAATATTCTGCATTCATTTAAATTTTGTTTTGTAGAAGATCATAGCCTATGATACACTGGTGTCTAAAATTATCTTTGCATATATAAAAATAATTATATTTCATGAAATACCGAACCAATTTGATTTCTTTTTCAGGGAAATGAGCAAAAGATAAACCTAATTTTAATTATCCAATCCAAGTCGATCAAACTGTTTATAGGCTGCATAGGCAATATAAGTGGCAAGTGTTTCATGACAGACAGTCTCTGACCTCTGGAAACAGTTTTTAGACTCTGGAACTGTTGTTAGGAAGTCTGGGCAAGGCCTTTGAAGAATAACAACTGTTTCTCAAGATTGGTATTTGTCTATAACTGTTTATTGTAATAGGGAGTCGACAGCTGAGTTTATAGCTTGCAGTACCATTGGAACTTTATTATCATGACAAACTGTATACAGAAGACTTAAGAGGATTCCTCAGTATATTAAGCTTTGATTAGCTATCATTAGATTGTGCAACTAATTTGGTGATGAATCCATTCAAAATTACCAAAGAGCAATAATTTGCCATTTTTATTTATCTCCCTCTAGTCATATTCACTGCTTGAAAAATGATTACTTCCATTCCAGAAATTCTCAGAAATAAGTTTTTTTACCCTAACCCCACAGCTGTTCCTGACCCCTTTGTGAATAAATAACTTAGAATTTGATTCACAAGCATCTATAGCCTATGAAAATTGTTTGGATCCCTGCTCACGCGCATTCTTTTACGCATTGCAGTTTCACTCATGAGAAACGTTATAAGGAAGGCAGGACTTAAAACCCATGTAAAGATATAAAGATATTTTTGCACAAGTTATTCTGAATTTAATTTGAGCTTCTTGAGTATGTTGAATTCCTGATTGTTAAGACTACAATGCCAAAGGAATATAATGAAAAACAAAGGCCCTCTTCAGGGCCAGTATCTTTCTTTTTAATTTACAAATACATAATAATATTTAAAAATTAAAACTAAAGAAATTTTAAAATTTAAGGTTTTTTTTTTATTAAAACAATTTTATACTTTAGTGCACTGAGTATGAGCAAATTTAATTCCAGTTGCCCAGTCAAAATGGAATTTACAAGGATATACAATTTATTGTTAAAGTATTAAAATTTTATAATAGTTTCCTAGAATTTTAAAGTATTTTAATTGAAAATTTCTATTGTTTTGTAATAGATATAATAAATTATTCTATGATGTTCACTGCTGGCCATTAAAATTACTACACCAAGAAGGAAAGCAAATAGCAGAATCTTAATTATTGTACATATACAGTATAATGGGAGGAAGACATGATTAAATTCGCAGGTGGTTTGGCGTACACAGAGCTGCCACCTCTGGCAGCAACAATGGCTGTAATCTGGCTGGGCATTGAGTTGAATTGAGCTTGGATAACAGATATACATACATCATTCCATGCGGCTTCAACTTTATGCCAGAGTTCATCAATCGTAGTGGCTGGCAAGTGGTGGCGTGCCAGTCTCTTGGCAACCCATAACCAGATGTTCTCAATGGGTGACAGATCTGGAAAACGTGCTGGCCAGGGCAGCAGTCAAACACCCTCTGTATTGAGGAAGGTCAGGACAGTATGGATAACATGCGGTCATGCATTATCTTGTTGAAAAATGGTGTCACGCAAGCTTCGAAGATATTGCTCAGCCATGGGCCTTAATACATCAGAAATGTAACGGCGGCTGTCCACATTACCGGCTATGTGAACAAGAGATGACCGTGATGTTTACTCAATGGCACCCCATACCATCACACCAGGTGCTGGGTCCATATGACAATGGCGAATGCAAGCTTGCAATGTTTATTCTCCTTGGTACCTCCACACATTGATACGTCCATCATGATGCTGTTCGCAGAACCGGGATTCGTCTGAAAAAATGACGTGGTCCCACTTCTGTGTCCAGTGTCATCGTTCGTTGCACCACTGTAGACGTGCCTGTCTCTGCTGCAGCATCAAGGGAAGCCGCAACAATGGTAGTCATGCTGACAGTCCATGGGGCTGCAGACATCGTCACACTGTCCATGCGGACACTTGTCATCCTACAAACGAGCCAAGTTCCGGACTCAGGGTACGTGACGTAGCTGTACGATCCCGCAAGGCTGAGAGTACAACATTCTATCCTCTCAGGTGTTAGTGGCCCGGGACCACTGAGATCCTGCATGGCATTCAGCATGGCCCTCCTGGATCCATCGATTCTATATTCGCCTGACAGTTATAGGATCCCAACTAATGCGAGCAGCAATGTTGCGGAACAGTAAACTGCAGTCCAGATAGGCCACGATCCTGCCGCGGTGGAATTTCGACATGTGCTGGTAGGAGTTTCTCCTTCTTACACAAGACATAACATGACCTTCACACAAACAACCAACCCTCAAATGTGATTTCTGAATGAGAAACCAACCCGCTTTGCAGTCTTCCCTTTTATACAGAATGCAGATGGTGTTACTTATACCTACTTTGTGGGCATACGCTGCAATGCTAATCATTTGCATATCCCAGCATGTAGTACCTTTCATGCATATTTGATGTTTGTTGCATGCCGCCTTCATGGTGTAGCAATTTTAATGGCCAGCAGTGTATATTACTTATATAATCAATAATTATTTATTATGTAAGTAATTAATATATTTTAAATTTATAGAAAAAGAATTCAACTAATTCTAAGATTGTCAGATATTTTACCCCTTTACAAATTAAAATGAAAACATGTAGTAATAATAGTGAATTGTGAAGATTAGAAATAATATAAAAATTGTAAAGAAGGTAAAATCACCGGTGGATCAGCAATTAAATATGTCCTATATTAATCTTCATTTGGAGGGGGGGGGGTGCATACATGACGCTGCACAATTGAATTCTGTCATCAAGTTTCCATTAAATTAAGTAGGTTTTATTTTTTACTTAAAGATTCTTTACATTCTTGCTATGCTGCTACTTCTTTTCTAATGTCAATGATATTTTTTAATTTGTCCACAGTATTTGGTTTCAGATCAAATTTGTAATTTTTTTTAATTTCTCAAAATTTTCTATGAAAGTTTTTTACATTAAAATTTGAAAACAAGGGATTGGGTGGTGGTAGTGGGGGGCTGTGTATTTGACTGGGATCTGGAACTTAATCTTCCCAAAAGCACCCAAAAGAACTGTGGAAAGAATAAAGAAGAGAAAAAATATATATTGTAAACACATTTAAATTTGTCACTGAGTGATATAGTAATGCTGTCAAATTGATGATCTCCCACTAGTCTGATCATTCTGAAATTCTGAAAAAAAAAATAGACCTCTGACGTCTTTCGATGGCAATAATTCTACGAAGTTTTATTCAATTTTCTCAATTTCTTCTTGAGATATTGCATTCACAGACTGAAAGACAGACAATATATACGGACATCATTGTAAAAGTGGTTGATTTGTATTCAGCATGTTCAAAACGCATAGATCTATCAATATCCAATAGTCGGTTTTATTTTAATGCAATACTTCCCCTTTACATAAAATTATGTGTTGTAGGGAAAAATATGTGAAAGGAACATCTGTATTTTATACAATATTTTATTCTAAAGTGAATGACTCTATCTGTTGCTAACTAGATAATATAACTCTTAACTCAGAGATTAACTCAATGAAAACCATAATAAAATTAAAATAAATATACCTTAAGTTTTATTAAAAAAATCCCTCAGAAATACAGCTCTCAAAAGAACTATGGAAAGAATGAAGAAGGGGAAAAAAAATATATTATAAACACATTTGCATCAAGAGTTTTTATAATTGTGAAAATAATTCAAAATATTTTTTCTGATTAAAAATGTCTATAGTTTCAGCATAAAGAGTTGATTAAGTATATCAACTGGTTTGGGAGAAAATATTTTCCTACAGTAAAATATAGAAAAGGAGCAATCAAACCAGCAAAGGCAAGAATGTGGTTGCTCTGGTTTCCATTTTGATAAAGGGGGGCTTCAGAAACCGGTTGATATGTTCAACCAAATGTTTATGCTATAACTAAAAACAAAGTATTTTTAATTTCAGATTATTTAAGATAACCGGTTCAGTGAAGATTTTATATTATGTGTTTCTATAGTATTATATTACAGTGCTATTTCATCAGGTTTAGCAATCAGTCTCTGGATTAAAACATTATCAAATAAAATAATATTCAACATTAAATTTCTTTTGATCATTTAATTCATTTTATAAGTCAGACTAAATAGTTAGTAAATAAAATCTATATAAATGAAATTGAAAATCTGTCTGTATGTATGTTTGTCTCATCATCACATGACAACGGCTGAACCGAATTTAATGAACTTTTGTGGGTAGCCTTGAAATAGCCCCACTTAACATTTAGTAAATGTCCCGAGTTTTTATGACCAGGGGTTATCGATATATTAATTAAAAACTAACAATTAAATTTTCCATAGAGATAGCATTATGCAGATGATATTTTTTCTGCCAATTTATTTGAAGAAAATTATATCTGAGTTTTATCGGAGTTTATTGTGCTTATTAGTTACTTTTGAAAATCGCAGGTTTGAAATATGAATTTAAATGAAAACTCTATCGTCATGGTTTATTTTTTACAGGCGCTCAACAATGAAAAGTATTAAGAAATCAAAATTGTTATTTAATTATTAGCATTTTATGGAGAAGATTCTTTCTTATATCATGTTGCTAAGCAACGCAATTAAATTAAATGTGTTTGTTAATTTTTATTATTATTATTTCAATTTGAATAATAAATAAATGGATATAAAAATATATCTTATAAATGAACTGTTTAATTTTTCTTTTAATTGTATTAATTACGAACTGTGTGTATATCACTTTAATTTATTTTGGCAAAGAGTTTTCAAACTGATATATTGTGTTTATCCAATAAACTCATTTAGCCAATTGTTGAAACAGGATAAGAGTAGAATGGGTATATCTTCTAATACAATTTTGGTGTTTTCATTTAGTATATACAAACGGGATCAAGATGTTTTATTCTTCAGATTTGCGAATTCAGATCTACGAATTTGGCGGGATACTGCTAACTTGGCAACTTTTCTTAAATGTTGCCAAATTGACGGAAATGTTGCCAAACTGATAAAAATGACGCTAATAAATCAATGAAATTAATTTTGTTTTTGTTTTGTTAGAAGAGAGTACTGAAATAATGTTCCGGTAGCATTTGTCTGTCAGTTCAGCTGTCCTACTTAGTAACACATGTAGCGAATTTTTAAAATGTTGCCAAATTGATAAAAATATTTGTAAATCCATAAAAATATTTTGAAATTGATAAAGTTATGCTAACCACTTGAAGTTAATTATGTTTTGTTAGGGGATAGTATTGTGATGATGTTTTGTTAATTTGTTGCTAAGTGGGACTGTCAGTTCTACAGTCTCACTTGGCTATAAAGATAAATTTGACAATTTTTTAAAATGTCACTAAATTGATAAAATGATGATATATTCATCAAAATGACACCAAATCGATGAAAATTATATATTTTGCATAATTAAATACGATTTTCTAGATAGTCTCTGTTATTTTGTGAGAATTAAAAAATATTTTTCCTAAATTTGTTTAGAAACTGGACCAACATTCTTTATTCTTCAGATCTGCCTGTGAAGATAATTTTGTATATTGAGTCCAGAGATTCTTATACATTTTTAAAGAAGAATTAAATATTTTAATAGAATATTTTGAATAACAAAGTCATTTAGAATACTATAGGAATTTACTTTTAATTGTGAATATTAAGTTTCTTTATGTTTGTCTCATCATCACTGAAAAACGGCTGTACCTAATTGGATGAAATTTTTGGGGTTGACTTGAAATAGCCCTTCTTAAAATTTAGTCCATGTTTCGTATTTCTAGGAACAGGGGTTGTCCAGATATTAATTTAAAATGCACAATTAAAAATTCCATAGATATAGCATTATGCAGATGATATATTTGTTCACCAATTTATTTGAAGAAAATGATATCATGTCGCTTAGCACCGGATTTAAATAAATTTGTCTATACAATTTTTATTAATTCTTTTCAGATTTAAATAATAAAGATATGTATATAAAATAAATTTCATTGATATTGCATTTTTGACTGGATAATATCAATTATGGTCTTCTGATTTACACATTATTATTATTGATATTTTCAAGTTATTAAGCCATTGTTTTAATTTGGCAATAACTATTGAAACTCATATATTGTACATAGTATGCGTAATCTTCTACAAATGCACAGGTATATCTTCTAATCTACTAGAATATAAGTAGTGCGTGTATATTGGCATATATTTTGACATATATTGACATATTTTGGAATCATTCTAGTATAAAAATTATGGAGGTTATTGATATTTTCAATTTGTTACATCATCTCTTTTATTTTGGCAAATATTATTGGGGCTCATATTGTAATACGTGTAATCTTCTACTAGCACTTGGGTATATCTTCTAATCTACGACAATATAAGTAGTACGGGTGTATCTTCCCATATATACAATTTTAGCGCTTTAATTTTGGCATATATTGGAATCAATTATTGCCTTCAGGGATAAGATTATAGGTTTATTGATATTTTCAATTTATGTATGTAATCTACTAATTCAGGGTATATCTTCTAATATTCACAAATATAAGTAATACGGGTTCCATACAATTTTAACACTTTTATTTTGCATATATTGATTCAATTTCATATTTTTTGTAGATTTGTTTACAAATGGGGTAGGATGTTTTATTCTTCAGATCTGACCGAAAGAGATAATATCTGACAAAAAGAGATATAATTCTTTTAATTTATTTAATTTTCTCTTTCTTTTTAATGTATTTAATTTTCTTTTACATTTAGAGAAGAAATATCTCTTTTTCAAAATTTAAGATATGTAAATATAAAGACATGACAGTGCATGAAATACTGCATGGGGGGTAGCAGTTTGGAACTTTATAAGCAGAATCATATTCTCAGTATTTAATCTGCAAAGTCTGGGGGAAATTATTGGTAAAAAAATATAGCAGTTTTTATATTGTTATCTATAGCATTATATTATAAATATAATTATTTTAAGTCAATATTAGAAAGTATGAGATGATCTCCATTTTTTAATGCTATCTGTGTGTGATTTTGAATATGCCTTAAAGTATTTTAATTTTCTTTAATGGCCCATGCAAAAAGTTTCCCCACCCTGTATTTAAGCAAATGGTAATCATAAATGTTAAAAATATTAATTTTTCTTGCCTACTAATTGGTATGTTTTCTCTTTTATTTTTTTAGTATTCTGTCATAAATCCTTCTTAGATGTTAGAAACTTTTCTTTTATGAAAAGATTGTTATCCAGAAACAATGTCCTTGAAGTGAAGCGATTTGCAAAAGATATTAGGAAGATTGCAAGTGATATAATGACAGCAGATGCTTCTTCCACCACAGAGAAATCATCAAACAAAGTATTAGGACTTAACATCAATAAGACGTTAGCTACTTCGCCTGTTCAAATTAAGGATGATAATGCTAGTTGTCCTGATGATAAAAAGGCACTTACAAATAATGTTGAACAAAGTCTTAACTCCTGTTCTAAGATTGGTAAGCATATTAAGAAAAAATCAAAACCTTTAATTAATTCTCTTGCACCAATTGCTAACAGTAAAGAAGTATTAACCACTTCTATTCAAGTCAAATCTGACAATATGAGTTGTGCTAATGGTAAAAAAGCAGTTAAAAATACTGTTATAAAACCAAACCCTAAATCTTGCTCTAAGCTTCACATTAAGAGTATCAAACAAAAGAATAAAAGCAATAGCAAAAAAAGTAAAACTAAAACTTTCATTCATCCTTTGGCTTGGAAAATGAAATTCTATGTAGATAAAATACGTGCCAAAAAGTTGAACAAGAAATCTCGCCTATAGCATGCATCTTTCATCATTGTTGTTTCATTCTCAGAATTGTTTACTCAAAATATTATTGTTATTAAGCCGTGCTTTTTTGTATTTTATTTTTTCTCGTGAAAGTAGGTCACAAAGTTGACAATTTTCAATATGAGAAAAAGAATTAGAGTGTCATTTATGGGGCTTTTATGGGCAGCATCGTAATATATTTGTTTCATGCATAATATACTTATATCATATTTAAAAGGTTTCTTGAATGATTGCCTTAAAGAAATGTGTTGTTAAATGTGTCATTAAAGTTTTCCTCTCAAACTGGACATGTATTGTGTGACTTTAAATTATATATATCATTTGTATACCTTTGGTATTTTAAAATTATGTTTCTTCAGTTACAACATGCATTTAATAACTATCTCTTTAGAAATTGTTCTCAGGATCTAGGTTTTATAGGCAGAATATTTTACTACTAATGGGCCTTTAAATTACTTGATTAATTTTCACAAAAATATTAGCATTTATTTATTGTGAAATTTATGATCATATATATAGTACAGTAATGCATGCTCTTAATTATTTCACATATTCTATAGGAGAAAACTATATAATTTCACTCAATTTTTTTTTATCCTTCTGTTTTTAATTTCATGATTCTTAAAGAACTTGCTATTTAGTGCTATGCATGCTATTCAGATTTTGTTCATCAGATTATATTTCTGTATTTTTTATGCATGAATGAAATTTTTAGCATATCTTTTGTGTTTAATTTCTGTATAATTTTTCTTGCATATATATTTTAAGTATTATAGTATGAGAATACTCATTGGTGGAGACATCTAAAGTAAAATGTTTTAATATAAAAATATTGCACAAAATATTTAAAATAGAGATTCATTGAATCTAAAATATATTATAAATAAATGCATTTAAAAAATATTATAAAAGAATATCTTGCACCTTTTTTTTTTTGGTGCTGTTTAATGTCAAAACTGTGCATAATTAAAAATATGAGAATTTATCAGTCTGTAAATATTCAGAATTAATGTTTCAGGCATTAATAAAATACAATTTGTTCCTATTTTACATTTTATGTAATATTTATTATGTATGTGCAATTTTTGTAGCTAATTTATATAACAGTGTTTTATATAAGTATGTTTTTAAAGTGAACAATGGCATGATGATTTTTTGGTTATTAGTTTTACACTTAAATATTAACATTAACATTTGTGCATGCAAAACAATTTACTAACTTATACATGGTTCAAAAATTTGTAAAATTCATTTAATGTATAATAGACATGATTTTTACATTCAGAACTATGTACATTGTAAAAAGTGAAATTTGTGCCATAATTTTTTGTTGTTTTAGTTCACTTGTATTTATAGATTTATTTTTCTGTTATTTATAATTATATCTAGTTACATACTACGTGTTATATCTGCACAGTAAAATTTTGATTGTACTAATTTTTGATTGCTTTTCGTGGATTCAGTTTACAACATTTAAAATGTTAATATTTTTGTATACTATATTAGCTACATTTTTTATGAATATTTCAATTTTATTTTTTTAATAATGTTAATCTAATTTTAAAATTTACAGTATTAGTCATGTTACTCCTAAAAATACTTATAATTTCTGATATTTTCCATGGAATCTAAAAATATTAATTGAGTGAAAAAGAAAAAAAGCATGTTATTTAATTTTGATTATACTGTCTTTTATATTTGAATATAAATAAAAGTTTACATACTGAGAAGCAAAGCAGATGTAGTTTGAACATCTAAAACTTTAAATCAATACTGGGTTAGATTTTCTTAATTGTCTTATTCATCAGTATGACACTTAGAATCATCCAGTATGACATTTACAATTCATTTATGTACAATTTTTTTTCATGTTAAATTTAAAAACATGTCTATATACATTCACTGATTTAAATAAAATGTTGTATAATTTTGGTTAAAGGTATCCCAACATAAAACAATGCTTTTATTAAAAAATATGTAGAGCAAAACAAATCAAAAATTACATATACAAAGAAAATTTGTCTATATGCATACTTTCATTTATATATATATATATATATATATATATATATATAAATGAGGAAAATTACTTTATATAAAGAATATAGCATGGTAAAAACTGAATCAGATACTGTGCAGCTCCAGCAATTTGGTAGTGGATCACATAATTTTGGATGAGTCCATTAGTTACTTTCAATGATGAGTAGAAAAGTATTAGGAAGAAGGGGTTTCGACCATTGGTGCCTTTAGTGCAAATTCCAACCCTGAGCATATCGTTTGTTTCACTATTTAGTGTCTGGTGATGTTTGACAGTTTTGATCTCAATTCAATCAACTGGATTTGATTTTTTAATTAATGTCTCAATTGAGCTGATAAATAAAAAAAGCACCACACAGGTTTGTAGTCATGCAGGGGTCTGAGCATCCTCAAAATGTATATTATGCCCAGGCTTTTTTACCTTTAATGTATACTAGTGCACAATTTGTACTATATGAAAATAATTTATGCAGTAAAAAAAAATAGCTTTATATATATGTGTATATATATATAAATTTTTTTTAGTATTGGTGTCCGAATTTAATGGATATATTTTTCTATAAGATTAAATTTATTTATTTTAGTGGCTGTAAAAGTTTTATTAAACTTGAGTTATAGAACTTTTCTAGAAAGTTAACCTCTTTTAGTGAAAAGTACAAAATGTGTTTTGTGCATATAAATTAATGATTCATCTCAAAAAGAAAATAATCAGATATGGTTAGCGCATGATTTTCTCTATAAACTCAAATCCATTTTCTCTTTATTTCTTTCATAATTCATTAAATTGAGTTCATTTGCACAAAATAACATGAACAATTATTTGAAATTTCACTGAATTTGCATTTTTAATTCAATTTTCATTTTCAATAGGTACTGCATGTATTTTCAAACATGGCATTGCAAAAATGCGAAAGAACTAAAATATTTCAAGAATGGGAGCATATATAGTCTTTTATTTTAGATTTTGATGATTATTATTTTGGCCATTTTGAAAATAAAGGAAAGGGTTTTTTTTCTGAATTGAACCAAAATGTAATCATTACTAAGGTAACCCACAAGATACTTATCTGCCAAATTTTGTGAAATTTGGTTAGCTAGTTTTTAGCTAGAGGGGATACATATATTGCAAAGACAGACAGACATATTCACAGATGTCAAGCTAAAAATATTTTTCTCAGATTCTAGCTAGAGTGTTCGAAAATATAGATTTGTCAAAAATGTAAGTTGCATTTTTCAATGTGATTCCATTACTTTCCATATACATTGTCATGTGTTGTAGGGAAAATAAAAAAGCAGTAACAAACACATATTTAACATTTTTCTCCATCTATTTCTTTACATGTTATACGATGCTGTTTAGTTTATATAAAATACAGAGTAAATTTTTAAACCAAAAATTTTTTCTGCCGTTGAAAATTGTTTGAGTAAAATTTATAAATTTGATTATTATTAATACTTAAATTTTAGTAATTTAGTTAATTGTAATAAGTGTGTTATTTAAGCATCATCCTTGTTTGTGGGCCACCATTTGTATATTTCTGCATTAAAGATTTCATGGTGAAGTTACCTAACGAATGGCATTACCCCCCCCCCCCCCCCCCCCTCTTTCAAGATCCAAAATGTGAGAAATTTTGTAAAATTATTAAAATAGCCATGTTTGAAATTTCTACAATTTTTCCGACCGAGAAACTCCCCCACCCCAATATAGTACTTGCTTGTGCAGTATGAAATTTTCTTTAAGAAATACCTTAGATTTAATAATTCATCTACAAAAAAGAAAAAATTAATGACATGAACACATTATCATCTTAATTTTTTACTCTTTATATGCATTGCTGTTCAACTTCTATAAAATACAGAGTAAAATTTTCAAACCAAATACTTTTGCTGCCGTTGAAAATTATTTCAATAATATTTATGCATCACATTTATTACAGTTGCATATTTCATTAAGTATTATTCAAAATAAATTTTAGTAATTTAGTTACTTTTAAATATGTTATCTAAGTATTATCATTGCTTGTAAGTCACCATTTAGACAATTCTGCGTTAGAGCATAGATTTCATGGCCACACCATCTAAGGAATGGTGGTATCCCCCTCCCAAGATGCAAAATTTAAGAAATTTTGTAAAATTTCTGAAATAGCCATATTTGAAATTAGTTAGAAATTGAAATAATATCAAGCGCAATACCTAAAATATCATGATTTTGGAATGCCAAGCTATTGACGAAATATGTGTGTCAAACAGGTTTCTGCATTTGGCAAACCTTTCTTGTAGCAAAATGGACTCATCCAAGGTCATCTGCCAACTCACTGGAGAAATACTTTTACAAGCTCAAAGAAGTTCTCAAATTTGGCCTAAAGTGTGCATTAAGAATTATCTCATTTGCCATCAGAAACTCAATTAGAATTCTCATTTAATGCCCTTGAAAGTTTCAAGCCATTTTTTATATGTTTATCTGATGATATATGAAATTTTCCCACAAAGAAGCAAACAGGACATGAAGCAGTAATAAAGGATTCTTTTTCTGTCCATATGTACACTCTTCTGACTGAGATTTACCAGTCTATTCATAAAACGCTGGGAGGAGGAAATTTGCATGTAATTTATTTTGTAATAACTCAGCTAGAATTCTTAGTTTAGAACTGTTACATACCCTTTAGTAGTTTTATTTTATTACAGTTGTAATTTAAAATATTAGTTTGTGCATTTGAAAAACATTGAGAGCACTTCTGCATCACTACTAAGCTATATATTATAGGTAGAAAGTAATTATTCTTTATTTACTGATATTACACTTTGCATTCCATGTGGAAGGATGCAGTGTTTAGTTTGTTTTAAATTGAGTATGGCAGGAAGTCAATACACTCAATGTTACAAATTCAGTGTTTTCTTTTAATATTTGTTGTAATGCTTATTGTTCCATAATTTAATTTACTTTTATATTGTGTAGCATACAGCTGCACCACTTACTGGAGGCATATTTTTACTTTAATAGATAGAAATTAGTAATTTTTAGAAATATTTACATTGCAAACATTACTTTCTTGCCATGTGACTGTTTAAGAAAGGTAGTGATGCAGTTCTCTGTGACCAATTGTTCAGCCATCACTCCATATAATAAATATATAGCTAGCTCAGTGTGTAATCACAGACTTCACATGGTTTTAATCAAGTTAAATAACGTATGTGTAGTTTATCATAAGTTTTAACATGTTATTTAATTGAAGTTGAATGTGTAGAGTTTTATATTGCTTTATGAAGTTTATAAATTAGATAAAAATGTGAAAACTATTTTAAATGAATGAGATAAGAAAATTGCATCATACATGATGTCATTCCTTTTACATTGTGATATTTATTTTGCATATCACTTGTTTCACTGTTATCATTCAGTTGGTGTTAAAATGATTGAAGTTGTTTTTCCATGTATATTATGTTATAATTTGATTCTGTACTGAATATTATTTTATTTTTGAAGGGAAGGGAATTTTATGCAGTGAAATAAAGTTTCATTTTTAATATATCATGTTTACTGTATGTTTGTATGTACAACCCAGGGGTTACTTGTCTCAGGCATGACTGACTTCATTATTTTTACCTGTCTTTGCACATATGATGTCATGAGAATTAACAATGCATACATTTTGTTCTGGGGCTCTCAAGAGAGACCGAACTTGTCAACTGTTACTGTCATCTTACCTCACCAATGTCACTAAATTTCCTTGGATGTCATGGATTCTGTGTGCACAGAACAATTTAAAAACTCTGTTCAAGTTGTTTATATCTGGATATTGGCACTTCAAAATTAATAAAGAACTTTTAGCTATAATAATATGAAAACTTGGTGTTTTAATAACTTTTCAAAGTTTATTCTGGACTTAGGCTGCTCATGACAAAATGTAACCCTCATGGTATCAATCTGATAACTTTTTGGTTCATTGCTAGGCTGAGTACCCAATCTTATATTTAAGAACCTTGGTACAACCATCTCTTCCCAGAATAATGTTACTTTAGAGGTGCATAAACTGTCAAAATAACTGTATAATTCCATGAAAGCCTGTTTCTTATTTTGACTGTTTAAAAAGTTAATATTTCAGCATTTATAGTAAAAACAAGTAAATATAAAAACCTTGTTTTTGGGGTTTAATTATTTTGAAATAAACATTGGTTTATTGACATAAATCATTGAGCTCAATTTAAACAGTTGCATCAGACACTTGGCAGTGTTTAACTTTTCATTATCACATGTTAAAAAAATTCTCTTTCATATAAATATGCAGGATGTCTCATATAAAGTGAGCAGTGTGGAAGATTTTTTTGAACCCTTGGTTGTAGATACATAGTTCCAATTGCAAAAATATTTTAAATAAGGTAGGAAGTTGGGAAATAGTAATTTAAATGATGTGCAATATGTTTGTAAAAAAAATTAAAATATTAACTTTTTATACAGCCCCTCTAGTAAAAAAAAAAATTGAATTACAAAAATATTGTCAATACTTTAGTTAATCAAGTTACAAATAAAATTTGGATCTCAAAAGTTCAAATTTAGGGCAAAATAAATTGTCAAACTTCCTGTCTTGCACCAGTTTGTCGTGACTTTTCGATACTCTTATAATCACCAATATTCATGGATCCAGTGGTCATTCACAAATTTAATTGATTGGCAAAAATCATTTAGTAGGGTTTTAAAACATTTTTTTCTATCACTTGTCTTGTAAACTATTAAAGACAGACAGATGATACTGGTTAAAAATTATTTTAACACTTAAATAAGGCAGATTATTGTAATTTTGTCTGTCTGTCAGATATTTTCCTAATAAAATATATGAGAAAATAAGTATTCTCTTCAAATTTTGAAATCAACTAGAATTATTTAAAACCACTGTTTTCAGTTTACTCAATAAATTCCTAACTGCACTGTTCCAATAAATAACTCACTTTTCCAACTAGAATGAGAGTCCTTGTAAACAAATTGGTAAGGAGTCTTGCATTCAGTACAGCATGCTGTGAGTTCAGAGAGACTGAGGAAGACATTGTTCAGTATTTATGTCTTATACACGCGCATGTAGATAGTGCGAGAAATAGGCTAAAATACATATTTCATTATTTTTGATTAGTATTCGCTGCCTTCCTGAGCCATATCAGCGATGAAACAAACTTGTTAATTGCAGTAGCATCATAATAAATCGTAATCAGCATAAAAGCTCTAGAAGGATGCCGGCTGCATCGTAATCAGCATAATAAAAGCTCTAGAAGGATGCCAGCTGTACTGGAATGATGACAGTATTCCCATATTGTGTTACTAGATAGGTTGTATTCGCCGTAAATCAAAATCATCCCACAGAGTTTGGCAATACGGAACACCGCCATAATTTAAACTCTAGTTAGGTAGTAGAGTTATTTAGATATTTAAATACAAACTGCAAATTGGCATAATGGTAACATGGCGGCAATATCTGCGTAAAATAAATTTCAATAAATGGTAAAAGTTTTAGTAACAATATGAAACCGAATTTGATTTGTGGATGCCCTTTATTTCTCAGTGAAAATTTTCAATGATAACTATGTCAAATTAGATCCTATTACATCTAAATTATTTTTCAGTTTTACTAAATACGGTATGGGTAACAATTTTGCAGTTTGGTTTTTTTCGTTAGATAGACTATATAAAAAGTTAATTTTCTCAAATTTTTACAAATTTATGGTACTGTATCTAAATTACTATTTCATAACTTCCTACCTTATTTAGAACATTTTTGCGATTGGGCCTATGGATCTACAACCAAATGTTCAAAAAGTCTTCCACTGTTCAATTTTTATAAGACACCCTGTATATATAGAAGCGAATTTGAATATTGGACTCTTTTAAACTTACAATGGAACTTTTGCATGCCATTTCGCAAAAAAAAAAATAAAAAATGCTGGTTCTATTTTTTGAGGTTCCTCCAAAATTTAATAGATTAAAATGTTCTACTAGACTAAGCTATTTACCAAATCTTGACCATCTCCATCTTATATGCTGATAAAGCATTTCCCTCCAAATGGATTTATATCAATAATTTAAAAAAAAATTGCTATATCCTAATTTCATCTCTAGATTTGAACATTGGGGCAAACAGGGTAATAAAATTCCAAGTGATCAAGAGGTGGTAGGAATAAGGAAGTCTTATTTTAACCTATCTGGGCAGGTAGCTGAAAGTCGTCATCTTCAATAGGCAAAATTCTCCCCTTAGGCCAAATTTCAAACTGTGTGTTACTATAGACTTCATAGATAAAGGCAGGACGGCAGTCCTACCCTAAGGAAAGTGGCAGACCACACATTGAGGATACAGAATGCACTGTGTCTCATATGCAGGCAGTCTTTCAGGACTTTTGGGGTGTGGGGGGGGGGGGGGATGAATGAAACTTTAGGGGGAGAGTTTTCAATTTGTTCTATATAAATATGGGGTGTCCCAAAAAGATTGAAATGTGCCATAATTCTTTACCTGTTGGAGATAAGTGGGCTATGTAAATTGCAAAAATGCTGAAAGTAAGGTAGGAAATAAGACTATGTTAATGAAATAGTCCTCCCATTAATTTTCAAAAAGTTACACTTTAAATTTTTATATGACCCCCTTAGACAAATTTGGTCAATCAGAAAATTTTTATTTTTAATGAAACGAGATCATTAAAAAGAACTGCATATCTGTATCTTTAAAATTGAGCGAGTTATATTTAATTGAAAATTGAACATTCTGAATGGGGACCATATATCAAATTAGAAATGTAAATGTGTGAAATATCACAAAAAAGATAAAACTGGATGATAGTACATAGGAGACGTTTTTGCGAATTCTGCGTTGGCTCGCGATGCAATCACGGATTCGTAAGTACTTTTCAATAACTAAATACTTTTTCAATAGTTAAGTACTTTTTTTTTATCTAATCAATTTCCATCGTCAATTTGTTTATGATCCATATTTTTACTGATGAAACAGCCTTTCACATGGTACAGAAAAGTGGCATAAGTCAGATTTTTTCTTTATCATAATTAAGTTGATTTTAAAGATATAAATATGCGGGTTTTTTTTAATGATCTTGTTGCATTAAAAATAAAAATTTTCTGATTGACCAAATTTGTCTAAAGGGGTCATATAAAAATTTAAAAAGTGTAACTTTTTGAAAATTAATGGGAGGACTATTTCATTAACGTAGTCTGATTTCCTACCTTACTTTCAACATTTTGCAATTTACATTACCCACTTATCTCCAACAGGTAAAGAATTAAAGTGTGTTTCAATCATTTTGGGACACCCTGTATATCTAAATGCTGTCACATAAATAGAAACTAAGTTATAAAATGTTTCGGGGACGTGCCCCCCTCCCTGGATGGATGCCTGAATGAAATACTGCTCATATGTTGCTTAGATATGTACTAGAAACCGGTTTTTCTATTGTTGTTTTGAGTCTTTAGTGCAGAGTTATGTTGTTTTGAGTCTTTAGTATAGACAGTAGGTTATTACCTACTGTCCACAAAGCAAAGGTATGTGATGATAGATTGATAACACAATCCTGCTTTAAAGAGAAGGGAGTTTGAGTTCTCTTTTTGAGAAGAGACGAGAATTTCCTATCTAAATTCCTGTGATAAAAGTAACTAGACTTTTGAATAGAGGACCAATTGCGACGTTCTAACGTCGAAAATAAACTAAAATTTCTACTTAGACACAAGTGAAGATCATAAAGTTCATTTTTAATATTAGAAATTTTAAGACGAGTATCTTGAATAACAACTTTGAGGAAAATGAAATGAGTATGAAATAAAGCTTTAGAAATCCTGGAAGGTAAATGTAAAGAACATTTAACATGAACAAAATTCGGAATGAGTTAAAACTTTCTCCACTTAATCCGAAATTTCAAATGATCAAGACATCTTTCACATTTCAGCCTAAGCTTGCAGAATCTATTCTGCTTCGAAGATATCATATAAAACTAAGCAAAGTTAAACTTATCCCAGAAACAAAATATGAAATAAATTGTCCGATGGTAAATTATATCCCGGAATCAGGAATAATCACAATAAATAAAATTGCTACTTATACGAATATAACTTTCAATACTTCCTTGAAGAAATTGGGCATATGTCAGATGACTACAATTATTTTGAGGGCGTTTCAAACCCCATTCCTCACGTTACTCTTAATAGCAGCTAAGAACGAACAGAGAAAGGGCAGACAAAGAAAAATTCAAACAGAGCTAGAACACGCAGAGCGAAATTTTGCTAGCAGGTGGTATCAGTCATTGAAAATAAAACAACCATAAATATAACAGCACAGGCCTACAAAGGGTCCCTCTCCCGTACACGAAGAAAAGGGAAGTTGGTCTGAAATCTTGAGCGTTGATGTTCTTTCCGGTTGTTAAGAGCGTATACTATTCTCATAAACTGCGGAAGGGGCCTTAGAAACCCTCAAAATAATTGTAGTCACCTAACTGACATATACCTGCTGTATTCAAGAAAGTATTGAAATTTATACGTATTTTCACAAGCAGCAGTATCATTTAGCTTATTTCACATTTCATTTATTTTGCAAAGAAATAAAAGGAAAAGTAAAAAAAAAAAAAAATAATAATAATAATTCCATAGCAAATGTAATACAACACGGTACATAGCTGTCAATTACTCCGATTTTCGTCACTCCGGTCACTCAAATTTACACATATCCGATTAACACATTACAATAAATTTACACATATCCGGATCTCCGGCCGTCCAAATAGCTGCTCTTAGTCCTCTGGACGAGTCGGACGGTCTGGGTCTTCAACATATCCGGATCTCCGATTTTCCCTCGAAACCTGCGGTTTTTCTAAGTTCAGGCATGAGATTCTTCTACGGAACCGGGATTTCCCGCTTTTCCGATTTTGTTTTCCTGAGAAATTTTCTTCTGTCCGCGACAGAAATATTTTCCTCGCAAATTCTTAAATTTATTTTCCCCGGTTCACAGGTTGTTTACGAATGTCCCGACAATATCTTGGAATTGGGAATAAAGTCATGAATTTTGAGATCAAAGTTTTCCCGTTCTTGCATCTGGAAATCTGTTTTCCCGCGATTGCGTAGTTTCGCGAAAATCTGCATTTGTATGCGATCCTCGAGTTTTCTTTTTTGCTTATTTGGGAAAATACTTTCCATTTTTTTCAATCTGTTTGCATCAATTACCATTTTAAATATTTCGGTTTTTATATAATATATATATATATATATTTTCAAACGTATTATTAATGAAATGAAGGACTATCCACTTTGCAGTATCATCGCAAAGAAACTGCATTTGTACGCGATCCGGGTAAATTTCGTTTAATTTGGAAAATATTTTCCACTTTGTTATCTACTTGCATCTACTCAATTTTTGTAATTATTTTGTGTTTTATACGGAAAAAACTATTTTTACTTTCCTTATATACATAATGTATAAGGAAAGTATTCTGACAGAGTCGAAATTCGAATTCGAGTTTTTGACGGGAGAGCACGTTTCAAGCATCCCTGAACACGAATCAAACGTTGTTGAGATGATGTCTGTGTGTGCGTATCAGTGAGTCTGTGGAGACAATATCTCACGAACGAATAGAGTGATTCGAACGAAATTTGGTACAAGAATTAGAATCCGTGAATACTGAAAGCCTATTGCTTTTATACCTAATCGAACAATCAGACCCCCCCCCCCCCCCCGCTCCTAAATTTTCAAGTGAAATATTGAAAAAATCAAAGCCTTTAATAAAGGTGCATAAATAGTCGTTTCTTATGTAATTTTTTATTAAAAGACGATGGACATAACTTTTAGAACGTTATCATGAACCGTTCTCGAGATATACATTTGTTAAAGAGAAATTATCATAAAATAAAAGAATATTAACTATTGTGAAATTTGTTCACTTTTCAAAAGTAATATCATACGATAAATTTAGTGGCATCATTCTTGTGGTTCTAGCTCGTTCCATTCATGAGAAAATATACTTTGGGTAATACTTTTGTACTTGGACGTCAATAGTCATTTATCTGCTTTAAGAATAACTTACTTCTCCGTCCATAATGCTTGGCGAGATTTTGGTGGAATGTCGCCAACTTGGCGACTTTTTTAAATACTGCGCAATTAAGGAAAATATCGTCAAATTGATAAATATGATGCTAAATCAATAAAAATGACAACTAATTGAAAGTTCAATATCTTGGAAAGAACATAACAGTAGACTATAAGAATAACCTATTTCCCCGTCCGTAACGCTTGACGAGAAATATAGCGGGACGTCGCCAACTTAGCGACTATTTTAAATTTTGCCAAAGTGTCAAAAATATCGCTAAATTGATAAAAATGACTCCAAATGGGAAGTAATGTTTCGCAAATTTTAATTTCCGACAAATGACGGCATACCTTCTAGTATATAAGAAATGCTCTTCTCTCCGTTTGTCTGTAACACTTGGTGTGAATAATTTAGCAAAATATCGCCAACTTGGCGATACTTTGCCACAAATTGACAAAAATAACATCAAACTTGTAAAAATGACGTCTAATTGATGAATTAATTATCAAAATATTTGAATATAGGAATTATATCGCTTATTGAGGATGCTATTAATATTGATAATTGTTTATTTAGAGTTACGCGAAATATTAGTTAATTGGGTACGTTGAAATAGTTTTATATGTTGCTTATTAATGAAATGAAGGACTATTTTGTAGCAGTATTGCGAAAAACTGCATTTGTACACAATTCTTGATATATTTCGTTTAATTTGGAAAATATTTTCAACTTTGGCAATCTGTTGCATACTAGCAGCATATCCGTACGGAGTATATAATATAAAAAAAACTTAAAATTCACAAAAATGTAATCTCTCTCTCTCTCTATATATATATATATATATATATACACTATATAGCCGATCTTTGTACGGAATATATAATATAAAGAAGCATAACATTCATAATCATGTGCAAATTCCTATACTATTTTAAATGGCATTGTTATTCAAAACATTCTATAAAAATATTTATATTAATGATCTTAAAAAGAAGTTTAAGAATATCTGTTTTTCGCTATACAAAAATTATCTTCACAAGCAGATCTGAAGAATAAAACAGCCTGGTCCCGTTGGTAAACACATTTGCAAAAAATATGAAATTGAATCAATATATGCCAAAATAAAAGCGTTAAAATTGTATCTGTAGATATACCCATACTACTTATATATACTACTTATATTAGAAGATGTACCCGTGTAATTAGTAGAAAATTACCCGTATACGGGTAATTTTCTACTAATATATTGTAGTATACTACAATATATGAATTTCAAATATCCTTACCGAAAATCGAAATACAACAGATGACGTGATAAAGTGAAAATATCAATTATCTTTAAACTTGAGGGCCGTAATCGATTCCAATATATGGCAAAATGAAAGCTCTAAAATTGTATGGGAAGGTATAACCGTGCAACTTATATTTTAGAAGATATACACATGTTCAATTTAGAAGATTACCCGTACTACAATATATGAGTTTCAACCATTTTTGCCAAAATAAAACAGATGACATAATAAATCAGGGGCGGTCATTGGGGAGGCCACTAGAACGCGCGGCACCCTTGAGAAAACACTCCAAATTATTTTTTTAGCTATATAGATTTATCCCAATTTTTCTTGAAAAAAAATCTAAATGTTCAATTCAATTGAATCGAGAATAGTGATGCAATATGTCACTAGATGGCAGCACTACAGCTTTCATGAGGGACGGAGATTCACGAAAGCTGTAGTGCATCAAATTTTCAACACATAGGGAAAATACAGGAATATTTGTCAAAGTTGCGTCCCTTTTCCGGCTTCTCCTGAGCGAACGAATGGTATAGGAACAATATTAGAAATTTGGCGTGATAAAAAACAGACATTCCAGTTATAGAACTTGATATGTGTCTCGTTTTGAGATCGCTTCGTGGCAAAGAGAAATAGAAGAGTAGTAAAACATGCAGAGGGACCTCTCAATTTAGCTCGGTTTCGCTAATTTGGCTTCAATTTTCTACATTTAAGAATGTGTGTGTTCTCTTTCTCGTCTTTTTTTATGAATGAATATGGAAGTTTAAATAAACATTTGAACTAGTGAGTGGATTAAATGTGTGTGGTGGTGGTGGTGGGAATTGTTTATTATATTTTAAGGGTTTCTGTCTATCGTGAGTAAAATGTATTTTTTGGGACACTCAATTTGAGCGATCACTTTACCTAGCTAGCTGTCTTACTTAATAAAGTTGTTTCGCATTTCGTCATTTCTAATGTAGTGTGGTTATGTCCTTCGGGAAAGGGTCATTTCTGATTTGTAGCAGTTCTGTGCTCTGGCTGATCTGCTGGCGACGAATTCCAATATGTTTGATTTAAAATTAGTTCTTTAAACGTCAGAGTTTCCTATTTTTGGCACACCTGTGGCCGATAGGCTATTTTTAGTGACACTTTCACAAATGTGTTGTTTCGGACATTTAGTTTGAGGGGTTACTTGACCTATCCAACTGTTTTACTTTGTCAGCTATTTAACATTCAAAATACCTAAAAATTAAAGAAATTCTAAATATTTGTTAAAACAACTTGAAAGGATAATGTGGAAAATCTAATTTTAATCTGACGTCGTTTTCCTCGAAAGTTTGACCCCACTGGTGATTATGTTGCTCAGATACCCACTGGGCGTAAATTTTACTTGAGGTAGTCCCCAAATATCTTATCTCGGCTTCTAATTGAGCGATTTTGATTCTGATGATGGTTATAGTCTTTAAACCCTCTGTACGTGTCACTTGAATATATATATTTTGTGTCAGCTACCTGGGCGTAACTTTTAGTTTAACTAGCCCCACAATTTTTCATTTCGTTTTCTAATTGAGCGATTGTAGTTTTGCTAGTGGCTATAGTCTCTGCACCATTTGTACATATCACTTGGATATGCAACTTTGTTGTGACAATGCTCTGAGTGTAACTTTTACTTCAGTTAGCCCCCCCCCCCCTCCCCAAATTTCCCATCTCACTTCCTAATTGAGTGATTTTTATTCTGCTGATGGTTGTAGTCTGTACCATATGTACGTCTCACCTTGATATACATATTTGAAGGATATAATATACATGCGTTTTTAGTGTCAACTTCCTGGGCGTAACTTTTAGTTTAACTAGCCCCCCACAATTTTACATCTCAGTTCCTAATTGAGCGATTTTGATTCTGCTGGTGACGATAGTCTCAGCAACATTTGTACTTGTCACCTGGATATACATATTTTTGTGTCAACCCTCGAGTGTAAATTTTAGTTTAACTATCCTCCACAATTTTACATATCTCTTCCTAATTCAGCGATTTTGGTTCTGATGGTGGGTATAATTTCAGTAGCATTTGTACATGTCACCTGAATATGCATCTTTAACGTGACTAATCCCTGAGCGTAACTTTTACTTTAGTTACCCCCCTCCCCCCAATTTTCCATCTCGCCTCCTAATCCACCGGTTTTGATTTTACTGGTGGCTATAGTCTCTTAACTATCTGTACGTACCACCAGAATATGCAGATTTTTTTAGTCACCCCCTGGGCGTAACTTTTAGTTTAACTAGCCCCCACAATTTTACTTTAATGTAAATTAGGACTATGTAATATTTTTACCAGAAGGGATGCGTCCACATGTGTCCAGGAATTTTATGAACGAGCAAGCAGGTGGAAGGTATGTTATTTTACTTAATACATTCGTAATACACTCGTCGCTATGCCCAAAATACGTATATATATATATATATATCACCAACACATATATAGGCATAAATACATAGATGAGCGCCCCCCTCGACATATCGCTCACGAGCCGCCACTGTAATAAATTGAAAATATCAATAATCTCAAAGCAATTTTTAAAAATCCAGTTAAAAATGTAATTTCGATAAAATGTATTTCATATACATTTCTTTATTATTTAAATTGGAAAATCTATATAAATAAAAATGAAAATCTGTCTGTCTGTCTGTCACACCATCACGGGAGAACGGCTGAACCGAATTTGATGAAATTTTGTGGGTAGTCCAGAAATAGCCCCACTTAAAATTATATCCGTGTTTTGAGTTTCTACGACCAGTGGTTCTCGAGATATTAGTAAAAAACGAAATTTTCGTTTGTCTCATCATCACGGAAAAACGGCTGAACCGAATTTAATGAAATTTGGTGAATAGCCTTGAAATATCCCCCATAAATTTTGTCCAAGTTTCGAGTTTCTAAGACCTGGGGTTGTCGAGATATTAATGAAAAACGGAACTTTTTCCTAGGAGTTCTACTCCCTAACTCCGTGGTTTATCCAAACGAAAAGCTTGAAAATCGTTTGAAAGTGAATTAAAATTTAATCTCTGAGTTTGATGGGAGATTTTTTGCGTTAATTAGTCACTTTCTGAAAACATGAATTGTTTGAAACATGATTTAAAGGGGAAATCTATCTCCATGGTTGATGGTTTATTTAAAACAAGCTTTTACGGAACAATGAGAAGTATAGAGAAATCAAAATCGTTATTTAATTTCGCAGTTTATGTTATAAGACATGACATATTTAACATGTTATAAGATTCTATCTTATATCATGTTACTCAGAAACGCAATTAAATTAAATCTGTCTGTTAATTTTAATAATTATTTTTTCGATTTGAATAATAAATAAATGGATATAAAAATATATTTTAGAAAAGAACGATTTGATTTTTCTTATAGCATTTTTGACTGGATAATATCAATAACGGTCTTCAGGTTTAAAAAATATTATTATTTATATTTTCGGGGATTATTGATTCAAGGATTATTGATATTTTCAAGTTATTATGCAATTATTTTATTATGACAAAAA
Organism: Amaurobius ferox; assembly: GCA_951213105.1. NCBI lineage: Eukaryota > Metazoa > Arthropoda > Arachnida > Araneae > Amaurobiidae > Amaurobius > Amaurobius ferox. The sequence goes on along the minus strand of OX578133.1, from coordinate 148,865,362 downwards.
TTGTTTAAACTCATATATTGTATGTTGTACGAATCTTCTACAAATACACGTGTATATCTTTTAATGTACGAGAATATAAGTAGTACAGGTATATTGACATATGTTTTGATATATATTGGCATATATTGGAATCAATTACGACCTTCTGGTATAAAGAGTACGGATATTATTGATGTTTTCAATTTATTACGTCATCTCTTTTATTTTGGCAAATATTTTTGAGACGCATATTGTAATACGGGTAATCTTCTACTAACACATTGGCATATTTTCTGATCTGCGACAATATAATTAGTACGGGGTTGCATATATTCATTCAATTCCTATTTTTTTCTTCTGTAAATTTGCTTACAAAAGGGGGCAGGATGTTTTATTCTTCAGATCTGATCGTGAAGATAATTTTGCATAGTGAGAACATATATTCTTAAACTTCTCTTTAGGAGCAATAAATTTAATATTTTAACAGAATTTGCACATGATTGCGAACTTTAAGTTTCTTTAAATTATACACTCCGTACGAATAACAGGTGTGCTGTTAGTGGTTAATAAATTTTAACATTTTAGGAGGATATATCATGTTGCTCGGCATCGCAATTAAATTAAATGTGTTTGTTAATGTTTTTATTATTTTTTTTCGATTTAAATAATAAATAAATGGATAAATGGATATAAAAGTATATCTTATGAATGGACGGTTTGATTTTTCTTTTAATTATATTAATTGCTGACTGCGTACATCAATTTCATTTATTTTGGCAAAGAGTTTTCAAGCTTATATCGTATTTAGCTACTAAACTCATATATTGTGTTTAGCCAATAAATTCATATAGCCGATTGTTGAAACAGAAAAAGAGTAGAGCGGGTATATCTTCTAATACAATTGTAGTGTTTTCATTTAGTATATTGAAACGGGATAAGAATGTTTCATTCAGATCTGCAAATTCAAAGCTACGAATTTGGAGGGATATCGCTAATTTGACAACTTTTCTTAAACTTTGCCAAATTGACGGAAATGTCGCCAAATTGATATAAACGACACACAAACAGCTGCCATAAACCTTCGGGTTGGTCGTGTGGCTTGGGTCTTCTACATATCAATGACATTTTTTTTTGTTTTGTTAGAAGAGAGTACTGAAATGATGTTTGGTTAGCATTTCTCTGTTAGACCAACCATCCTACTTAGTAATACATTTAGCGAATTTTTAAAATGTCACCAAATTGATAAAAATGTTTTCAAATCTATAAAAATATCTTGAAATTGATAAAATTGCGCTACATAAATGATATTAATTGTTTTTTGTTAGGGGATAGTATTGTGATGATATTTCGTCAATTTGTCGCAAAGTGGAACTGTCAGTTCTACAGTCCCACTTGGCGATAAATTTGGCGATTTTTTAAAATGTCGCTAATTTGACGAAACTGTCGCCAAATGTTCCATAGAAATATAACTATTTAGACGATATTTTTTCTACCAATTTATTTGAAGCAAATGATATCATGTCGCTTAGCAACGGATTTAAATCCAATGTGTTTATGCGGCAGACGATTTTTATTAAATCCTTTCCGATTTGAATAATGAAGATATGTATATAAAATAAATTTCATTGCCATTTCATTTTGGACTGGATAATATCAATTATACTCTTCAGGTTTAAACATTATTATTATTGATATTTTCCGGAATTATTGATTCAGGGATTATTGATATTTTTAAGTTATTACGCCATTGTTTTATTGCGGCAAAAATTGCTGACACACGCATATTGTACGTTGTACGAGTAATCTTCTAGGAATGCACGGGTATATCTTCTAACCTACGAGAATATAAGTAGTACAGGTATATTGGCATATATTTTGACATATATTGGCATATATATTGGAATCAAGTACAGTCTTCTGGTATGAAGATTAAGGGGATTAATTATATATTCAATTTATTACGTCGTCTGTTGCATTTTACCAAAAAACATTTGTGACTCATATTGCAAAACGGGTAATCTTCTACTAATAATCGGACATTATAAGTAGTACGTGTATATCTTCCCATATAATTTTAGCACTTTAATTTTGACATATATTGGAATAAATGACTGTCTTCAGATTTAAAGATTACGGGTTTATTGGTATTTTCAATTTATACATGTAATCTACTAATACAGGTTATATTTTCTAATATTCGCGTATATAATTAGTACGGGTCCCATACAATTTTAACGCTTTTATTTTGCATATATTGATTCAATTCCATATTTTTTTTATATTTGCTTACATAAGGGGTCCAAGATGTTTTATTCTTCAGATATGTCCATGAAGATAATTTTATATAGCGAGAACAGAGATTCTTAAACTTCTTTTTAGGAGCATTATATTAAATATTTTAACAGAATATTTTGATTAAACATGTCATTTAGTATACTATAAGAATTTGGGCATGATTATGAATTTCAAGTTTCTTTATATTATATACTCCGTACGAAGAACGGGTATGCTGCTAGTCTATATAAATAAAATTGAAAATCTGTCTGTCTGTCTGTCTGTCTGTCTGTCTGTTTGTCCCATCATCACGGGAGAACGGCTGAACCGAATTTGATGAAATTTTGTGGGTAGCCTAGAAATAGCCCCACTTAAAATTTAGTCCATGTTTGGAGTTTCCATAACCAGTGGTTCTCGAGATATTAGTGAAAAACGAATATTTGTTTGTCTCATCATCACGAGAGAACGGCTGAATCGAATTTAATGAAATTTTGTGAGTAGCCTTAAAATAGCCCCCCATAAATTTTGCCCAAGTTTCGAGTTTCTAATACCAGGGGTTGTCGAGATATTAATGAAAAACGGAACTTTATCCTAACAGATCTACTCTCTAACTCCGTGGTTTATCCAAACGGAAAGTGTTTGAAACATGAATTTTAATGGGAAATCTAACTCCATGGTCAAGCATTTACTAAACAATGGAAAGTATAAAGAAATCGAAATGGTTATTATTTTTGCATTTTATGGGGAAGAGATCAAAATGGTTATTTAATTTCGCAATTTATGAGGAAGATTCTTTATTATATTATGTTTCTCAGCAACGCAATTAAATTAAATGTGTTTCTTAATATTTGTTATTATTTTTTCTATTTGAATAATAAATAAATAGATGTATAAATATATTTTGTAAATGAACGGTTTGATTTTTCTTTTAATTATATTAATTACGGACTGAGTACATCACTTTCATTTGACAAAGAGTTTTTAAGCTTTTATATTGTGTTTAGCTAATAAACTCATATTGTGTTTACCAATAAACTCATTTATCCGATTGTTGAAACAGAAAAAGAGTAGAAAGGGTATATCTTCTAATACAATTTTAGTGTTTGCATTTAGTATATACAAACGGGATCTGGATGTTTTATTCTTCAAATCTGCAATTTCAGAGCTACGAATTTGGCGGAATATCGCTAACTTCGCAACTTTTCTTAAACTTTGCCAAATTGACGGAAATATCGCCAAATTGCTAAAAACGACGCAAATCAATGAAATTAAATTCGTTTTTTTAGAAGACAGTACTGAAATGATGTTTCGGTAGCATTTGTGGGTCAGTCTATCCATCCTACTTAGTAACTGGAAAATATCGATTACGGTCTTCAGGTTACACATTATTATTATTGATATTTTCGGGGCTTATTGATTCAGGGGTTATTGATATTTTCAAATTATTATACCATTGTTTTATTATGACAAAAATTGTTGAAACTCACATATTGTACGTTGTGCGAGTAATCTTCTATAAATGCACGTGTTATCTTCTAATCTACGAGAATATAAGTAGTACAGGTATATAGGCATATATTTTGATATATATTGGCATATATTGGAATCAATTACGACCTTCTGGTATAAAGATTACGGGGATAATTGAAATTTTCAATTTATAATGTCATCTATTTTATTTCGGCAAAGATTTTGTAGACTCATATTGTAATAAGGGTAATCTTCTACTAACATACAGGCATATTTTCTAATCTGCGACAATATAAGTAGTATGGGTATATATATATATATATATATATATATATATATATTTGAAATATGTAATAATAAGAATTATGTAAAAAAAAAAAATAAAAAATAAAATAAAAAAATACAATTCAAGTAATATTAACATCACCATAGAAGCAAATTCACGGCCATAATGCCGATAAGAGTAAAGAACAGCAACATCCCAAATTCGATGATTAATCAGAATTAAATTCATCTTCAGGTCTGAGTATTTAATTCTAATTAACCCAAACAAATGCCTGTTTCAGATTAAGCAATAGTACATTACTATAAATGCTTAAACTCAGACAATATACTATAAATGCTTAAACTCAGACTCAGATATATATATATATATATATATACACACACACACATATATATATATATATATATATATATATTCCCATATAATTTTAGTGCTTTCATTCTGGCATATATTGGAATCAATTACGGGGTTATTGATATTTTCAATTTATACATGTAATCTACTAATACAGGTTATATCTTCTAATATTCGCGTATATAAGTAGTACGGGTCCTATACAATTTTAATGCTTTCATTTTGCATATATTGATTCAATTCCTTTTTTTTTTGTAAATTTGCTTTCGAAAGGGGCCAGGATGTTTTATTCTGCAGATCTGCCCGTGACGATAATTTTGCATGATGAGAACAGATATTCATAAACTTCTCTTTAGGAGCAATAAATTTAATATTTTAACATAATTTGCATATGAATCTGAATTATAAGTTTCTTTATATTTTATACTCCGTACGAAGAACGGGTATGCTGCTAGTATTTAATAAAAATCATCTGTCGCATGAACACATTGGATTTAAACCCATTGCTAAGGGACATGATATCATTTTCTTCAGATAAATTAACGGGAAAAATATCGTCTGCATGATACTATGTTTATGGACGGTGTAACTGTGCATTTTTAATTATTATCTAGACAAGCCCTAGTCATAGAAACTCGGGACATTTACTAAATTTTAAGTGGGGCTATTCCAGGCATACCTACAAAATTTCATCAAATTCTGTTCAGCCGTTCTCCTGTGATGATGAGACAAACATACAGACAGACAGATTTTCAATTTTACAGAAATTTATATAGACTAGCAGTATACCTGTTCTTCGCACGGAATATATATTATAAAGAAATTGAAACGTAGATTAGAAGATTATACCCATGTATTAGAAGATATACTCGTGCTACAATATTTGGATTTTAAAATGTTTCCCCAAAATAAAACAGATTGTGTAAGAATTTGAAAATGCAATGCCAAATGCAATTCCAAATCCAAATCCAAATCCGATCAAAAATGCAATTAAAAAAAAAAGAAAAAAAAAATCATTTATATACAGTGGCTCTAAAAGTGTTCGTACACTTTAAAAATTTGTAGAAAAAGCGCTGTCCCTGGAATTGAATCTATATATATAAAATTGAAAATCTGTCTGTCTGTCTGTTTGTTTGTCCCATCATCACGAGAGAACGGCTGAACCGAATTTGATGAAATTTTGTGAGTAGCCTGGGAATAGCCCCACTTAAAATTTAGTCTATGTTTGGAAATTCTACGACCAGTGGTTCTCGAGATATTAGTAAAAAACGAAACTTTCGTTTGTCTCATCATCACGAGAGAACGGCTGAACCGAATTCAATGAAATTTTGTGGGTAACTTTAAAATAGCCCCCCATAAATTTTGTCCAAGTTTCGGGTTTCTAAAACTAGGGGTTGTCGAGATATTAATGAAAAAAGGGAAATTTTTCCTAGGACTTCTACTCTCTAACTCCGTGGTTTATCCAAACGGAAAGGATGAAAATCGTTTGTTTAAAACGTCAAAATGAAATAAAATTTTATTTCTGAGCTTGGTGGAGATTTTTTGCGCTAATTAGTCACTATCTGAAAGCATGAATTGTTTAAAACATGAATTTAAATGGAAAAATCTACCTCCATGGCTTATATTTTTCAGAAGCTTTTACTCAACGATGAAAAGTATAAAGAAATCAAAATGGTTATTTAATTTCGCATTTTATGAGGAAGATTCTATCTTATACCATGTTGCTCAGCAACGCAATAAAATTAAGCGTGTTTGTTAATTATTATTTTTTTTTTCGAGTTGAATAATAAATAAATGGATATAAAAATATATTTTAGAAAAAAATGGTTTGATTTTTCTTTTAATTATATTAATTGCGAACTGCGTACATCACTTTCATTTATTTTGGCAAAGAGGTTTCAAGCTTATATATTGCGTTTAGCTAATAAACTCCTATATTCTGTCTACCCAATAAATTCATTTATCCGATTGTTGAAACAGAAAAAGAGTAGAACGGGTATAGCTTCTAATAATATTTTAGTGTTTTCATTTATTATATACAAACTGGAACAAGATATTTTATTCAGATCTGCAAATTTAGAGCTACGAATTTGGCTGGATACCGCTAACTTGGCAAATTTCTTAAACGTTGCCAAATTGATTGAAATGTCTCCAAATTGATAAAAACGATGTAAATCAATGAAATTTATTTTGATTTGCTAGAAGAAAGTACTGAACTGATGTTTCGTTAGCATTTGTCTGTCAGTTCAACCGTCTTACTTAGTAACACATTTAGCGAATTTTTAAAATATCACCAAATTGATAAAAATGTTTGTAAATCCATAAAAATATCTTGAAATTGATAAAATTGCGCTAAATAAATGAAATTGTGTTTTTTAGGGAATAATATTTTGATGATGGTTCGTCAATTTATCGCTAAGTGGGACTGTCATTTCTACAGTGCCACTTGGCGATAAATTTGGCGATTTTCTAAAATACCGCCAAACCTTCATTAGAGATCGCTATATTCAGACGATATTTTGACCACCAATTTATTTGAAGCAAATCATATCATGTCGCTTAGCAACAGATTTAAATTCAGTGTGTTTATGAGGAAGAAGATTTTTATGAAATATTTTCCGATTTTAATAATGAAGATATGTATATAAAATAAATTTCATTGCCATCGTATTTTGACTGGATAATATCAATTACGATCTTCAGATTTAAACATTATTATTATTGATGTTTTCGGGGATTATTGATTCAGAGATTATTGATATTTTCAATTTCTTATGCCATTGTTTTATTGCTGAAAAAATTGTTGAAACTCATATATTGTACGTTGTACGAGTAATCTTCTACAAATGCACGGCTATATCTTCTAATCTATGAGAATATAAATAGTACAGGTATATTGGCATATATTTTGACATTTATTGGCATATATTGGAATCAAGTACGGCCTTCTGGTATGAAGATTTCGGGGATTATTGATATTTTTAATTTATTGATCAATCTGTTTTATTTTTGCAAAGATTTTTAAGACTCATATTATAATACGGGTAATATTTTGCTAACACTATAGGACATATCTTCTAATCTAAGACGTTATAAGTAGTATGGGTATATCTTCCAATGATTTTAGCACTTTCATTTCGGCACATATTGGAATCAATTACTGCCTTCTGATTTAAAGATTACGGATTTATTGATATTTTCAATGTATACATGTAATCTACTAATACAGGCTATATCTTCTAATATTCGCGTATATAAATAGTACGGGTCCCATACAATTTTAACGCGCTTATTTTGCATATATTGGTTCAATTCCATATTTTTTGTAAATTTGCTTACAAAAGAGGCCAGGATGTTTTAGTCTTCAGATCTACCCGTGAAGATAATTTTGAATAACGAGAACAGACATTCCTAAACTTCTTTTTAGGAACATTATGTTAAATACTTTAGCAGAATATTTTGATTAAAAATGTCATTTAGTATACTTAAGGAATTTGCACATGAGTGTGAATTTTAAGTTTCTTTATATTATATACTCCGTACGAAGAACGGGTATGCTGCTAGTTCGAATATAAAGTTCAATATTTTTTCATATCATATCCGTGTGATTCTGAATAAACCTAACATTTTTTTTAAAATATTGACTAATTTTTTCTTATAAAAATAAAACTGCAAGGAAGCAGAGAAAGAACACGTCACAAAAGTGATCGTACACAGAAACATTTTCGGATAAATTCATAAATAAAATTATTGTCTGTCCCTTTTTTTATTTTTGCATTGTGGTGACATTTAAAAAATTGTTTGGCTTTAATCTTTGCTTGCTTACTTCGTAATATTTATAGTATTATTTAAAAATGGCTCGTAGTCGTAAGGAAACAATGAACAGCATTCGAAAATTGATCATTTTTCATCATAGTAGTGGTAAATTAGTTCGTAATATCGCTAAATTAGTAAATTTATCCCATTCTACGGTGCAGTATGTGATAAAACGCTTTAAAGAAGAAAATCGAATCGAAAACAAGGTATGAAAAGGTCGTCCTGCAAAGTTAACTACACGTGATCAGAGATTTGTTGTTAGGAAATATTTGAAAAATCCACGTTTGAGTGCTGTAAAAATTTCTACAGAATTTACTGAAAAATTTTCTACTTCAATTTCACCTGAAACTGTTTGACGAGTGCTCAGATCAGCTGGATTACATGGCCGTTCTACCCGAAGAAAATTTTTTGTAAGTGCGAAAAATAGAAAGCTTACGCTTTCATTTGCAAATTAAATGATAAATACGTCCGAAACGTATTGGAATCATGTCTTATTTGCAGATGAAAGCAAATGTTAACATTTTTGGTTCTGATTGGCGTATAATTGTTTGAAGAAGAAACAAGAAAGATCAATCATGCTTAAAGCATTGATTATGAAATACTTTCCAACTTCAATGCAATTTTATTTAAACATGTCTAAAATGCAATACATCCTCGGTAATATTTTAAAACTTATCACAATACTACATTAATTTATTATATTTGAAAACTTAAACCTTCATCGAAAAAAATGAACTTCATTCAAATGACGGCATTGAAATATAAATTGCCTGGTATAAACATCTCTAAAATGTAATACATTCCTCGGTAATAATTTTAGAATTATCATAATACTATGATAATTTATTATATTTGAAAACTTCATCGAAAACAACTGAAATTCATTCAAATGACGTCATAGAAAAAATAACACGCCTGGCTCTCTCTATAAAAGCAGCATTTCATTCATAAATAATTTCCCATTCGTGTCATTCATCACAATAATATAATAATTTATTTTATTTAAAAATTAAGACCATGGAGTTACAAGTAATTAAACTCTATGCGTAAAACTTCATCGAAAAAATCGTCCTTCTCTTTGTAAAATCAATGAATATTTCATTTATATCAGCTATGCAGACTCCATGAACTAAATGATTTTGTGTTAAAGAAATACTGCAATTCTAATACAACTCATTCTACATATTTTGCTGTTTACATTTTACATAGATGAAAAATAGGCTTAGTTGTAGAAATAATCAAATTTAGATGAGCATTTAAACTCAAATATATTGTCATTGCGTTGTTTCAGTATGTAGATGCACAGAATTTAAGCAAAAATAAAGTAGTTTTAGGACGGATACAACACTCAATATGAATTAAAAAGAACTTTAAAAAATCACGATTTTGAAACAAGATGGATGCCATATATCATTTTGAAGTGGGTCATGTGATCGTTTCATATCATGGTCACGTGATCGTTTCATATAAGAGGTGTAATTATTATTTTAATTTTTATTTAAAAACTACTGAATATATTTCGCTGAATTTTTTTTTTTTTATATTTTATGGAACAATTTGAATATTACCTAAAATTTTCGAAGCAATTTGTGAATTTTAAATCAGCTTAAAAAGTGTTTGAAAAATTAGGTCTCATAGGGCTCAATGTATTTCAATTTTTCAACCCGGGTTCAATCTAAAACTAATTGGGTGATATTATTCATTTATATTCCCATAGGTCCTACAGACCTTCTGAACAACATACTAAAATTTCATTTTGATTAAGTCATTTTTACGGCATTTATCGTTCTAACGGACAGACAGACAGACAGAATGAATGAACAAAGTCATAAACACTTTTCAACTTTGTTGTGTTAAAAATGAGGAACTTAAGCCCAAGAACTTTGTTGGAACAGTAAAGCATGGCGGTGGAGGTGTCCTTCTGTAGGGGTGCATGTCAGCATCAGAACTAGGTAATTTGTTATTTATTGATGGCATAATGAATCATGCTCTTTATTTAAATATTTTAAAAGACAATTTAAAATTATCAGTCCAAAATTTAGGTATTGGAAACAATTTTGTTTTTTATCAAGATAGCGATCCTAAGCACACGGCTCTCAATGTTTGCTTCTAGTGTCTCCATAATTGTCCAGAAGTTCTGAGAACACCACCTCAGTCGCCGGATTTAAACCAAATAGAACACATTTTGAGAGAACTGGAGGTTAGAGTACGAAGGCACGAGATTAAAATGAGAAGCGAACTAAAAACATTAATGATCGAAGAATGGAGGAACATTGAGGCAGAAATTACAATAAAACTAGTAAACTCTATTCACAGACGTTTAAAAGCTGTTGTGAAATCTAGAGGATAGCATATTGAGTACTAATTTACCGAAATATTACAATATTTACTGTACGTAGAGATTTTTTTTAAATTGTACGAAGACTTTTGTGACATAACATTTTGGTTACTTTTTGATTATTAATTTTTCTAAAAAAATTGTTTTACAATGTTTTTAAAATATTTTATGTAGTTTTGTTAAGAACGATTATTAAAAAAATCCCATTCTGAAATACTAATTTTTATTAATGGATAGAGCAGTATTTCATTGAAATTCGTAAGTGTACGAACACTTGTATATATTTCTTTATTATTTAAATCGAAAAATATTTACTGTTGCAATAGCTCATTGGGTTTAATTCCGTTTCTTAGCAACAGGATATATATATATATATATATTAGAATTACTACTAATTTATATGATAAACAAGAAAGATCAATCATGCATAAGCATTGATTATGAAACACTTTCCAACTGAAATGTAATTTCATTTAAAAATTTCTAAAATGTGATTCATTCAGTGGTAATATCTTTTACATTATCACAGTACTACAGTAATTTATTATACTTAAATATTTAAAACTGTATCGAAATATAAATCATCTGATTCTTTATGCAAAATCAATGAATATTTCATTCATATAACTTGTATTCCAGACTCCAGAGCTAAATAATTTTGTGTGAAAAAAATTCAGCAATTCTTATGTAATTCATCTTACAATCGCTTGAGATATTTGCATTCTGCATATGTTAAAATTAGGCTTCCTTGAAGAAATAATAAAAGTTTAGGGATCATTTAAAATCACAACTATTGTAATTGCATAGGCACGGAATTTAGATACACAGATAATATATATGTGTATGTGTATGTACTCAAAGTATTGGAATCGTGCCGAAGATCGGAACTCGAATTTTCAAAGGATCTACACGTTTTGGGACTTCTAGAACACGAAAAAACTAGTTTTAGGAAGACGTCTGTGTGTGTAAGGGTGTATCTGTGTATGTTTCTGTGTGTCTGTGTGGATATTACATCCACTCTAATTGAAAAACTAATGGACCGAATTTCATACAATTTGGTAGGTATGTTTTTTGTGGGAAATCCTGATGTTCATTAGATTATAGTACGATTCGTAATAAAAGAATCTGCCTTCTTTGCGAAATGGCCGCAGAAATTGCCTTTATCCACTCTAGCTAAAAACTAATGAACCAAATTTAACAAAATTTGGTGTATAATATTTCAATAACCTACAAGTGATTTATATACCAAATTTAAAAAAAATTTGTATATAAATCATTTGTATGTTATTCTACTACGATTCGGGAAAAAGGAACGGGCTATTTTTGCGAAATGGCCAGCAAAAATCGTTATATATAAAAATAAAAGACTACGTGTGCTCAATTATATCAATTAAATTCCTATTTTATATGTGATTTTTGACAACAAAAATAATAAGACTAACCCCATTACTCTAGGACTAGCCGTTCTTGAGATATTCTAGTTTTTTCGCGTTTTCGCTACGCCACCTTTGACAATAAGTCCAGCTATCAAATGAGAACCAAATTTAAGTTTAACGTGTAAATTCAATGTCATTTAAAATACTTATGTTGTGCAGATAAACTCAAATTATCATTGAATAAATAAAGAGAACGAATATGAGTCTGCAGAGAAAGACATGTGCTGTCCACATCAGAATTTTTAACAATATTACAACAATGATTTATAGAAGTGAACGGGGATTATTTTCAGGCCATTTCGAAAAAAATGTATGATCTATATTTAAAGATCCATCAAATTTTTGTCGAATAAAATGTTCAACAAATTTAAGCTGTGTACCAAATTTTAACTCTCTAGGACGTAGGAAAGTGCATTTAAAATGCCATCAATTAAATTTATCATGAAGAGTTATATAAAATTTAAAAAAAATGAAAAATTGTTATCTACCAAAGTATTTTAAAATATGAAGCCACTCCCATATGCAAAACGTTTAAACAAATGGAGAGATATCTATTATATAATATCTCTCTCTTTTCTTTCTGGAAGATATCCCAAAGTCAGAATTTAATTGAATTTGTTTTTTTCCCTATATTAAATAATTTTTTTAATTAAAAAACTACTTAACATATTTTACTGAATTTTTTTTTTTATATATTCTATGGGATAATGTGAATATTTCCTAAAAATTTCGAAGCAATTCGTGAATTTTAAATTTACTTAAAAAATGTTTGAAAAATTAGGTCCCATAGGGTTCAATGTATTTCATTTTTTCAACCCGGGTTCAATAAAAAACTAATTGGGTGATATTGTTTATTTATATTCCCATAGGTCCTACAGACCGTCTGAACAACATACTAAAATTTCATTTTGATAAACTCATTTTTACGGCAGTTATCGTGCTAACGGACAGACAGACAGACAGACAGACAGAATGAACAAAGTCATAAACACTTTTCAACTTTGTTGTAAAGTGTTAAAAAATGAAAAATTGTTATCTACCAAATTTATTTTAAAATATAAAGCCACTCCCATATGCAAAACGTTTAAACAAAGGGAGAGATATTTATTATATAATATCTCTCTCTTTTCTTTCTGGAAGATATCCCAAAGTCAGAATTTAATTGAATTTGTTTTTTTCCCTATATTAAATAATTTTTTTAATTAAAAAACTACTTAACATATTTTTCTGAATTTTTTTTTATATATTCTATGGGATAATGTGAATATTTCCTAAAAATTTCGAAGCAATTCGTGAATTTTAAATTTACTTAAAAAATGTTTGAAAAATTAGGTCCCATAGGGTTCAATGTATTTCATTTTTTCAACCCGGGTTCAATAAAAAACTAATTGGGTGATATTATTTATTTATATTCCCATAGGTCCTACAGACCGTCTGAACAACATACTAAAATTTCATTTTGATAAACTCATTTTTACGGCAGTTATCGTGCTAACGGACAGACAGACAGACAGACAGACAGACAGACAGACAGACAGACAGAATGAACAAAGTCATAAACACTTTTCAACTTTGTTGTAAAGTGTTAAAAAGCCTATTTTAATTTTAACATTAATAAAATCTTACCATTTAATTCCTGCAACTCGATTTTATTGTTTAGAAATATTATACTTAATCAGCTTTTTAGAATTTATAGATTATCTGATAAAAAATTTCATGCTATACATATTAATAATCTAACAAGAAAGATCAATCATGTTTAAAGTATTGATTATGAAACACTTTCCAACTTCAATGCAATTTTATTTAAACAAGTCTAAAATGCAATACATTCCTCGATAATATTTTGAAACTTATCACAATACTGCATTAATTTATTATATTTGAAAACTTAAACCTTCATCGAAAAAAATGAACTTCATTCAAATGACGGCATTGAAATATAAATTGCCTGGTTTAAACATCTCTAAAATGTTATACATTCCTGGGTAGTAGTTTTAGAATTATCATAATACTACGATAATTTATTATATTTGAAAACTTCATGGAAAACAACTGAAATTAATTCAAATGACGTCATAGAAAAAATAACACGCCTGGATATCTCTATAAAAACAGGATTTCATTCATAACTTTCTCCCATTCATTTCATTCATCACAATATTATAATAATTTATTTTATTTAAACATTTTATTTAAGACCATGGAGCTACAAATAATTAAACTCTATGCTTAAAACTTCATCGAAAAAAGTCGTCCTTCTCTTTATAAAATCAATTAATATTTCATTCATATCAGCCATGCAGACTCCATGGACTAAATTATTTTGTGTTAAAAAATACAGGAATTCTAATACAACTCTCTACATATTTTGCTGTTTACATTTTACATAGGTGAAAAATAGGCTTAGTTGTAGAAATAATCAAATTTAGATGAGCATTTAAACTCAAATATATTGTCATTGCGTTGTTTCAGTATATAGATGCACAGAATTTAAGCAAAAATAAAGTAGTTTTAGGACGGATACAAAACTCAATATGAATTAAAAAGAACTTAAACAAGAAAGATCAATCATGCATAAAGCATTGATTACGAAACACTTTCCAACTTCAATGCAATTTTATTTAAACAAGTCTAAAATGCAATACATTCCTCTGTAATATTTTAAAAATCATCGCAATACTACATTAATTTATTATATTTGAAAACTAAAAACTTCATCGAAAAAAATGAACTTCATTCAAATGACGGCATTGAAATATAAATTGCGTGGTTTAAACATTTCTAAAATGCGATACATTCCTCTGTAATATTTTTAAAATTATCACAATACTACATTAATTTATTGTATTTGAAAGCTTAAAACTTCATCGCAAAAAATGAACTTCATTCAAATGACTGCATTGAAATATAAATTGTCTTGTTTAAACATCTCTAAAATGCGATACATTCCTCGGTAATATTTTTAAAATTATCATAAAATACTACAATAATTTATTATATTTGAAAACTTCATCGACTTTATTTAAATGACGTCATCGATATATATATTCCTTTTATTCATCACAATACTATAAAAATTTATTTTATCTAAAAACTTAAAACCATGGAGCTACAAGTAATTTAACTCTATGCTTAAAACTTAATCGAAAAAACCGTCTTCTTCTCTGTATAAAATCAATGAACGTTTCATTCATACCAGCTATATTGCAGACTCCAAGAGCTAAATAATTTTACTTTAAAAGAAATGCAGCAATTCTTATACAACTAATTCTACATCTTTTGGTATTTACATTCTCCATAAGTGAAAATTAGGCTTCGTTGTAGAAATAATCAAAGTTTGATGGTCATTTAAACTCAAATATATTGTAATTGAAATTGTTTCAGTATGTTTTTTTTTTATTTTTTTTATGGCCAGGCAATTGATATATCATCATTCGCCCATACACCAGCCAGAACCGTGAAACTTCTTAGCCGTCACATGACGTTGCCCCGGCGCAACAGTGGGGGTCGGAACACATCGCGCCCAACGACACAACATCCATGCCTGAAGGTGGGATTCGAACCCACAATCCGGCAGCCGAACGATCGCTAGGAAACGCTTGCCTTGACCGTCCGACCATCGCGTAGGCTGTTTCAGTATGTAGATGCACAGAATTTAATCAAAAATAAAGCGGTTTTCAGGACGGATACAACACTAACTATGAGTTTAGAAAAACTTTTAAAATCACGAATTTGACACAAGATGGATGCCATATTTTATTTTGAAATGGGTCACGTGATCTCTTCATATAAAAGGTGTAATTATTATTTTTATTTTTATTTTAAAACTACTGAATATATTTTGTTGAAATTTTTTTTATATATTTTATGGGATAATTTGAATATTTCCTAAAACTTTCGAAGCAATTTGTGAATTTTAAATTCGATTTAAAAATGTTTGAAAAATTAGGTCCCATAGGTTTCAATGTGTTTCATTTTTTCAACTCGGGTTCAATCCAAAACTAATTGGGTGATATTATTCATGTATATTCCCATAGGTCCCGCAGACTGTCTGACCAACATACTAAAATTTCATTTTGATAAAGTCATTTTTACGGCAGTTATCGTGCTAACGGGCAGACAGACAGAATGAACAAAGTCATAAACACTTTTCAACTATTTTGTAAAATGTTAACAAGAAAGATCAATCATGCTTAAAGCATTGATTATGAAACACTTTCCAACTTCAATGCAATTTTATTTAAAAAAAGTCGAAAATGCAATACATTACTCGGTAATATTTTAAAACTTATCACAATACTACATTGATTTATTATATTTGAAAACTTAAACCTTCATTGAGAAAAATGAACTTCATACAAATGACGGCATTGAAATATAAATTGCCTGGTTTAAATATCTCTAAAATGCAATACATTCCACGGTAATATTTTAAAAACTATCATAATACTACGATAATTTATTATATTTGAAAACTTCATCGAAAACAACTGAAATTAATTCAAATGACGTCATAGAAAAAATAACACGCTTGGATCTCTATAAAAACAGGCTTTCATTCATAACTTTCTCCCATTCATTTCATTCATCACAATACTATAATAATTTATTTTATTTAAACATTTTATTTAAGACCATGGAGCTACAAATAATTAAACTCTATGCTTAAAACTTCATCGAAAAAAATCGTCCTTCTCTTTATAAAATAATTAATATTTCATTCATATCAGCCATGCAGACTCCATGGACTAAATTATTTTGTATTAAAAAAATACAGAAATTCTAATACAACTCATTCTACATATTTTGCTGTTTACATTTTACATAGGTGAAAAATAGGCTTAGTTGTAGAAATAATCAAATTTAGATGAGCATTTAAACTCAAATATATTGTCATTGCGTTGTTTCAGTATGTAAATGCACAGAATTTAAGCAAAAATAAAGTAGTTTTAGGACGGATACAACACTCAATATGAATTAAAAAGAACTTTAAAAAATTACGATTTTGAAACAAGATGGATGCCATATATCATTTTGAAGTGGGTCATGCGATCGTTTCATATCATGGTCACGTGATCGTTTCATATAAGACGTGTAATTATTATTTTAATTTTTATTTAAAAAACTACTGAATATATTTCGCTGAATTTTTTTTTATATATTTTATGGAACAATTTGAATATTACCTAAAATTTTCGAAGCAATTTGTGAATTTTAAATCCGCTTAAAAAATGTTTGAAAAATTAGGTCCCATAGGGTTCAATGCATTTCATTTTTTCAACTCGGGTTCTATCCAAAACTATTTGGGTGATATTATTTATTTATATTCCCATAGGTCCTACAGACCGTCTGAACAACATACTAAAAATTCATTTTGATTAAGTCATTTTTACGGCAGTTATCGTGCTAACGGACAGACAGACAGACAGACAGACAGAATGAACAAAGTCATAAACACTTTTCAACTTTGTTGTAAAGTGTTAAAAATTACCAGCAATTTATATAAATATCCCTCTTGTTTTGTAAATGGTATAGTTAAAAAATTTAGATTAGCTGGGTTTTCATGAATTCTATTCATAGTTTTTAACACTTTACAACAAAGTTGAAAAGTGTTTATGACTTTGTTCATTCTGTCTGTCTGTCTGTCTGTCTGTCTGTCCGTTAGCACGATAACTGCCGTAAAAATGACTTACTCAAAATGAAATTTTAGTATGTTGTTCAGACGGTCTGTAGGACCTATGGGAATATAAATGAATAATATCACACAATTAGTTTTGGATTGAACCCGGGTTGAAAAAATGAAATACATTGAGCCCTATGGGACCTAATTTTTCTAACATTTTTTAAGCGGATTTAAAATTCACAAATTGCTTCGAAAATCTTAGGTAATAGTCAAATTGTTCCATAAAATATATAAAAAAAAATTCAGCTAAATATATTCAGTAGCTTTTTAAATAAAAATTAAAATAATAATTACACATCTTATATGAAACGATCACGTGACCATGATATGAAACGATCACATGACCCACTTCAAAATGAGATATGGCATCCATCTTGTTTCAAATTCGTGATTTTTTAAAGTTCTTTTTAATTCATATTGAGTGTTGTATCCATCCTAAAACTACTTTATTTCTGCTTAAATTCTGTGCATCTACATACTAAAACAACACAATGACAATATATTTGAGTTTAAATTCTCATTCAAATTTGATTATTTCTACAATTAAGCCTATTTTTCACCTATGTAAAATATAAACAGCAAAATATGTAGAATGAGTTGTATTAGAATTACTGTATTTCTTTAACACAAAATAATTTAGTCCATGGAGTCTGCTTAGCTGATATGAATGAAATATTAATTGATTTTAGAAAGAGAAGGACGATATTTTTCGCTGAAGTTTTACGCATAGAGATTACTTACTTGTAGCTCAATGGTCTTAATTTTTAAATAAAATAAATTATTATAGTATTGTAATGAATGACATGAATGGGGGAATTATTTATGAATGAAATGTTGCTTTTATAGAGAGAGTCAGGCGTGTTATTTTTTTATGACGTCATTTGAATGAATTTCAGTTGTTTTCGATGAAGTTTTCAAATATAATAAATTATCGTAGTATTATAATAATTCTAAAAATATTACCGTGGAATGTATTGCATTTTAGAGATATTTAAACCACGCAATTTATATTTCAATGCCGTCTTTTGAATGAAGTTCATTTTTTTCAATGAAGGTTTAAGTTTTCAAATATAATAAATCAATGTAGTATCGTGATAAGTTTTAAAATATTACCAAGGAATGTATTGCATTTTCGACTTTTTTAAATAAAATTGCATTGAAGTTGGAAAGTGTTTCATAATCAATGCTTTAAGCATGATTGATCTTTCTTGTTTTATATTAGCCTGACATCTCCATACTCTTGTTTTAATATTTTATTTTTACATCCACTTAAATATTAGTCTTTCTACTATTAGCTCCTCCTTTTTGTAGCTCTGATTATATATTATCACTTATTCTTACCTTTTCGCATTACTGTTATTTATTTGTTACGAATGGCAACAGTAGATCATTTCTTTTTCCTTTGAGAAGTGCAACACTTGTCTCTTCATTCTGGATCCCCGGGTTCGACAGGTTCGTGTATTTGTTGTGTTATTTTCCAGGTATTCTTGTTTCCTTTTATTTTTTCTTCTTTATGTATGTTGTCCAAGTAGAAATAGTTTATAGATATAATCTATCTATTTCTTCAGAAACATACATTTTTTGTGTTTGCTTTGACAAAATACTTGGATCCGAGGAAGAGTTTTGGAGAAGTGAACAAGTCCATGATTCATGCTGTATTTATTCTGCAAATTTCTAAACAAAGTGAAATTTCAGATCTAAATGGCTTCCTCTCCACTGTCTTTTTAACACTTTACAATATAATTGAAAAGTGTTTATGACTTTGTTCATTCTGTCTATCTGCCTGTCCGTTAGCTCGATAGCTGCCGTAAAAATGACTTTATCAAAATGAAATTATAGTATGTTGTTCATACAGTCTGTGGAATCTATGGGAATATAAATGAATAATATCACCCAATTAGTTTTGGATTGAACCGGGGTTGAAAAAGTGAAATACATTGAACCCTATAGGACCTAATTTTTCAAACATATTTTAAGCAAATTTCAAATTCACAAATTCCTTCGAAAGTTTTATGAAATATTCAAATTATCATATAAAATATATGTGGTACGAATATATAAATTTAGGTTTATAAGTTTAAACTATATTAATATTAATTGTTATTATTAAGCATTAAAGACATGGCCGTTGGTCTCATAAAGTGGAATTAACATTGAAACGTGCATTGCTCGTTGTTGTGCCGCAATAAACCCTCCAATTATTTAACTTAAGTGTGAGTCCTGTAAAGGAATTCATTAATCATTATTAAAAGATTAGATTATTTAAAACTTAAACAATATCATTTATTAACAACATCAACTTATCAATAACGTCAATTTTCATTAGTATCAATTTTCATTTAATTATTTTAGCGAGGGGACATATGCGACTAGAATTATTAGTTTTACGATGGTGTCTAGGACCGGTAACAATCAGAGCACATACCTTCCAGTTTAATCTTGGGCTTATCATCTCTCCAAGGTTTGCATCACTCTTGCCACAACTCTTGGGTGTGAAAGCCCCAGGCCGTCCGGCTCGTCCAGAGGACTTGGAGCAACAAAATGGACACAACTCTTGGGTGTGTGGCTCCTACTCATACTATAATGCACTTGCACATAGATTACCTCTACGGGACACTCAACAACTACTCGCACTTTAAATCAAAATTCGTGATTATTTTCTTTTCATGTCTGATCTCCATTTCTGCTCCTCGTTGTCTTTCGTATGCTACTGCACTCTCATTTTGTCTATAACTGAAACTCGTGTATTTCGTCCACAACTCTGGGGTGTGTGGCTCCGAACTCTGATTTCTTTCCTCTGATCCAAGCTGTGGTTCCTTCGGCGGGATGGGGGGGGGGGGGGGGGGGTAGCTCCGCCCTTCTTCCCCTTGGCGCTCATTGGTTCTTCTTAACCCAATGGCATCATTTCGCATATAGCAAGGCCCCTCTCAGCCCCTTTGGTCTTGCACACTTAAATTTATAGTCCTTTTGACCTTAAAGTTCAAGTCCTCATAAACCCCGGCGCGAGCCAGACTGCACGCTTTGTTCGGCGTTCTGGCCACCATAAATACTCAAATAAAAGTGTCTCATGTGAGAACAATTTCTGGTCTCACAATATATAAAAAAAATTTCAGTAAAATATATTTAGTAGTTTTTTAATTAAAATAATAATAACACAATTTATATGGAGAGATCACGTGACCATTATATGAAAATATCATGCGACCCACTTCAAAATAAAATATGGCATCCATCTTTTTAAAGTTCTTTTTAATTCATATTTAGTGTTGTATCCGTCCTAAAACCTCTTTATTTTTCCTTAAATTCTGTGCATCAATGTTCTGAAACAAAGCAATTACAATATATTTGAGTTTAAATGATCATCCAAATTTGATTATTTCTACAACGAAGCCTACTTTTCACTTATGGAAAAGGTAAACACCAAAATACGTAGAATGAGTTGTATAAGAATTGCTGCATTTCTTTAACGCAAAATTATTTAGCCCATGGAGTCTGCAATATAGATGATATGAATGAAACAATCATTGATTTTACAGAGAAGCAAACGATTTTTTTATGAAGTTTTGAGCATAGAGTTAAATTACTTGTATCTCCATGGCTATAAGTTTTAAATAAAATTAATTATTTTAGTATTGTGATGAATGAAATGAATGGAAAAATGTTTTTGAATGAAATACTGCTTTTATTTAAGGAGCCAGCCGTTTTATAATTCAATGACTTTCTTTGAAAAAGTTCATTTGTTTTCGATGAAGTTTTCAAATATAATAAATTATTGTAGTTTTGAGATAATTTTAAAAATATTACCGAGGAATGTATTGCATTTTAGAGATGTTTAAACCAGGCAATTTATATTTCATTGAATGAAGTTCAGTATTGAATGAAGTTCATTTTTTTTCGGTGAAGTTTTAAGTTTTCAAATATAGTACATTAATGTATTATTGTGTTATATTTCGATGGCGTCATTTGAATTCAGTTGTTTTTGATGAAGTTTTCAAATATAATAAATTATTCTATTATTATGATAATGTTAAAAACATTACCGAGGAGACAGGCGATTTATATTTAATTGACGTCATTTGAATGAAGTTCATTTTTTTCGAAGAACTTTTATGTTTTCAAATATAATAAATTAATGTAGTATTGTGATAATTTTTAAAATATTACCGAGGAATGTATCGCATTTTAGAGATGTTCAAATGAGATTGCACTGGAAGTTGGAAAGTGTTTCATAATCAATGCTTTATGCATGATTGATCTTTCTTGTTAATTTTATAAAATAAAATGTAGGTTTATAAATTATTTGAATGCAACATTCATAAGGGCATAATTCCAATTCAAATATATGTTATTCTCAATTGTGGACGACAGAAAATAGTATAAAAATGCTGAAAATGCAATTAAAATTTTATATTATTACATTTATTTTCTCAAACCTCTTCCAAATAAAAAAATCTGATGTGGGCAGCACATGACTTTCCCTGCAGACTCAAATTCATTTTTTGTATTTCTTTAATAATTCATTAAATTGAGTTTAATTGCACAAAATGACACTAAATTTGCATTTTTAATTCAATTTCTGTTTTTATTTGGTAATTAGACATTTTTCTAACAGTGGCATAACTAAATTCGAAAAATCTCAAATATCTCGAGAATGGTTAGTCCTAGAGTAATAGAGTTGTTCTTATTATTTTCCGCATTAAAAATTACTTATAAAACAAGCATTTAATTGATATATTTGGACATATGTAGCTTTTTTTAGGTTTTGCGATTTTTGAGGGTCATTTCGTAAAAAAAGACAGATTGTTCTTTTCCGAATAATACCAAAATCTAATCAGCACCAGAGTATCCCCCAAGTAACTTATGTATCAAATTTTGTGAAATTTGGTCAATTAATATTTTAGTTAGAGTATATACATGACATTTTTGCGGGCCATTTCGTAAAAAAAAGGCAGGTTGTTCTTTTCCGATTAATACCAAAATCTAATCAGCACCAGAGTATCGCACAAGAAACTTATCTACCAAATTTTGTGAAATTTGGTCAATTAGTATTTTAGCTAGAGTGGATACATGAAATTTTTACGGGCCATTTCGCAAAAAAAGGCGGGTTCTGTTTTTACGAATCGTACCAAAAACTAATCAGTACCAGGGTCATTCCCAAGTGACTTACCTACCAAATTTTATGAGATTCGGTCCATTAGTTTTTGAGTTAGAGTGGATACATACCTTGCACAGACAGACACACAGACAGACAGACAGACACTCACACAGACGTCACGTTAAAAATGGTTTTTTCGTATTGTAGATATCTCGAAACGTGTAGATCCGTCGAAAACTCGAGTTGCGATTTTCGGCATGATTCCAATACTTTCCCTATACATTACCATGTATTGCAGGGAAAGTAAAAAACATTACCGAGGAGCCAGGCGATTTATATTTAATTGACGTCATTTGAATGAAGTTCATTTTTTTCGAAGAACTTTTAAGTTTTCAAATATAATAAATTAATGTAGTATTGTGATAATTTTTAAAATATTTCCGAGGAATGTATCGCATTTTAGAGATGTTCAAATGAAATTACACTGGAAGTTGAAAAGTGTTTCATAATCAATGCTTTATGCATGATTGATCTTTCTTGTTAATTTTATAAAATAAAATGTGGGTTTATAAATTATTTGAATGCAACATTCATAAGGGCATAATTCCAATTCAAATATATGTTATTCTCAATTGTGGACGACAGAAAATAGTATAAAAATGCTGAAAATGCAATTAAAATTTTATATTATTACATTTATTTTCCCAAACCTCTTCCAAATAAAAAAATCTGATGTGGGCAGCACATGACTTTCCCTGCAGACTCAAATTCATTTTTTGTATTTCTTTAATAATTCATTAAATTGAGTTTAATTGCACAAACTAACACTAAATTTACATTTTTAATTCAATTTCTGTTTTTATTTGGTAATTAGACATTTTTCTAAAAGTTGCATAACTAAATGTGAAAAATCTCAAATATCTCGAGAATGGTTAGCCCTAGAGTAATAGAGTTATTCTTATTATTTTCCTCATCAAAAATTACGTATAAAACAAGCATGTAATTGATATATTTGAACATACGTAGCTTTTTTTTAGATTTTACAATTTTTGAGGGCCATTTCGTAAAAAAAGGTCAGGTTGTTCTTTTCCGAATAATACCAAAATCTAAGGTGACACGTTAAAACCGATTTTTAAAATTTGAATTATTTTTTTTGTTATTTAATGTTTTATACGATTTCGATCGTTTTTTCCACTTTCCCCCCTTTTTTCTCCACCATCCAGACGTCGTAGAGAAAAACAAATCACACGACAGGAAAGAGCAGACAATTACGAGTAAAAATATATCAATTTCAAATCTCAGGGACAAACTCTAATGTTTTTAAAAATATTTTAAAACAAAAGTCACTCTCAGCTAAAAAAAAAACTAACTTTCGTTTTTAAATTCTCGCATCGGGAAAAGTACCGACAATTTCGACTAATAATTTACATTTTTAGAAAACTCAAACATCAGGCATTCTTACAAGCCCAATCTGGTCAAGAAATATGAAAAAGTAGCCGCACGATCCGGATTTTAATGAAATCATGATTTTCAATTTCTCAGTGAAAATGCGAAAGAAGTTCGATTTTTCATCCACATGCGCGCGCAGACGCACGGTGTTTCCATGGAAATGGTTTTTGGCCTAGCAGATGTTTGGTGGTATATTTGAGGATATTCGCATGGAGCAAATGTCATCAGTGATTGCTTTTTATACGACTTTTGGCCTAGGGACGATTAAAAACCGAAGAAGTGTTTGCTTTTTGTACGATTTTTGACCTAGGGACAATTGAAAGCCGAATTAGTGTTTGCTTTTTATAAGGTTTTTGGCTTATTACGCTAGATTGAATTGTGGCGATGTATTGTTTATATCGGGTGGTGGTTGGGACCACAATGAAAAAAACTTAAACACTGAAGAAATAAAAAAATAAATAAAAAGAAAGTTATGGAGATTGTCGCGGTGCCTTAAAATTTCATTACTAGTTTTAACGTCATTAAACTAAACCAAGCTTTGTTAACTCCACGGGGTTGAGGTCGCGGTAGCCCAGTGGTTAGCGCGCGGGAATTGCACTCGGCAGACCCGGCTTCGATTCCCGCCACTGCCAAAACTGCCGCCGTGTTCACGCGGAGTACGATCACGTTAAACATGTGAGTCCGTAAGTCCTTCCGAGACGTTGGTGCTAGAGGAAGGAGGGTACGATGCCTGTGGATGCCTCCCCCACTGGGTTCCGGTCTAAATTGTGTGGCACTTCCGGGCTGTCCAAATAGTTACCTTACCAACAACTCCACGGGGTTATGGCGCCAACGAGTTTGCCATGGTCAGAATTTTCAAGGGTAGCAAACAGGCTGGTCGCCGAAGACGGCTAGTAAATAATAAATTTATCAATTAGGCGTTACTTCCATTAACTTGGCGTCATTTTTGCAATTTTGATGATATGTTCGTCAATCTGGGGCTAAATATTGATAAGTTGGCAATATGTCATTAGATTATTCACTACATGCCCGCTCCTTTTTGATAGATTGGACGGTCTGGGTCTCAACAACAACTACATGCCCGTTACATGTATCGCCATGTGTTACAGACAAATGGGGAGAAGAGCTTTCTAAGAGAAGCTAGAAGGTATGTCCGTCATATGGCGGAATTAAAAATTTGCAAAACATTACCTCTCATTTAGCATTATTTTTATCAATTTGGCAATATTTTTATCAATTTTTCGACACATTCTTTAATTTTGCAATATTAAAAAAGTCGCCAAATTGGCGACATCCCGCTAAAAATATTGCATTTTCATCAATTAGTCGTCATTTTCATTGATTTAGCGTCAATTTTGTCAATTTGGCGAAACTTTCGTTAATTTGGCAACATTTAAAAAGTCGCCAAGTGGCGACATTCGTCAAATTTGTCACCAAAATATTCCCAAGAGTTACGGACAGAGAAATAGGTTATTCTTATAGTCGATAAATGACTATTGGCGTCCAAATACAAAACTATTATCCAAAGTATCTTTTCTCATGAATGGAACGCTTTAGATCCACGAGAATGATGTCAATAAATTTATCGCATTATATTTGAAAAGTGAACATATTTCACAAAAGTTAAGAATTTTTTTATGTGACTTTTTGATAAATTTATTTGGAAAATTTGCAATATCTCGAGAGCGGTTCGTGCTAGCGTTCTATAGTTTATGTCAAGCGTTTTCTAATGAAAAATTCTAAGAATGATGATTTGCGTAAGTTTATTAAATGTTTTTATTTTTGATGGTTTTTTCAAAATTTCACTCGAAAATTTGGGTGGGGGTGGGAGGATCTGAACAATCGATTCAGTTTAAAAACAATAGGCTTCCAGTATTCACGGATTGCAATTTTTGTACCAAATTTTGTTCGAATTGCCCCATTCGTTCGTGAGATATCGTCTCCACAGACTCACTGACACACACACGCACACACATGCTTTCACGCACACACACAGATATCACCTCAAAAACGTTTGATTCGTGTTCAGGGATGCTCGAAACGTGCTCTCCCGTCGAAAACTCGAATTCGAATTTTCGACCTTGTCACTATACTTTTCTTATACATTATACTATGTATACTCGTATAAGGAAAATAATAATAGGAATAGGGACTAATTACTAAATTCAGGTTAATTTTGTTTACCTGAGTCTTTTATTAACTAAACTTGTAATATTGGATTTACTAAACAAATAATTAAATTGATTCCAACGGAGTGAATCAATGGATGCTTAGCATTAGCACCCATAAAACTAGGGTTGCACTGGACGTGATTTTCGGCTCGGGCAATTTTAAAAGGTAGCGGCCCTAGTGATGAAGGAGGGGGGGGGGGGGGGGGTAACATAAAAAAAAAACCCGCGAAAGCCTCTGATTTTCTAGGGCAAGTTCCAAATGAATATATCTTAGTCTATATATCTGTATATTGATAAAATGCAATGTCTGTCTGTGTGTCCGTTATGTCTCTAGAGCAATAACCAGGCCTCACTGGATTATGAAATTTGACACTCAGATAGTGGCGAAGTGTAGGGGAGACAAGTTGGTCAGTGTCCACTCAAATAATTTACGATCAAGTAACTTTTATTTTAATTTTGTATAATTCGAATATAAGGTATAAGATGGCTTCTATGTAAATAACTGAAGGGAGATATCGACAAATTTTTGTTCCGTTTGAAGCCTGTTTCTTATTTTCCTTACTTGTATTAAGAGAGAAAGCGAGATTTCGATTGTTCAGGAAAGACATATTTCAAAGTGTTTCTCTCTGTCAATGCTCTATTGAGAGCTAGCTGAAAGAGTATGCTCGCGCTGCTTCTAACCTAACTACAACAAATATCGGATAGATGCATCTATCTGCTATTTAATTACACACATATGCCGCGTTTCAAGTCTTTGAGGCCCTAACTAACTAGGTTACACTATGCACTGTGACTTTAACTTTGGCATGCCGTTGTCTTTTACGATATATTTTGATTTTTGGGGTTTTGAACTTCAACAGGCCACGATGAATGGACCGTCTTAAGAATGTTCTCGTTTCATGAGAATAACTTGAGAACCGGAGCAGATAATAAGTTCACTTTTAATATGTCGTTGTCTTTTGTAGTATATATGTTTTCATTCTTTGGATACTGAACTTTACTGATCCAGCCTGAATGCTATGATTATAGGCCTACAGATTTCAATTTTAATATAAATAAGAGACTGCTCAGTTGACTTCTAGCGTGAATTACAATGGATAAATATTTTTATCAATGCCGTTTTATGTTTCAAGCCAACATAAGTAAAATCAATTAAATAATATAATAATTAATTTTGCACTGAATAATATTATAGCACAAAATGATCTAGTAATGTTGGCCAGGAAATTACAATATGCTACAAGATTTTATTAGTTCAGTGATTGAAACCTTATTTAAATGTAATTTTATATTTGTCAAGATGCCACACCGTATACGTAAATGTACTAATACTCTTTATGATTCTGCCATGATTAATTATTAATACTTATGTAAATTAATTATAAATACTTATTAATTATAAATACTTAAAAAAATTAGAAATACATTTACGAGTAAATTTGTTTGGACCGGGCCCATGTTTTATAAACAATAATTTACCGGGCCGCGGTCTCACAAAGTTTGAAACACATTGGTCTAGTCCACCATAGGAAATTACACGTTTTGCGGGAAATTTAAATGAGCAAAATCAAATCTTTAAGATTATACAAACATTTATTTAAAAAAAAGTAGAAAGTAGAAAACAAATTTAAAACAGTTTATTTACTAATTTTGGCTCCTGGTTTTATGTCTCGCAAAATTATTTTATCACGCTTCGCCACCATTGGCTACAAAAATTCGCCACAAAATATTAAAAATATCTTCAAAAACAAAATATTCGATTTAGCACTGTAGAAATAAAATCATTATTAAAAACTCGTGTTTTTAAAGAAACTTAAAATGAATGTTTCCAACGAAAGCGGCCCGGTCCAGCTATGGTAGTAGTTCGCAGCCCATGTTTGGCCTGAGGGTCAGACCAGCTTGAAAATTGATCTACGCGGCCATTGAAAACCTCTAGTGTTAGATACCCAGCCCACGTTCTTACTGTTTAACAATGTGCCAGCCGTGAAAACATTTAATATTCGACGGCCTGGACTACCTCGTTACTGTATGATAAGCTGCTGGCCCCTATTTAGTCCATAGACTGGATCAGTCAGAAGCCCATGGAAGTTCCCAGCCCGTTATTGTGATTGGATGATTATGTTCATTGAAATGTTCTCTATATTGATTGAAATGCTTTCGAACAAAAGCGGCCCTCAAATTCAGCGAGTCATCGGGCGTCGCCCGATTGCCCGATGGGCCAGTCCAATCCTGCACAGAACTATGAGTGCCTAACATTAGCATATGCACCCATAGAACTGTTTTCAGAAGAGGGGCGCAAATTCTAGGATAAGACATACAACAACAAAATCAAAGATTTTAACATATTTAGCTTAATCTCTTACTTTGTGACTTTGAATGTCCAGGGTGAGGCAAGTGCCACCCTTCTTGCCCCCCCCCCCCCTCTATGGGCTCCCATGAGCATTAGATTTATTTATAAATGAATTTCCTTGGATTATCTTACTTCCTGAAAACATCTGGATTTTTTATTTCGCTTAAAACTGTCATTGACACAAACGAAATGCTTCCGTTACAAAAGAAGTAAAAATAACACATTGATTGATGTTATTTACACTGCATTCTTTCAATGAATGTCAAACGTCTTGTGGCCTTTAAAGGAGTCAAGAAACTTTGATTTCATTTAAATACAGGAAATGCTATCCTTTTAAATACTTGTCGTTGCTCATTTTGTGAACAAAATGCTCTTATCCAGCCTTTAGTAATGCAAAGCTTTTGTCTCTGTTTTTAAAAAAACAAATTTAATTTCATTACTGAAGCGTGACTTAACCGATCGCCATGGCGAGGGTTCGAAGATGAATGACCACGAGACAAAAAAAATCAGAAAGGAATTTTGTATAAGTCACATTTACTGGAAAAGGGAAATAGAAGAATAAACAACTAGATTCAAAACAACGCGTTTTTTGTTTTTGTTTTTGTTTTTGTGTGTGTGTACTAAGTCATTTATTTGTTTCCGTATTGTTAATGAAATTTTGCTTAAACTGATCGTTTTAAATTGAGTCTAAAATGATTCGAGATACGGAAACAGTCGAACGATACTACAGGCAATGGTTTTTTCTTTTTATACGAGCGCTAGAAGCATTATAATAGGTAGATTCTATTTAATTGTTAGGAGTTTAAGTTTACCCTGAGGTCAGTGACAATTTTTGTCTCAGGTCTCGAAAGGTCCTTCAACTGAGTCCACTGAAAATTAATTAAAATCTAATAGAATAGGTTCAAGCAGTTTTCTGAACTGCATTTTTATACAGTTGGATGAAACAGGAAGTTCAAAAGAAGTTCATCTTTTAGGAATGCCATCAGTTAAACATACACCACATCCTGTAGACATAAACCAATATTTAAGATTTTTACTTTATATATTTACATAGTATAATGTATAAGGAAAGTATTGTAACGGGGTCGAAAATTCGAAATCAAGTTTTCGACGGGAGAGCACGTTTCAAGCATCTCTGAACACGAAACAAACGTTTTTGAGGTGATGTATGTGTGTGTGCGTGTATGTGTCAGTGAGTCTGTGGAGACGATATCTCACGAACGAATAACGTGATTCGAATGAAATTTGGAACAAAAATTACAATCAGTGAATACTGGAAGCCTATTATTTTCAAACGCAAACGAATGTTCAGAATGTCCCTAAATTTTCGAATGAAATTTTGAAGGATCATCAAAAAATTGAAACCTCCAATAAAGTTACGTAGATAATCATTTCTTACGTAATTTTTCATTAGAAAATGAGTGACATAAATTTTAGAATGCTAGAATTAATTGTTCTCGAGATATTGGATATTTTTCAAATAAAATTACCAAAAAATTACATAAAATTAAAAAAACTATTGTGAAATATGTTCACTTTTGATATGTAATATTATGCGATAAATTTGTTAACATCATTCTCGTGGCTCTAGTTCGTTCCATTCACGAGAGAAGATACTTTGAGTAATAGTTTTGCATTTGGACATTAGTAGTCATTAATCTACTATAAGAATAACCTATTTCTCCATCCTTTGTGATGAGGATCTTCGTATTTCAGACTTCTTAGTATATGTACCATTGATTTGCGATGTGGTAAGAAATACATAATTTTCATCATGCTCATTTCTGGTGTTATCAGTAGCGTGCACAGGAATTACTACATATATATTGTATCTAACGATATGGTTAACGTGTCTAACGTCTTTCTGGACATTCCAGAATAAGCTCCTCGGAAAGCTGAGCCAGAAGCTCCTCGAAAAACTGAATCTTTGCACATTTATTGTACTTTGTATTATATTGTGTATTGTATTTTGTATGGTGCAGAACCTAACGGAGCCGGAATTTCGTCCACCCCCCACCCTCCGTCTGAGGTGAGAAAATGTGAGTTTTGAAAGGCTTTTCAGACCTTTCATAAGATCGTCCGTTACATAGAAAACTGAATCTTTGCACACTTAAAGTATCAACTACAGTACACAACCTAACGGAGCCGAATTTTTTATTTGCCCCTCCCGTGTTGGAGTATATGGATGGGGGGGGGGGGAGAGAGAGAAGGGGCTTGAAAACAAGGTAGGCTTGAAAAGTCTTTTCAGATTCTCCCCCCCCCCCCCCCCTGGTAACCTAGAAGATTGAATCATTGCACATTTATAGTATCGACCGTTGGACATAGCTTAACGTAACCGGATTTTCGACTTATCCCCCAAGGGGGAGGGGCGGAGAAAATGTTTTGTGTAATATTTTACAATTCTCCAGGAGGCCCCCTGGTGACCTAGAAGGCCGAATCTTTGCACACGTTATAATGTCGACCATCGGACAGAACCTAACGTAGTCAGATTTTCGAAACCCCGGGGATGGAGATTATGTGATTTTTTTTTTAAATATTGTTCTAGACTCTCAAGTAGTTCTCCAGTGGCTTAGAAAGCTGAATATTTCACCACTTTTAGTATCGATCACTGGACCAAACCTAACGGGGCCGAATTTTCGATTTTTCTTCCGGAGTGGACAAAATGGGACGGAGGGGGGTAAAGTCTCTCAGAACCCTTCTGAAGCCCCCACCTATTATATAAAAGGCTGAAACTCGACTACGGGGCAGAACCTAACTGTGTCAATTTTCAATTGAGGCAACTATTTTTGACGTTAAGTACCATATATTGTTAAACAAAATAAAACTTATATTAAAAAAAGCTGCGGCTAGAAGGTCGTTTCTTTGTACACTTATAGTATCGACTACGGGACAGAACATAACTGAACTAGATTTTCGATTTCCCTTCGGAGGCTAAGAAAATGGAAAGTTTTATGAAAACGTCTTTCCAAACCTTCCAGATTCCCCCCTCGGTGGCATAGAAGGCCGAATCGAATATATGCACACTTATAATATCCTCCACGTGTCAGAATATAACGGAGTCGAAATTTTGTCCCCTCATGGAAGTGAAGAAAATGGAGTTTTCTAAAATTCTTCTTGGCCGTTTTAGAAGCAACACAAGCAAGCTGTAACGATAGTTGGGACATTTACAGCATTTCTTGTCAGTGTGGTCTTTCCTATATTGGTCAAACTAAACGTGCTTTAAAATTGTCAAAAAACAGGAATTTAATAAAATCTTCAATTGCTCAATATTGTTACCAATTTGACCACGGTTTTGAGTTTTCTTCAGCAAGGATAATGCAAAAATGCACGTCGATTTATGATCACGACTTCGTTGAAGCTTTATCTATCCGGAAAAATTCTAGTAATTTAGTTAATGACTTGTCCAGTGCTCCATTTTTATCTACCGTCTGGCGAAGTACATTGTAAAATCTCCTCCCTCCTTTCTTCGTTCAATTCGCTTGGGGCTCTTATGGTGTTGTTGAGACCCAGACCGTCCGACCTACCAGAAAGGTGTAAGGTAACTGTTTGGACGGCCGGGAAGTGCCACCCAATTTAGACCGGAACCCAGTGGGGAAGGCATCCACAGGGACCGTACCCTCCTTCCCCTACCACCAACCTCTCGGAAGGACTTACGAACCCACATGTTTAACGTGATCGTACTCCGCGTGAACACGGGGCTCTTGTGTCGTTTTAACCTTTCTCTTATAAACAGTTTTATTAAAAAAAAAATTACACAAATGTTTTTCTTTTATTGGATGTGAATGTGTTATGTAAAATACAAAAATTTTAAATCTAAGGAATTGAAGTTTTTAAATTTGATATAATTATGAATTCAACACTTTATTTACAAAATAAAGGTATTTTTTATTGAAGAAAAGCTTCTTTTTAATTTCTCCTCAGAATATTTGGATATACTGATAAGAAAAAAGTAAAAATAAAATATTTTAATGAAAAAACTCTATTTTTATATGTACTTATGTATCAAAGAGCGTAACTTTAAAATTCGAAATTTTATGTACAAATTCCGAAGGAAAATTATTTCTCAAATTTCGTTGTTCTAGCTTAAATCTTTCTTTAGTTATATCAATTTGAACGTTGAATTATTTAAGAATTCAATATTTGAAAATACAAGGTCTTAAAATTCTGCTTTATACAGTATCAAAATCGAAGTTTCTAATGTTTAATTTCTTAAAAGTTTAATTTAAGGATTTACGTAATATTTATGGCTTTCGATTCTACACTATATATATATATATATTTTAGCTTAAAATTTATTTTTCGAAAATTTTCTATCCTGGTAATAGTTTCTAAAATTGGCTTTGTTACTAAAATTTTAGACGCCCCGACTTTGTATAATGGAACAAAAATCGCACGATTTCTGAAAACAAGAACAAAAATTTGAACTGAAAACAACTAATCTGAAAATATTTGATCAAAATACTGAAAATATTTTATCGAAAACCCGGCAATTGCACGTTTCTTAACATTCTCGGACTTCAGAAGTCGAAAAACGTAGCTTCTTGTCCATTAAAAAAGAAAAATACTTGATCTGATCCAGTTTCACCCTTCCCCTCTCACCTTCTCCCTCTCTCTAGTACCGTATAATAACGGACTCTTCACTCACGGGTATCACACTTGCCATCTTGATGTTCAAGTTAATAGTCCAATTGCCATTTCTCTCTAGCTGAGGATCAATTTCAAAACGCCCGGAAGAGTAAGACGAGCATACAACCTAGAGGATCGTGTTGTTTATTTAGACGGCTGAAGACTGATGCGCCTTTTGTATTGTTAACACCTGAGGTAATTCCTGAAGAGTTATTGCGTGAATTACGGACAGTTAGAGGTAAGCCTTTCCCCATTTCTATAGATTTTTGATATGTTCTTATCGCAACTTCATAGATAGGATATTTATATTTTAGAGCATGTATTAAGTGAAAACTTTTAAAATAATTTCTAATTGTTGTAAAGATAATTATTTTTCTTTTTAATTTCGTTTATTTAGTAGTGTGTTCTTGTCAATAAATTGTGCAATTACTTTTGATATCATTATTGACTAATGAATAAATTTGAAAAATCTTGTAGATTAAAACTGAGATTAAACTTGATATAAGGATATCAAGTAGTTCTGTTAATCAACAGACGACTTGTTATAAGAATATCAAGTCATCTGCAGATTAAACTGGATACAAGGATGGACAATTAATTAAATTATTAATTGTTGATGCTGATAGATATAATAACACGTAGTCTTACAAATTATATATTTATTCTTTTAAGCTTGGAAAACGCTTTTTAATTTTAAATGTTGCATAATTTTAAAATTATCATATATTATTAGAGAAGCCCGGAAGTTGAGGCAATATGCCTTAAAATGCTTTTCTTGCCTTTTGTCTTATATTTGAAAAAAGTACCTTTTTCATGTTTTTAATGCCTTTTGTTTTGCTTATAGTGGCCTCAATTTAAGTATCATTCTGACATTATTTTTTCAAATAAATACAGAAGTGCAGTTGAATTGTGGGACACAAACATTCGCAAAGAAAATTAAATTATTTTTTTCGAATAAGCAGATGTGTCACATTGTTAACAGTTTAGATGAGGAAGAATCTAACTCAATGCGAATATATAAAAAATCTGATGTGGGCAGCGCATGACTTTCCTTATATATAATGCAATGAATTTGCTCCTTTTACAGTAAAAATATAATGCATAAGATTCACGGTATTGTGTTTTTAACGCTGATAACGTCGTACATTTGACGATTTTCAGGATGACAACATGTAAAACTATTTCAAAGTACCCAGTTAACTTATATTTTGCGCAGTACTAAATAAACAATTATCAATATTGATAGCATCCCTAATAAGCGATATAGTCCATATATTGAAATATTTTAATAATTAATTCATCAATTAGGCGTCATTTTAGCTATTTTGACGATATTTTCGTGAATCTGAGACTAAATATCACCAAGTTGGCGATATTTTGCTAGATTATTTGTCAAGTACGCCATATATGTATTGTTAAGTGTTATAAGCAAATGGAGAGAAGCGCATTTCTTCTACACTAGAAGGTATACTCTTTATATCATGGAATTAAAAATTTGTAAAGCATTGCCTCCTATTTAGCGTCATTTTTATTCATTTGGTGACACTTTTATCAATTTGGCAATATTTTAAAAAGTCACAAAGTTAGCGGCATCTCGCCAAATTTTTCGTCAAGCATTACGGACGGAAGAAGAAATTTAGTTACTCTTATAATCGTTTGCTATGTTCTTTTCAAGATATTGAATTTTCATCAATTAGTCGTCAATTTCATTGATTCATCGTTATTTTTTAATCAATTTGACATCATTTAAAAAGCTAACCAAGTTGGCGATATGCCGCCAAAATTTCGCCAAGCGTTACAAACAGAGAAATAGATTATTCTTATGGTAGATTCTTATTTTTTTTCCAAGATATTGAATTTTCTACAATTAGTAGTCATTTTGATTGATTTAGCGTCATTTTTACAAATTTGGCGACATTTTCGTCAATTTTGCAACATTTAAAAACTCGCCAAGTTGGCGATATTCCGCCAAATTCAACGCCAACATTTCGCCAAGCGTTATGGACGGAGAAATAGCTTATTCTTATAGCAGATAAACGACAAATGTCGTCCAAATACAAAACTATAACTATAACACAAAGTATCTTCTCTTATAATAGATTCTTATATTCACGCCAAGATATTGAATTTTCATGATTTAGTCGTCATTTTCATTGATTTTTATTAATTTGGTGACGCTTTCATTAATTTGGTGTCATTTTTATCAATTTGGCGATATTTTCATCAATTTGGCACCATTTACAGAACTCGCCAATTCGGCAATATTCTGCCACAGTCTTCATCAAAATTTCGCCACCCGTTATGGACGGAGAAATAGGTCATTCTTATATTAGATAAACGACTAATGGCCTCCAAATACAAAACTATTACCCAAAGTATCATCTCTCGTGAATGAAACGAGCTAGATCTATGAAAATGATGATAACAAATTTATCGCTAAATATTACGTATGAAAAGTGAACATATTTCACAATAGTTAATAATTTTTTTATGCGATTTTTCGACAAATTTATTTGAATAATGTACAATATCTCAAGAACGGTTCATGCTAACTTTCCAAAGTTTATGTCAATTGTTTTCTAATGAAAATTTACATAAGAAATGACTATTTGCGTAACTTTATGAAAAGGTTTGATTTTTTCATGATTTTTTCAAAATTTCACTCGAAAATTTAGTGGTGTTCAGAACATTGGATTGCATTTAAAAATAATAGATTTCCAGTATTCACGGATTGTAATTTTTGTACCAAATTTTATTCGATTCGCTCCACTCGTTCGTCAAATATCGACTTCACAGACTCACTGATACCCCCCCCCTCCCCTCAGACACACACACACACACAGACATCACCTCAAAAACGTTTGATTCGTGTTCAGGGATGCTTGAAACGTGCTCTTCCGTCGAAAACTCGAATTCGAATTTTCGACCCCGTCATAGTACTTTACTTATGCATTATACTATGTATATAAAGAAAGTAAAAATGTAAGCACGTTCTTTTAGCAAATAATGGCTTGAAAAAATAAAAAAACACATAGCTAAAATACTCGCAGGTGATAACTGATAATTCAGCTTCTATTAAAATGAATTCAACAAATGTCTTGAGTTTTAAATCCGTTCCCACTACCTGCGTAGTAGTCGAAATATAATTTTCTATTCTAAAACCCATTTTAAGTGACAATAGGCAAAGTTTAATTTTCGCCAATTAAAAAAAATCTAGTAAATTTGAAACAGCAAAAATAAGTAAATGGCCTGATAAATAATTTTGTAAAATTAGCTAAATTAGTTCAACTATTTGATAGATTTTCATGAAATTTGGTAATTTTGTTAGACTGTGGGTTAATCTGGTGCTGATTAAACTTTGGTGCAGGCTTCAAAAGCCCGAAAAAATTGGAAAATATGCTTTACTATGTTAATTAAATGTTTATATATATGCAATTTTTGTTGAGAAACGAATATACTCCCACTACACTAGAACAAACCGTTCTATTTTTTTTTTATCAATCTTGGAATAAAAAGAAAATATGATTTCAACAAGATATTTATGAAGAAACCTTCATATAGTGGCAAGTGGTGTGTATACTTCATTTCCAACGGAACTATTAAAGTGTTTTAATACTCTTTTGCACATTTATTTCGTACAGTTATACGAATTTTTGGAAAACCAGAGGTGACATCTGCAGAACCGAAAGTCGAAATCTTTAGTGAACCCTCTAATCCCTCCAGAATTTGATGCTAAATCTATATTAGTCACCATCTATATCCTATCTTTAGCCGATCCTAGGAAATAGACGTTGGAAGGAAATTGGAATTTTTTTAATCAGAAATGACATCTCCAGAACTTAAAGTTGTAAAGAACCTTGCTGTCCCAACCGGGAATCGAATCACGAATCTTCGTACTGATGCTTTATCAGTCGATGTTTTACCTTTGAGGCCACTGGAACGGAATTGCGAACTCTTATCGTGGAAGTGGACTCTGCGTTCTCCACCCTGTAATGTAAGATTGGCGTGCAACTGACAAACTGACTGAACACCTCTTGTTATATTTATCTCAGGTTAGCGCCCTGTTGCTATTTTTATCCTCGAGGTTAGCTTCCTTCGTGGCCGTTGTTATCCCGATTTGAAATAGGTGCTCGATATGCCAACGTCCACTGAATCCGAGCTAGTCGTACTTGAGAAGTCACTTTCAGACCTCCGGCATATTTGAGCTAACCTACAGGGTTGATTTGTTCGGACGCTATTGTAAGGAACCTTGCTGCTTCAACCGGGAATCGAACCACGGATTTTCATACTGGCTACCCTACGCTGTAACGTTGAGCTACTGGGACGGGATTGCAAACTTTTATCGTTGGTTGAAGTGGGCTCTATAAAGTCGAAATCTTTAGTGAACCCCCATCCCCCTCCGAAATACAATATTGAGTCCATATCAGTTATTACTTATGCTTTATATCTAGCCAATTCTGAGAAATAGATGTTGCAAGGAACATATAATTTTTTGTATTGAAAGTGACATCTCCAAAACGGGAAATTCTTAGTGAGTTTCCTACCTCTCTTTCACACACAATTTGATACTGAATTCATATCAGCCATTATATCTAAACTTTATCTATTACCAATACTGAAAAATAGATGTTTTAAGGACATTTTTTATTCGGAATTGGAAAGGAAACAGGAAGTAGAAATCCTTAGTGAATCAACCAACCTTCTCCACAATTTGATGCTGAATCCACATCAGTCATTATACAATCTTTATCTATAGTCAATTTTGAGAAATAGGCATTTTAATCAAAATCAACATTTGTGAACCAGAAATGGAAAAAAAAACCTGGAACTACAAATCCTTAATAAAACCTTCTACCTCCTTTAAAATTCAATACTGAATCTATATCAGTTATTATTTTAGCTCTATGTATATCAGATCCTGAGAAATAGATAATTAAATAAAATGCTTAGTAAAAACAGTAGTAAGACAACATTTTTGCTACCAATAGATATAAATTGCAAAAGAAATAAAAATCCATTTGAATCATGTAGAGATGTCACGTATTGCTCCCATTTTTACTTTCCCTATACACATAGATTACCTTATGCACATATATTATTGGGACGAGGTCGAAAATTCAAATTCGAGTTTTTGACGGAAGAACACGTTTCCAAGCATCCCTAAACTCGAATCGAACGTTTTTGAGGCAATGTGTGTGTGTGTGTGTGTGTGTGTGTCCTCATGAGTCTGCGAAAGCGATATATCACGAATGAATAGAGCTCTTGAGCGAAATCTGGTACAAATATTACAATAGGTGAATACTGGAAGCCTATTGATTCTAAACGTAATCGAATGTCCAGAAGGCCTCCAAATTTTCAAATGCAATATTGAAAAAAATCATTATAAAATTAGAACCTTTAATGTTACGTAAAATGATCATTTTTATGTAATTTTTCAATAGGAAATGAATAACACAAACTTCAAAACGCTAACATGAACCTTTCTCGTGATATTGCACTTTTTTAATAAATTTATCAAAGATATTATATAAAATAAAAAAAAATAATTATCGTGAAATTCTCTTTTTATGCAATATTATGCGATAAATTTATTAACATCATTATCTTGGATCTAGTTCATTCTATTCCAAAATATAATTGTGTAATAGTTTTGTATTTTTACGACCAACAATCCGCCAATAGTTATTTATATATAAGACAAGCTCTTTTCCACATCTGTGTGTAACGCTTGGCAATAAATTTGGTGAACCTGGTGACTCATTTAGTTAAATATCGTCAACTTGGCGATATATCGTCCCAGATTAGCGAAAAGAGTCGAAATCACAAAAATGGCACTAAATTAACAGAAATGACGCCAAATTAATGGAAATGATGCCAAATTGATGAATTAATCATTAAAATATTTTATTATATGGACTACATTGCTTATTGCGGATGCTACCAATATTGATAATTGTCAACTTAGAGTTGCACGAAATATATGTTAATTGGGTATACTTCAAGATAGTTTTACGTGTTGTCATCCGGGAAATGCGCCAAATGTAGAATTCAACATTAAAAACATGGTACATTGAACACACACATGAACATTATACATCATTTTTTCTCTGTGGAAAGAAGTTAATTAATTGCATTATATAAGGAAAGTCAAGTGCTGTTCACATCAGATTTTTTTTTTAAATTCCAGAAAGAACTTTCTATTTCTGTAAAACTTCCTGGTTCCCATCATCATATGGAACATTTGAATCACTAATTTCTTAAATTCCCAAGATCGTGATCTTGCGCCATTCTCATTGCGCAAAGTCAGTAAGGAAGAAAATAGAGGTGATTGCGACAGGAGTGACCGAACCAGGAGGTGGTGGCATTAAGTTGACCTACTTAGTGATTTAATACCTGTAACACTCGATCCTCTGAGAGCCCCTCTTTCTCAGGAATGCAATAGCATTATTGGAATCATATAGATAAATTAGCGTTTTCAAGAACTATATTTCGCAAAGTGCACTTAAAACTATTTCGGTTTTACCAGAAATGCGTCAATATAAAATATAAGAATGTGATGTGGGTAACACATGACTTTCCCTGTATAATGCGTTCATTTTACTCTCTTTTACAGCGAAATTATGATGTAGAAAAAGATCCACAGCACAATGTTTTCGAATTAAGCACGTTTGGCAATTTATTAGTCCAAGCAGAGTGACTTATTCATATTCACATGCAAAATCTTTATCAAAATTCAATGACATTTAGTTAAAATCGTGTGAAATAAATGACAATTGCCGAATATTCGCGGGCGTCAAAATCTAAAACCATTATAAAAAGTACTTCCTCTTGTGAATGGAACGAATGACATCCCCGAAAATGATGTTAACAGATTTGTTACATGATATTACATATGGAAAGCGAACAAACATATTTGACGATACTAATTATTTTTTGTAATTTTATATAAATTATTTTGCTAAATTTATTTGAAAAACGTGCAGTATCTTGAGAACGATTTATGCTAGCGTTTTAAAGTTTGTGACATTCGTTTTATTATGAAATATTACGCATGAAATGATTTTTTATTAATAGTATTAAATGTTCTGATTTTTGAATGGTTTTTTTTTTTAATTCATTCGTAAATCGTGCAATATCTTGAGAAGGTTCATGCTATATTATTCGATTTCAAATGAAAACAATACGATTAAAATGATTATTTATTCATTATCATTGAAGGTCTTGCTTTTTTAATGATTTTTCAAAAATTCGATTACGCTTTAAACCTATAGGGTTCTAGTATTCACTGAATGTAATAATCGTACTAAATAATTTTCGAAACGCTTTATTCATCTGTGATATATCGCGTCCTCTCTCTCTCTCTCACACACACACTAACAGACATCATCTCAAACATGCTCGTTTTGAGTTCAGGGTTGCTTAAGATGTGTTCTTCTGTTGAAGATTCGAACAATACTTTTTCTATATATTATACTATGTATATAGAGAAATTAATAATGGGATGATTCACTGTATAATGCAGCTAGTACTTTGTAAAAGTAATTTATAATTACTTTTAATATATTTAAGTTGTTTTAACAGATAATCCTGCAAATAATTTGGGTTATAAACGAATTTACGTTTCTTTTTTGTATTAATACTGAATTAAGAGTAACTTAAAAGTTTAGGAGTATTTTTATATTTTTAACAATTTGTACTAATAACAATAAACGATCATAAAAGAATTGCTAGATTTGTGGGAAACTGTTAAAAATTGAAAGTGTTTAACTTCTTTTGCTGTCGACGTCCTTGGTGGAGGGCCTCTGAAGGTTCAAGAGCCCCCAAGCGATTGCTAGTTATATGGGTCAGACCTGACACTGTTATCATTTGTAATACGCGGTCCTCCGTCTGTGATATTGGACGTAAGTTAAAGGAAACTTTGATGTAGGAAGCGCGACATCAGTTTTCCGCCTCCCTCCCTCCCAAGGCATGCCGATCATTCTTATTAGCCAATCAGAAAGACAAAGTAGGAAAAGAGCCAATAGAAGGATTGATAGGCGGGAATACACCCTTTACGGAAACTGATCAATTATAGTTTTTCTTTATAGCTGGAGTATGCGACCGAGGTGTCATCTGAAGTGATCGCTAAGAGAAGTTTTACAACATGCTTGAGTTTGGAAGCAACCAATTTGTACAGATGCATTCTGATGATGCCAGTTCTGCGAATAAGAAAAAACCTCCTAGACGAAACCCATGGGGTAATAGCTCTTATGCTGATTTAATTACTCAGGCTATCGAGACGTCTCCGGAGAAAAAACTAACTTTGTCACAAATTTATGATTGGATGGTGAGGAATATTCCGCATTTTAGCAACCAGGGGGCCAGCAACAGTTCCGCAGGATGGAAGGTAGGTTTTTGGATTTTGAAAATAATTGTTTTCATTGTATGTTTGTACGCTTTAATGTGTTTTGTGTAGGGGGGATAAGGGATATTTCTACCTCACTTCTTTTACTATCCCCTGCTTCATGCCCTGGATTCATTCATACAAGGGATGAAAGTAATACAAACATGCAATGGCTCTCAGAAATGCATTCTCCCACCAGAAATTTTCTAAATAACACCATGGGCGCCTATTGGAGATATCAAGGGGGGGGGGAAGTTGCCCCATTGGACGTTCAAGGTCACAAAGGTGGGCATTAAGTAGTTGATATTGTATGAGTCTTCCCCACGGACTTCAGTGGTTTGCCCCCTCCCCCCTCCTGGAAAAGTCATAGACATATATATGTTTATGGGAAAAGTTCTATGGGCACTTATGACACTCTGACCCTGATCTAAGCAAAGGAATGCTTAAAGCTAATAGTTACTTAATCCTGGCACATAGGTGTAGTCACAGGAACGTTTTTGACAATGAGAAAAGTAGGCACATGCTGGAGACTCTAGGGGTCCACCTTCCATGCACTGTACCTTTTGCTTATTGTAAAAATTTTATGTGGAGGGGGGGGGGGGGGCGTGTAGAATTTACCTTTGCCTGGAGCTCCGGAAAGGGTTAAAGAGGCCCTGTGAAGTCAGGATCTCAAAATGGAAGGGGTTGTAATACTGGATTTTGTTTTCCAATGTTGACCATATGGAGATGTAATATATTTTTTCCGCTAATAGGAGGATGGCGTAAAATAACAAATTCCTAATTTCATTCCTCCCCATTAATCTATCTATTATTATTTTTTTCTTTCAAACTTAATATGCTGTTGACCAGCGACGTATCTAGAGGGGTTTCAAGGGGTGTATATGCACCCGTCCCCCCCAATTTTTGTAAACTACTATAAATTATTGTCAATATGGAAGAAAATTTTGAGAATGTCACCAAGCACCAACTTTTAAATTTTTTAAATTAAATTAAATGTGTCTTTATTTATTTGGAAGACCAAAATCCCTCATTCTCCATAAGAGAATTCCGTGTGCATGTCAAAGTGTAAGATATTGTGCGAATAATAATTTATAAGTATTCACAAAACTAGCAATGAAAAATAGAATACATGTAAAGCTTTAAGGTAATTCTAAAAAAAAAGACAAAAAAAAAAAAAAAAAAAAACTTTAAAGTCTAAACTATTTTTGTCGCCAATCGCTATACATGCTAAACAAAATAAAACTTATTTTGAAAAAATTTACAACTTATTTTATTAATGTTAGTTTGGAGTGTTAGTTTCCCTGTTTTTGATAGACTTATATTTTAGTTCGTTTTATAATATTTTACATTCCCATGACATATAAACATATAGTGATAATATTCAGTAGTTACTTTCATTTTATTATACTATACTATAGAAACGTTTTGCTCTCAACGGACATTTTCGAATTACAGATTTGATTTGAAAAGTAAGTGTATTTTAAGATCTGAACTTATTTTGAATATTTGGAAATATTTCTGTCTGTGATGTCTTTGATATGGGGACACGATAACTTATGATTCAAGATCAACTGCATAGATCGCTAAGAAATTTTATGTGTAGATGCATTATGTAAAAATCTAATGTGGACAGACCATGACTTTCCTTACATAATGCGATGACTTTACTTATTTCACAGCAAAATAATGGTGTACCAGATAGATCTAGAGTACAAAGGTTTCGGTATTGAATAATTACCTCGTAAATTGAAATTTGGTCTTTTTGACAACTTATTAGTCCAAACAGAATAACTTATTCAGACTCTGCAAAATCTTCACCAAAATGGAATTGACATTTAATTAATCTCGTGAAATGTCTATAATAATAAGAGTCGTGAAATGTCTATATAATAATAAGACTATAAGAAATAATAAGACTATTGACGAATTCTTTGGCTTCAAAATTAAAAATATTACAAAAAATAACTTCTCTTGTGAATAGAACAAACTAGATCCACGAGAACAATGCTCAAAAGTTTGTCGTATAATATTGCATACTGAAAGTACGACACTAACTACTTTTTTAATTTTATGTATTTTTTTAAACGAGCAATATCTCTAGAATGGGTCATACCAGCATTCTGAAATTTATATGATTCGTGTTATTAAAAAAACTTACGTATGAAATGATTATTTATTTAACAGTATTGAAATATCCTGATTTTTTAATGATTTTCTTAAAAACTCATTCGAAAATCCCTAAATACCTCGAAAACAGTTCATGCTAACGTTTTACAGTTTGTATTATTTGTTTTCCAATGAAAAATTATATCTAAAATGTTTATTTATATATCAGTATTAAATGTCTTGTGTTTTTAATGATTTTTTCAAAAATTTATTTGAAAATTGGGGGGAGGGGTCTTCCGAATATTCGATCGCGTTTAAAATCAATAGGGTTCTTGTATTCACTGAATTTAATAGCTGTTACAAATTACGTTTGAAACGCTCCATTCATTTATGAGATATCGTGTCCACAGAATCACGGATATTACACGCATTAATATACACACACTAACATACATACACACCCACATGCATGCACACAAACATACATATACACACACTAACAAACATGCAGACATACACTAACATACATACACTGACATAAATACAAACCCACACATAGATATACTTATATACACAACCACATG
Organism: Amaurobius ferox; assembly: GCA_951213105.1. NCBI lineage: Eukaryota > Metazoa > Arthropoda > Arachnida > Araneae > Amaurobiidae > Amaurobius > Amaurobius ferox. Next base: position 148,820,959 of record OX578133.1, on the reverse strand, counting down.
CATGCACACAAACATACATATACGCACATTAACATACATACAGACATACACTAACATACATACACTAACATACATACACTGACATAAGTATAAACCCACATACAGATATATTTATACACACTAACATACACTCACACACACATACATACAGATATCACTCGAAAAACGTTCTATTCGAATTTAGCGATGCTTAAAACATGCTTTTCTGTCGAAAACTCGAATTCGAATTTAAGATCCCGTCACAATATTTTCCCTATACATTATACTATGCATATAGGAAATGTAAAAATTAAAACCAGATAGAATTTCTCTTATGATTTGTATAATTTGAAAACGAATTATTTAAAATTTAGGATTCTTATAATATTATTTCCTATGCAGAAGCAATGCTAGATAATTGGCGGAACAATGAAGGTAGTATAGTTTATATACGAAAATGATAGTAAGTTCTGCCCCCCCCCCCCCCCCCCCCGCTGTGAGACTTTGACCTGGGCTCACTGCCACATAAAATTTCTTAAATATTTATTCCCCAATTTTTACTTGAGTTCCTTTACAAGCTCAGGGCACCCCGCGTTTTGACATTTTGTTGCATGGCAGTTCTGGTTTAGATTGAATTGTTGCCAACTTCAAAAAATTTAATTTTAAAGAATTTAAAAAAAAAGGTTTAAAGGATTTTATTTTCGATTTTTTTTTTTTTCTGTCGCTAAACCAATTATTGTAGAAAATTAAAATAAAAATTTTGTTAAATCCTTTATACATCTAATTTCTATGCAATCCGCTCGCTCATTACGCTTGAATTTTGAATATCTGAAATTTTCCAGTGGTTATAAAGTATGATTTTCTTATTTTGTTTCACGCAATCCGCTTAGCACGTGCATTCAACAAACCATATTCGAAACGCGGAAGAATGAAACTGAAAGTCTGACCTTTATAAAACAATTACCGGGATCCGCACCCACGGAAGCTACATCATTAAAGTTTCGTTATTCCGAATAACCGGCTAAAAAAATAATCGAGGTTTTGGCCATCTCTCTCTTGGTAGGCAAATGAAATGAGCGCTAAGAACTGGTTTTAGGAGGTGTTTTATTGTTGCATTGTATAATTTGGCATAACTTTTAGTTTCAAAGTGGTATAAGGTAATTCTAGTAATTATTTAATAGTTCAATGGCAGAGTGGTGTAAGCAAGGCCGGCTCAAAGATAATTTTCATCCAGGGTGAAGCATGATTTTGATTAGCCCCCCCCCCCCCCCGCCCCCTCCACAAGAAAAAAAATGGCGAACATGTTAACCTAACACAGTCTACCAATATGTTGAATAATGGATAATATAGAGCATAAATTAGGAATACTTAAAAATATCCAATTATATGTGATTATTCTCCCTTTTTACAATTTTTTTAATTTAATGCAAATATTTTTACTGCTTTAGATTAGACTACACGAAACGATTGTCTCTCCTTCAGCAATTATTTACATACTAGATTTTCCACACCGTTCCATTTGTTAAGTCCTCAAAATGTCACAATCGAAATACTCAATACTTTTATTGAAAAAAAAATTAACGCAGAAAAAAATGTTAAATGTTAAACAAATATTCTTACCCTTTGAGACTATACGAAACAAGTAATCTTGTTTAATAACTATCGACATAATTTTTTTCAGAGATCGCATCTACCAAGGCCTCATGATGTCACTCTTAATCAAAATTATTTTTTGTTTACAAAAAGTTAGAAGAAAAAATACTATTAATATTTATTAATGCAACAACAACAACAACAACTTCAACAAAAAATGCATGTCAGTTTGTCCCGGGTTTTGAGCCTACTCCTGTGTAAGGTAATCCAGGATGTCCGGGTTCAATCCTTGGTTCTGAGCGACTATTTTTCTGTAGTAAAATAAAGATAAGGCCTAATATTCCACAATTAGCTCTCGAACTGTGGCAACGGGGTGGGCGGCGGCGGGGGTAACACCTATAGGGGAAGGCCACAATGGTCCCCTTCGAGCTTTATAAAGTAATCAATTAATCGAGAAACGATAATTTAGGAAGATTATAAAATATAAAAAAAAAATTATATTTCGTTTTATTCTCTTAATTTCGGTAGTTTTTATCGACGGGTATTTTTTACTGTATTATTAATGTTTGTTTTTCACATGTAGCTGATGACGTCAGCTCATAGCTTCTGAAACCGGTTATTTCCTTCATATTTTTCCCCCTTTTTTATAGTCTTTTAATAATTGGTTTATTTTACAGCGGCTTGTTTGAATGTTTTCGTAGTTATTTTGCGAAGTCAGCTCGTTCAGATTCCGAAACCAGACAGTTCCTTCATATCACAGCACATTTTCTTAGTTTTTTACTCAATTAATATAGTATGTTCATATATTAATTAATGAGAAAACATTAATTAATTGAGTTAAAATGTATTTTATTTGCACTAGCATTTCGTTTTCTTATTGGAATCATAACTTGGTTTCGATGCTCATTTTATTTTGAAAGCCATTTTTGAAATTACCTCAAATCATCTTTAGTCGCCCATTTTAGAAGGTTATTCCATGCTTCAATAGTCATGAATTTGTTTTACGGCTACTTCAATAAGACTATCTCGCTCTGATTTGGCATCTATAAATAACCTTTGATCGTAAAAGGTTACAACACCGTCCCTTGACTTATAAATGGTTCGAGTGTGTTCGTTCATTATGACTTGGTCCAAATGAACATCATTTGGAAGTTCATTTTGACTTGGTCCATGGTGGGGTCACCATGTCCCCATCATGGTTTGGCAATGAAAGGTAATGCCTTAGTTTTTCCTTTCAGATTAATTATTTTCTGCATGTCAACGCCATACTTCCACGTGCATATCTAACTATCTGGCGACTAAAACCTGTCTTGCTTTGACTGAAGTTGATGCTCTGTCTTTTCCTTCTAAAGAAGGGGGCTGATTTTTGCCTCCGACATCAGTTGATACATATGTATACGTAACTGCTGTACACAACGAAGTTTTATTTTTCGTTTTAAGGAAGAATAAATAAATAATCGAATAAATAAATATGCTATTCTTTTCACTTAACATATAAACGTAATAATAAAAACAGATCTAGATCAAGTGATCCTGTACTAATTTATTGAAATAAAATCTGATGTGGGCAGCACGTGACTTTTCTATATAATGCAACGAATTTACTTTTATCACAGCGAAAAAATTATGTACAAGATCCACTTCACATTGTTTTTGACACTGAATTAATTGTATGTTTGGCGCTTTTTTAAATGACATGTAAAACTATTTCAAAGTACCCTTATATTTCGCGCAAATCTGGCTTGACAATTATCAGTATTGATAGTATACGCAATAAGCAATATATTCCTTACATTAAAATATTATCAATTTGGCATCATTTACATTAATTTAGCATCATTTTGGCGATATTTACACCAATTTGTCGCCATTAAAAAGTCGCAAAGGGGGCGATTGTTTGCCAAATTAGTCGCCAATTTCACCAAATTAATCGCCAAGCGTTACAGACAGATGGCGAGAAGGGATTTTCTTTTAGATAAATAAATGTATATTGGCAAATTGTTGGGCGTTAAAATGCAAAACTATTGCACAAAGTATATTTTCCTGAGAATGGAACTAACCAAATCCACAGATGCTAGCAAACTTGTCACCCCACAATATTGCATAGAAAGTGAACGTACACACACACATATATATGTGTGTGTGTATATATATATACTATATACACACAACAATAATTATGTGTGCCAACGGCCCTACCGTGCTGAAAACACCGGTTCTCGTTAGATCACCGAAGTCAAGCAGTATCGGGCGCGGTTAGTACTTGGGTGGGTGACCACCTGGGAACACCGCGTGCTGTTGGCACATTTCGGGCGCGGTAGCCCCGTGGTTTGCGCGCTGGATTTGCACTCTGCCACAACTACCGCCGTGTTCATGCGGAGTACGATCACGTTAAACATGTGGGTCAGTAAGTCCTTCCGAGAGGTTGGTGGTAGGGGAAGGAGTGTACGGTCCCTGTGGATGCCTCCCCCACTGGGTTCCGTTCTAAATTGGGTGGCACTTTCCGGTCGTCCAAACTGTTACCTTACACCTTTCTAGTAGGTCGGACGGTCTGGGTCTCAACAACAACATCAACAGCAATAATTATGTATAGTAATTGTTGTATAATAGTTTAGAAAATATGTTAGTGGAGCATTCATTATTCATTTTGAAAGAGGACTTTTTTGGATTAAACCTAATACCCATAACTAAAAAATATATATAATACTTTTTTTATTTTGAGTATTGTTGGGGGAGGGGAGGTTATGACCAAGTGGGGAATTACAGCGCTGGTTTCTTTTTCCAATATGGGCCGCGTAGACAACTAATGCAATTTTCACCAATGGGGGGGGGGGGAGGTATGATCGCATACTCTCCCGACTTAGCTACGCCAATGATTTCGCGCATAATCACTTTCGTTTTAATTTTGATTTCAATCACACGCTTTTATTCCTTCTTTATTTATTTATTTATTTTCCAATGTTTCATTTCTTTCAAAATATTTTATGTCATGACAAATTGGTTCCGCAGCAAGCCAAGTCTCCTGTATGTTGTAGGTCAGGTTGTTTCGGGCTACTTTCACTTTTGAATGCTCCAATTTCTATTTTGTGACTACACCGACCGACCTTGGAAGTTTTTCCCTTTGTGAGAGTGTTCTGCTATGTCACGCACTATTCATTTAATGTAAAATTTCATTATAAAAATATAATTACTACACGGACAAATCTATATTGTTGAGTTCCTTCCTCAAACAATGAGTAAAACTATGAATATTCGTCAATACTTCGAATATATAAAATATAAAAAAATAATTGAGAAATATGATGCAAAATATAAAAAATGGTTAAAAATAATGGAGAAATGACACGAAATAAAAAATGATTAAGAAATGTTTAGAAATATGATTCAAAATAAGAATCGATTAAAAATAATTGAGAAATATGATTCAAAATAAAAAATGATAAAAATAATATTGCAAAACCAGAATTTTCAAAAGAATAAAAATATTCTGGAATGTAAAAGAAGTAACAGTGTTCCGCAACATGGAAAAGATAAAAAAAGAATGTATACATAACAGACACATTTTTGAACATTATAGTAAAAAAAAAAAATGACTTATTTATTAAATTTCATCTGCTTTATTTTGACAATTGTGTTTTGCTTTTATTTTTCTTATAGTTATTGATAAAATGGACTTTTATTATCAAAGCCATTAATAAACACACACACACACACACATAAAAGAATAAAAAACGCGAAAATTCACTAGCGGGTGGTATCAGATCAGCCATTGAAAGAAATAACCACAAATATATCAGCACGGGTCGATAAAGGATCCCCCCCCCCTCTCCCGCCCACAAAGCTGAGGGAAACCGGTTCTGAAATCTTAAGAGGGAAATTTTAAGCGTTGATATGAGATTTAAAATAAAGCAGAGGGGAAAAATAAATTATTGATAAAAAAAAAATGGATGAGTCTAGAGAGAGGACAAAATAGACAAACCCTTGTAAAGGAAAACAGATAAAAAAAAATTACAGGAATGGGGCAATAAGTACAAGAAAATAACAAAAGAAAGTAACCGGTTTCGAAAGTTAATTTCATCAAACTAATATAAAATTACCAGTGGTTGAGACTAGGTAAAAAAATATATGGCACAGATAAAAGGAAAAACCGATTTCAGAAGCTGCATGAGCTAACTTCATCAACCAAAAAAAAACATCAACTAATTAGTCTACTCAAAAATATCAGTAAATGAAATGGACTAACTTTTAAAGTCAAAGATGTGTATAAATAATACTCCCCTGACTATGAAGATATAAGGAACTGGAATATCAGAGTTTGAATAAGAACTCCTAATTCAAAAACTTACATAGGTAGTGCGGAGAAATAACCGGCTGCAATAGTGACTTTATCAACTATATTCAAATAACCAACAAACAAACTACTGTAAATGTACCAGTGCATGATATAAAGTTAAGAATATGAACAAAAATTAAGGAAGTAATCGATTATGGAAGCTATATGAGTTAACATTATTGACTAAATTCCAATAACAAACGAACAATCAACTTTAAACCACTATTGAATGACATTGGAATTAAGAAGAAACTAATTAAAAAAAAAAAAGAAGCTGAAGTTATATGAGCTAATATTTGAAGTCAAGAATGTGTATGGGAGGACATTTTTCCAGACTACGGAGACGTAAGAAACTGCTGATTTATCATTAACAAGATTATCAGAGTTCAAGAAAATAAAAGTTCCCTCCAAAAAATCTTGTTCAAGTGTAGTTAAGACATGAGAGATGATTTTTGTCTTAGAAAATTTAAATGATTGATTTTCAGAGCAACAATGTTCGGAAATGGATAACTTAGATGTTTCTGACTTAAAGACCATCATAGAATGTTCTTTGATACGCTCCTCAAGAGCACGCTTCGTCTGGCCGATGTAGACTAAGTTACATTGACAACTAACAGAATAAATACCACTTTTAACCGTTAATACTGGTACGGAATACCAGTATTAACGGACTGAAACTGGAATTTATTAACTACTTGATAAACTCTATTTATTAAGTTAAATCTTGAATAAATCAGGCTCAATTTCTCTTATGTTTCAGGAGAAATTTATTCTCAAGTTCTGAAACAACCCGACAATGTGGTCTGATTTTTAAAATTCCCAAAGTATGGCTTTTACTCAACAAGACTCGGGCTGCAATTCCTTTCCCTTTTTAATATTATTATTGAGCTGTGAAAATTAACAATATATCTAATCGATCTCCATGTAATGAATTTCTCTTGATCCGAAAAAGATGTGTCTGAAATTAATTCCCGTTTTAATTCGTCTCCTCACTTGTAAGAAAATTATTCTTAAGCTTTGAGAAAAATTAACATCACATAAATTGATGTTTTGTCTTTCTTTTTTAAGCACACTAGTTGCAGAGTCCACGCCGACGTTAAGAGTTTGCAATTTCGTCCTAGTATCTCAACGGTATAGAGCGTCAGCTGACCAGAACGAAGATTCGTTGTTCGATTCCCAGTTGGGGCAGCAATTTTCTTTACATTGACGCTGGAACAAATCAATCCTGTAGGTTAGTGTAAATATGTCGGAGGTCTGAAAGTGATCCTAGTACGACTAGCACGAATTCAGTGGACTCTGGTAAACTGGGCGCCGATTTCAAATCGGGAAGACAACGACCACGCAGGAAGCTGACATGAAGGATGAAAAAAGCAGCAAGATGCTAACCTGGGGTAAAATTAGCAGACAGTGGTCAGTCAGATTGTCAGTTGCATGACGATCTTTTTTTCCTTCGGCCCAGACCGTCCGCCTTACCCGAATTTGTAGGCTATCTGTTTAGACGACCGGGAAAGTGCCAAATAATTTGGACCAGAATCCGGGGGGGGGGGGGGGGGGGTGACATCCAGGTACCGCACCCTCTTTCCCCTACTACCAACCTCTTGGACAGACTTTCGGCTCCACAGATTTAACTTGCCTGTACTCTGCGTAAACATAGGGATAGTTTGGGTGATGGGAATCGAACTCAGATTCCTCCGAGTACAATCTCCGTGCATAACCACTGGGCTATCCAACCCCTGCACGTCAATTTGACATTAAAGGATGGAGAATTCAGAGTCCATTTCAACGATTAGCGTTTGCAATTCCGTCCCAGTAGTTCAACCCTATACAACGTTGGCGGGCCATTACAAAGATCCGTGGTTCGATTCCCGGTTGGGGCAGCAAAGTTCTGTAAAAGTATGATACAATATATTGATAATTGTATAGAAAAAGTTAGAAGAAGCATTTTTTGTGTCTTAAAAATACACGCAAAAAACATTCCTCACAAATACTTACGAATCTTTGCAGAAGTATTTGCCTGATCACATTGTTATTTGTAACCTGAAGAGAAAATACGGGTCGTCTTAAAACGTTCTAGATGCACTTGTTTATTTTTCATTCATATCTGTATGTTCAAATTAAAACAGATCCCCAGTTTATTTAATTATTTGAATAATAATTCAAGCTATTATCCAGGTTTCTTCAGACTAATAATATAATTTTTTCTATTAAAAATTAAATAAGCAAAATACCATTATATAATAATTTTATTTATTGTGCCATTTTTATATAACTTTTCTATAAATTATCTCACTTTTAGTAAAAGAATAAAAATATTTAACGATTTTCCATAGCCAGATTTTAATTCGAATAAGATATACCGCTATACGAAATATTTCTCATTGCTATGATGTAAGAAGCAAAATGGGGTTTTAGATAAGTTTTTTATTAATTTATAAGGTGCAAAATACTTTAAGAAAGTTATTTTTTATTTTGCCAAACTATTGATGAGTTTATTTTCGTGTTTATTTTATTTTCATATTTAAACCAATAATTACAACCAGTCAATAGCAACTATACTTATATAAATTTATAAAAAGTAATTAAAACATTTCATGAAAAAAAAAAAAATTTTCAGAAAGGGAAAATTGCAATTCACCAGAATTTTAAAATATAGATCCTGGTTAATTGAATTGAATGTTGTGCTTACAAAACAGTCGTAGAATGCCTAAAAGCACAATTCCAGCAAAAGTTGAAGTAAATTCCTCACCTTCTTTATTAGCTAAATATACATAAAATATGGGACATAAGAGATAAGACTATTATTTTTTTTTAAATATCACCCATTTGAGGCAGTAATAATCTACAGTGCAGTTGTACGTATTATAAACATGCACCATTTTTATCAACTATCAGCAATCCCTTAATTCAAGCGGGCAAAATATCGTCGCCTTTCTCCTTGTTCGCAACCTAGTAAAACAGATTTATTAAGGTAAAATTAAAATAAATAGTAGTTTTTCGTATTGAACAATGTGAAATTGTCAATTTCTCCTTGATGCAGTGCAAAGTAGGCTTTTCGATGCAAAATTTAATCTCATATCAGTTGTGATAGCTATTTCCTAATCTAATGACTATAATATATGTATCTTTCATTGCATGCCCGTGTTTAAGCAGATACCCGATAGTCAACATTGTAATCTAATATTTCAATGATCTTTGCTGAGATATAACATTTTTATCAATCCGAAACGAAAAATTCTTTGGGAAATAATCCACCATTTCCTGGTTATTTCATCTGAGTACGTTTACGTAAAGTCGTGTAATCTAAATCCTTCGTTTTAGGGACACTAGCAGATATTTTTGTATCTTCCTAAAGTATCAATAAGTGGCCTCTTTCCTTCCTACAGCGGGGCCCCCGGAAAACGTAGGATGTCGGATGATTACAGGATACTCATAGAATCCAAGAAAACTGACCACAACAAGGCACATTCGTCGCCGATACATCCGTCAAACGGCGCCCCTCATCCTATACATGGGGACTGAATTGCAGATAATAAGCAAAAATATAGACTTAAGATACTTAACAATCCTGGTTTGCAATATTCCTTATATCAGTTCCTGGTGCTAATCCTATAGTTGCTTTTAGTCTGGAAATTTTCTGCCGGCACTGGAATGATTTAGTCCAGAGATTCGATTATATTCCGCCAAAGACCGTCGTAATTCATTACCGCATGGCAAAAGGTTTCTAACCGCCCAGCTTCAAATAATTCTAGGAAGAATATTAATTTAACAAAAGGAACGTGAACTTGTTTAGCATAACATGAAAGCTGGAAAGGAAAGGGCAAGAGTATGTTGCCAATAGATTATTGGAAATATTGAAAATGAATTAAAATAATATATTGTTATAGATGTTACAGGGTAATATGATAAGATAAGAACCACATGCCATTCATTTAAAGGGCATTGTTACGCGAAGGATATTTACGAATCCCGACAACTTCTGACAAAGGATTTCTTTTTTAACATCTACCTCCATCAAGTATAAAAACGATATTTTTAAGATCAATAAAAATGTATAGAACTATGCAGTAGAATTTTATGAATCCGTTATAATGGAACTGTGTCAGTCCGAATTAATGAAATAACCTTAAAAATGCAGTTAGGTACATAAAACCCCCGTTTAAATCAGCTAAGCAGGTTTATTTTGCATTTAAAATGAATATTAAATATAATATAATATTATAATACAATTCGATATTGAATTATATATTCGATCGTTCAACGCTAAACATGAACCATGCTTGCATTTTTCAATTCTAGTAGATTGATAACGTTGTAGTAGGAGAGCGGCGAAAGTAGTTTTGGTTTTGCTGAAAAATGTTCTGTTCTTGATGACATCACGCTCATTAATATGATATCAAATACATTTGCTTCGGATTATTGGCCAAATGTGTACTTTAACATAAGAAATATGTACTTAAAATTGCGTTTAAATAATTTTTTCTTACGATACCCCCCCCCCCCCGAAAAAAAACCCAACAGCAAACAAAAAGGTCAAAACAAACTAAAGAATACATAATCGATCCTGTATGAGAATTTTTATGATTCTTTTGAACAGTATTATATTACTTTGGATTTTTTCTTTTTTGCTTATCTGATTTTTTACTTTTGAAATTTTTGTGTAATTTGAATACTGAACAAATATTCGAATCTTTGATTTATTTTATTTTGCAAATGAAATAAAAAACAAGCCTAGGTAACTATTTTAATTAATCTACGTAGTTAATCGTAGTTAATTTGCAGTTAACCGACGAGCGTTCCGGTGCTATGTTTTAGCATTACACCATTGACATTAACAGGTGACGGACGCTCTCTAGATATTGCACATTTTGGATCGAAAATAGAAAGAATCATAATATATATATATATATATATATATATATATATATATATATACTATTATCAAATGAGTTAATTTCTTTATATATTTTTAACGATAAATTAATGGACTCCTCATTGTTAGGTGTTACCGCGAAGCGCTTTGAGATATTGGAAATTTGACTTTTCCCACACGAAGCTCAATATTTCTTGAACAAATTAATCAAATCGAATGAAATTGGTATAATTATTTCAATCAAAGAACGCCAGAAGTTTATTGATTTTCGGGATGAGTAGACCAGGGATTTTTCACATTTTTTTTTTTTTTTTATCGAATAAACGCTATAAAAGAGAGAAAAATGTCATAAAAATAGCAATTTTTTTTATCTAAAATTTTAATTATTTTAGATAAAAAATAATAATTTAATAATAATTGGCAAAACTTATAAAATACTAACATGTGCCTTTCTCGAGATATTGCAATTTTGAATCTAAAATAGAAAAATGATTAAAAAATAAGTTTACTTATTATTTTCAGATGAATGAATGCTTTTGTAAATAATTTTAACTAGAAATGAATTGAAAATATTTTACGAGTTTTGACGAGCCGTAGTTGAGGTCTCCGAAATTTTAACTTTCCCGCGCTAGGAGTGTGATATTTCTCGAAGGAATCCCCCAATTTCTATGAAATTTGGTTTATTCAATTTAGCCAATGACAACGATAAGCCTTTGGACTTTCAGTGGGTTGAGTTTTAAGAAAGGTCTATTTTTTGGTGTTGCTGAATACAGAAATGTGTTCTTAGGGGAAAGTCACGTGCCAGATATATCAGATTTGTCTCATTCTATTACGAAGTTTGCCGCATGATGTGTGCTGTCTGATTTTAGCTCCATGCATGTACGTGCAACCTGAAAATAGTTCCCAGAGAATTCTGGAGAAAAGTGGGGAAATTTATATATAGCATATAAAAGCAAAAATTCCGATTTGATAAGGTTTCTGTAAAATCGTCCGACAGGAAAAGGAGGGGTTGCATATTCCTTTTCTTTTGTCTTATCATTTAAGACGCGTGTCTTGAACAATGTGTCTATTAATAAGTGCGCTATCAAGATACTGCATTTCTGATATGATATCTCAAGTCTCGGTTTCTTTGTTATTTTTCATCGGGCAGTAGGTTAGCTTGATAAGGATAAGACAAATTGATTTTCGATAGGGTTTTTCTTATTGCATTAATTTATTCCAAATCAATTATGACCTTATATACAATGTGTAACACACATGTTTGTTTACTCGCATTGATGTAGCCTGTTCCCACTGTGGGCATCCTTTTTCGCCAACACCATAATCAATTAGATAAAAAGCTCAATAAAAGAACTAAATCTAATTTTTCTTCTGAAGAAATTTCTTTTAAATTGCATGCAAAATATCTTTACACATTAATCATGAGGCATCAGAATGAAGATACCATGTGTCAAAATTGCCTCTTAATAATTTATTACTTATCCTTGCAATAAAATAAACTACAATCTTACTACAAATGACCTCAGAGGCTCGTGACAGAAATGTTTGCATCTACAACCTCAGGAAAGCGGTTTCGGGCGCGCTAAGACTGCAAAGCGACTGCTCCAAGTGGCTGCGCACAGGCACAGATCTCTCTTAAGTGAATAATACCGAAAAAGAGTTTATTTTAACGTGTACCCCAAACATTTCTCTATAAGTGTATCGAATTTTATATTTTTGTATATTATAGTCTTTGCGGTACGAAGCAGAGAAACTCGAGGAACGAGAAATTTGCTAAACAGCAGCTGTGGCATCACTTTTTTTAAGATAAATTTTTTAAGACATATAAATATAGGAAAAGTTCTGTAGCGGTATCGACAATTAAAAATTAAGTTAATTTACACATTCTGGGCATCGTAGAACACAAATAAACTATTTTTAGCTTAACAAATCTGTGCTTGTATGCGTGTGTCTGTGCAACTTGCTTGTAACCTATCAGGAGTTACATAGGTGAATTTAGCACTTAAGTATGTGAAGCATATGTTCCCTGGGGCTGATTAGATTTGGGTTTGAATCAATGATGTATTATAATTGTCACCCATTTTTTCGAAAAAGCACACAAAAATTGAAAACGAAAACCAAATAAATGAATAAATATACATAACTATAATTAATTGATATGTTGTTACGAAGCAGAGAAACTTGAGGAACGAGAAATTTGCTAAACAGCAGCTGTGGCGGCATCACTTTTTTTAAGATAAATTTTTTAAGACATATAAATATAGGAAAAGTTCTGTAGCGGTATCGACAATTAAAAATTAAGTTAATTTACACATTCTGGGCATCGTAGAACACAAATAAACTATTTTTAGCTTAACAAATCTGTGCTTGTATGCGTGTGTCTGTGCAACTTGCTTGTAACCTATCAGGAGTTACATAGGTGAATTTAGCACTTAAGTATGTAAAGCATATGTTCCCTGGGGCTGATTAGATTTGGGTTTGAATCAATGATGTATTATAATTGTCACCCATTTTTTCGAAAAAGCACACAAAAATTGAAAACGAAAACCAAATAAATGAATAAATATACATAACTATAATTAATTGATATGTTGTTACGAAGCAGAGAAACTTGAGGAACGAGAAATTTGCTAAACAGCAGCTGTGGCGGCATCACTTTTTTTAAGATAAATTTTTTAAGACATATAAATATAGGAAAAGTTCTGTAGCGGTATCGACAATTAAAAATTAAGTTAATTTACACATTCTGGGCATCGTAGAACACAAATAAACTATTTTTAGCTTAACAAATCTGTGCTTGTATGCGTGTGTCTGTGCAACTTGCTTGTAACCTATCAGGAGTTACATAGGTGAATTTAGCACTTAAGTATGTGAAGCATATGTTCCCTGGGGCTGATTAGATTTGGGTTTGAATCAATGATGTATTATAATTGTCACCCATTTTTTCGAAAAAGCACACAAAAATTGAAAACGAAAACCAAATAAATGAATAAATATACATAACTATAATTAATTGATATGTTGTTACGAAGCAGAGAAACTTGAGGAACGAGAAATTTGCTAAACAGCAGCTGTGGCGGCATCACTTTTTTTAAGATAAATTTTTTAAGACATATAAATATAGGAAAAGTTCTGTAGCGGTATCGACAATTAAAAATTAAGTTAATTTACACATTCTGGGCATCGTAGAACACAAATAAACTATTTTTAGCTTAACAAATCTGTGCTTGTATGCGTGTGTCTGTGCAACTTGCTTGTAACCTATCAGGAGTTACATAGGTGAATTTAGCACTTAAGTATGTGAAGCATATGTTCCCTGGGGCTGATTAGATTTGGGTTTGAATCAATGATGTATTATAATTGTCACCCATTTTTTCGAAAAAGCACACAAAAATTGAAAACCAAAACCAAATAAATGAATAAATATACATAACTATAATTAATTGATATGTTGTTCTCATGTCATTGCGGAGAATTATACTTCAATCTTTCACTGTCCAAAAAGCACTATTCTCATTATTTTGCTTTTTATACAGAGTGACATCCTGTTCGCCGTAAATCTCCTTCAATTGAAACTGTGCTATAAATTCCTATGAAAATTCGAATTTCAATGTTAGTCAGACTTCAGTCATCCACAGTATCTGACTTTCAAGATTAGTTTAAGGTGACGCCATTGTAAAGGACTCATGCCACAGCAGGGAATGAACCCAACGCTCAAACGCTCAATCCATTGAGCTAATGAGATGATTATATTTCCTTTTGGTGTAGACCCTGCAATGTATTTTTAGTATAAAACAAATGAAATGACTTTACTTGGATGATTTTTTCTTGAAGTTTTCCGTTCACTGGAATTTTGGAAAGTTGGGGTTATTTAAAAAAGCATAGAGCCGTTAAATAAAAAACTAAAGGGGGAACAAAACTTTGTTTTATTGATTTATCGCGTGTTTAATTCAGTTTATGGCTTTGTTGCATAAAAAATGAGTTATTTTATATGTTTTTAAAAACTTTAGAAACATTGCAGTTTTGAACCTTTTAAATTTGATAACATGGAATATTACTGATCTACAAAATAAAAACATTTTGTCAAAGAGAAAATGCTTCTTCTTAATTTACCTTCATGAAATATTTTTATATATTCAATTTTTTTTTTTGAAATTTTAATGTAAAACACTCTATATCAGTGACTTACATGTATTGAACACCGTAATTTTGAAATTTACGTTTAGAGATAGAAATTGCAAAGACAAATTAAACTTAATGTTATAAAATAAATATGTTTCAAACTGCATAGTTTTACCTTAAATTCGTTTTCATTTATGGCATTAAATTTCAATGAGGGCAAACATTTTCTTTCTGAGAAAACAGATGTCAATATTATTTTTGCCCAGGAAATATGTATGAAGCAAATTTGTAATGTTAATGTTTTTAAAGTTTAAATTATCCGATAAACTTAAAATTTGCTTTATTCGATTCCATATTGTTTGAACATTTTTAGGCTGAAAAAGAAAAAAAAAGTTTTTTCCATGGTCATTTGGTCTTGGACAACTTTAAGAACCACGAATTCTGTGTAATTTTAAACACGTATTCCTTCCATTTATTATTTTGAGTTTAATGAATGAAACAGGGAAGAAACCCCGAGTTGAGTCTGTAGGAAAAATAATTTAATCCAATTTAAATTTTTATATCTCGTCGCTGTGATCTGAATTGTGTTATTACTATATTAGGTTACATTCGACGGTTACATTTCGTTGCATTTTCTCCCTGCTTGTCTTTCTCTGAACAGTGGTATTTTTGTCATGGCAAGGAAATGCTCTATGCAGTAAAGCATTTCCTTTAGGTTTCTTGGAAAGAAAAGGTTAGAAAAAGTCATTTATTTTATTATAAGACCGAGCCAAGTCAATGAACCTCTAAACAAGAGTCTGAAATTAAAATTTTTTGTTGCTAACATCATAAACAGTTGATGTAAACAACCAACTTTCAGAGGCAAAAACATAATTCTTTATCTGAATAAATATGTTCTGAAAACAGACGCCTTCTTGACATTTTTAGTGTGATTACTCCAGTGGCGTCGCCAAGGGGGTGGTTTTAGGGGCCATAACCGTCCCCAGAGACTCATTCTGTTCCAGTATTAAAATTGTGCGTAGTAGATGCTGGCATGTAATGTTCATTTAAGAAACGTTTTCAGTAAAATCTCATTAACGAACAGGAAGGACACTTCCAATTATTTGACATTATTTTTAATTTCTACTCCCGAAAGTATAACCCGTTTTGTGTATTTATCTAGAAATAGTAGGTCCGCCGAGTAAGGAACAATGGTTTTGGTCATTAAAAGAGCATTTGCTAAAATATGATTTTAATGTACAAATATATACATTTAAAAATGCACTTCAATCGCAATTCAATTGCTAATGAAACAAAAAGAAAAATAGAAATATTCATTAAGTAATACTTCGGAGAATGTTTACGGAAGTATTTTGAATTATTGTAAAATAATCTCTATATTCTAATATTATATAATAATTTAAAACGAGTCAGAGACTTGCCTTGAAGTTTCGTAGCCGAACCAGTATCAAATGTTTAATAAACTATGGAGTATACTTGTCTAATAAAAGCCATAAATCACATTTTTTCACTCATGGAAACACATATTTAATTTTATGTAACAGGCATAATTATCCAAAAAGTAATCCTGGGCCTCCTAACTACAGGTTTAAAAAAGTATGACTAAAGAAAAAAGTATTTAATTTTTTATATTAACATTTAAGGGTTTAAAAGCTCATGATAAGCAAATTGGAATTTGGTGAAATGATATTTGGAGAATCGAGAATTATATATTTTTCAGTCCCCCCCCCCCCCCCTCCTTTTTTTTTTTTTTTTTTTTGCAATGACACTGAGTAACTCTGTCTATTTATCTATAAGAAGAATATTATGTTTCTTGTCACTGAAACCAACTGATACTTTAAATTTGAAGTTTATGCTGTTACTATTGAAGTATTTTAATTTCAGATTACTTTAGACAGTATTTTGAGCAAATTTTTCATAGTCGCAAACACAGACATCCTCCAAATCCATAGGAGTCAATTTTGAAACTTGGGTACGAGTGGAATACCCTGTACAATGAATGAATGCATCGATGCTCGTAGCGGTTCAAAATATGTAATCCTTAAACTGTAGATCCAGATCAATGTAGCTCTCGTATGCATAAGAACAGAAGAACGCCAAAGTAGCACAGTCCAATATAATACGAGAGTATAATGTACTCTCATTAATACCTATATTAATCATTAATTAATCCCTATAATTATCATTTTTAAAAATTCTCTCAATAAGTTTTAAAATTACACGTCGCAGAAAAGCTTCTTATCAAAGGTTTAAATTTCTTCGGGTGGGATAGGGAGGGTAGAACGAACTAAAAGTTAAAAATGACCGGAAAAGGAAGCCGTGACTAACTACCGGAAGCATCATGACAGTCTGAGACGAATGCCGACGAAGATAGAATGGGATAAAAATCTCAGACTTACATTAAATTGTACTACGCCATCACATTCAGTCTGGCTGAAAGTTCCGTATTTTTTAGTTCATTATCTGTGAACCTTGAATTAACATAGAAAATATGTCAAATATTGATGATTGTTTTCTCAGTGAATAATATAGAACACTATTTGCCGAACTGGTGGGTCGGCGGTGGGTAAAGGATTTTCCATATTTCAAAACATTATTATTAAGCTCTTAACCATAATTGTTTAAATGACTTAAAATATTAAATCAGCTAGGTAACTTAACTGTCTAGAGGAGCTTTAAACATTGATTTTTTACTAACGATTCAAAAAGGAACGCAAATTTATTTTATATCATCATTTTTACAACATCTTTTTTTTTATTATTATTACATCATCAAGGGGAATAAAGTTGTTTTCATCCAATTGAGTAAAGTTTTATAATTTCATAATTTTTTTAGAAAAGTTTCTCAAATATCTTTCTGAAATATATCTAAAAGAAATTGTGGAGTATCACTAAATACGATTAATGCACATTTATTATATTTACTAAATAATGTGTCTATTCTGTGAAGATTTAAAAATAGATTCTTTCGACTTAAATATGACAAAAAAAAAATGCAACTTTCTGTACATCTAGTAGTGCTAGTAGGTGATAAAGTAGGAGGAAAATTAAGTAAGGAATCTGCAAAGAAATCAAAGTTATTACCATCCACATATTTTTTACAGTTATATGGTTCACTTCAAATAAAGAAGGAAGTATAATGCAATACAACTGAGTAGACATCTGGCTATTCGTAGATTGATTTTTTGATTTTCTGCTTTGACGCGAATTTTTGCAATGGCGACCGACCAACTGAACCTTACGTGTTAGAAGCCAAAGATTATTGCTATCAGATATTTTTTTTTCCTAATTTGAAAACGTATTCAAAACTTTGAATTGTATTTATTTATTGAATCTATTCATCTCCAACTTATTCTCAGAATCTGGACTCTCAAACAATATTTAGGACTTTTTTAAACGGAAGGTCTTGACCTTTCCTCAAAATTGTTGTCTATATCTAAAATACACTCATATTAGAATTCCGAGCATTTATTGAAAAATGAGTGACATTTTCTTTAATAAGGATCTCATATTTTCGATGTTTACCGCCTTTTTATAAACCCCAGTGTGTTCATGAAATCTACCTGGCCATTTTTGTTATAAAGAGCAACTGAAATAAATTACAATTTTTCCTTGCGTTGTTCATTTTCACACACACACAATTGTTCAAACTCTTAATTGTTGTTTTACAGTTGCTATAAGTTCTGGTTATTAACAATTTTTATTATCGATGCCGGATTTTGCTATTTTTGCGATGCAGTGGTATGTACAAACAGGCATTCCTCTGATTAAAAGTGTTTGCAGTACATGCGTAAATGAGTACATATAAATTATACTGTAAAAACAACAAGCACACAACTATAATAGAAGGTCTTTATTTCACTTCTTATAAGACGTACAAAACTTAAAAAGGCCAGAGCGCTTTCGAGCGTAAATACGCTCTTCATCAGTGGCTACATGGAAATAGGAATGATCGTTCTTATATAGACCAGAAAAGGTGACAAATTTGCATAAATACAATTATCAATAAATTTACGTTTATCTAAGGAGAATCCAAAAATACAAAACATTTTGCACAGATTCAAAAAGATCGAGCATAAATCACGAAAAAAACAGTAAAAATTTACAATTTTATTACAGAATTTTCAAATTCAAAAAATTTTAAAATATGGGGACAGTCAGGCCCAATCCCCGAGAGGATGACGTCAAAGATAACTATGAAGAGACTTGAATTGCATGGAGTCGAGAATGAGTCGCCAAGCGTAACTTAAAATCTGAACGGGGTCAAAATTACAAATCGACTCGCGGTAAATATAAATAAAGAGGGATTCAAAAAGGAGAATATTACGAGGATTATTACAACGCATAAGAAGGAAAGTTCTTTCAAAAATGGGCCGGAAATTTTCTTTAACAACAAAATGAGCAAGGGCCGTAGAAAGTTTACCACCTTCGATATCCCTAGCATGTTCTGCCAAACAGATACCAATAGTACGTTTTGTACTGTCAATATAAAATTTAAAGTTACCATCGATGGACAACAGGGGAACCACATACACCCCAGCAAAGCTTTTAAAGTCATCCTTATCACCCAACTTATCAGAGTAATAAGGATGACTTTAAAAGCTTTGCTGGGATGTATGTGGTTCCCCTGTTGTCCATCGATGGTAACTTTAAATTTTATATTGGCAGTTCAAAACGTACTATTGTCATCCGTTTGGCAGAACATGCTAGGGATATCAAAGGTGGTAAACTTTCCACGGCCCTTGCTCATTTTGTTGTTCAAGAAAATTTCCGGCCCATTTTTGAAAGAACTTTCCTTCTTATGCGTTGTAATAACCCTCGTAATATTCTCCTTTTTGAATCCCTCTTTATTTATATTTACCGCGAGTCGATTTGTAATTTTGACCCCGTTCAGATTTTAAGTTATGCTTGGCGACTCATTCTCGACTCCATGCAATTCAAGTTTCTTCATAGTTATCTTTGACGTCATCCTCTCGGGGATTGGGCCTGACTGCCCCCATATTTTAAAATTTTTTGAATTTAAAAATTCTGTAATAAAATTGTAAATTTTTACTGTTCTTTTCGTGATTTATTCTCTTTTATTATCTTTTTGAATCTGTGCAAAATGTTTTGTATTTTTGGATTCTCCTTAGATAAACGTAAGTTTATTGATAATTGTATTTATGCAAATTTGTCACCTTTTCTGGTCTATATATGAACGATCATTCCTATTTCCATGTAGCCACTGATGAAGAGCGTATTTACGCTCGAAAGCGCTCTGGCTTTTTTAAGTTTTGTACGTCTTATAAGAAGTGAAATAAAGACCTTCTATTATAGTTGTGTGCTTGTTGTTTCTGCATAGTTGAAATCAGACGTGATGCCAATTTTATTTATACTGTAAAGTTGGACTTTTACGCAGCTGCCAATTTATATGCCTTAGTGTGTCGGCCTTGCAGCTTGTAAAAAAGTAAATTTCTAGGTGTACTGCATAAATTATAGGTAAAAATCGTAAAGGATTTGTAGAGCACCTGAAATGGTAACTGGCCACAATTTGATCAAATTTTATCTTCAACTATAGAAGATCTAATCGTCTCAGTAGCTTGATTGAGAGTGTTAATTGGCTGGACGGAGATCCGTAGTTCAAATATGACGACGCTGAAAGATTTTTACCTTGCAGGTTAGTGCATCACTAAGGTCTCAAAAGGACCGAATTCCAAATCTTACAAGGACCCTACGATTTATAACAGAGAATATAAATTCATGATTGTTACGACGAGTAATATGGCGACCTACATAAAAACAAAGATCAGGAGCTCGTGCTGATCGGATGTTTCACTTTGATCTGAAAGCTGAAGGAGGAGAATGTTGGGTACACTTCAACTGTACAGAAATAAATGTAATCGTTCCAGTAGCTCAATGGATAGAACTTAGATTTGCAACATGGATGGTTCAAACCCCAGGATGCGATTTTCTTGTGAAGGACGCGGTATATTCTAAAAGGGCGGTTGGGAGTGTATTTAGTCTGTAGTGAAGTTAAAGAGTGTTATATTTTTAGGGGCGACAAGAGGGCTTTATACTTTATAGGGGGGCGACAGAAATATTATTAATGTGCATGAAAAGTGAATAGGTAGCGTTGAGTTATTTTATTTTTCCACGGTCGTTAATGCTCATAGAGGGTAATTTTTAAGCCAATCAGCATGCTTTGCCTAAAATGTAATCAATATCAGTGTCTGCATATATATTATAGTGTGAGTGAGTACATGCTGCTGAATGTCACTTCTTGCACTCAGTTTGCTTTTTCCCCTTCAAAGTGCCACTAGATAAAAACGATTTTTAATGTATCAAGCATCAACATTTTCTTTTGCTTTTTCTATTACATGTAGAATACTAATTATGTGCCTCAGAATTATGCGTATCATTAGATCAGCATGGTTTAAAGCGAATCATGGAATTTTATGCGAATCAGCATGCTTCGCTTAAATGAAGTTTAATCAGTTTCAGTGTATGTAAATATATTATAGTGTGAGTGCGTGCTGCTGTATATCATTTCTTGCACTCAGTTTGCTATTTTCCCTCAATGTGCCACTGGCTAAAAGTAATGTTTAATGTATCAAGTATTACGCTCATCAAATTTAGTTGTGATGCGTAACACTTAAGGAAGTTATATTTCTTGATCTAAGTACTAAATTTTAGTATATAACAAATGTATTTTTTATCTACTACGATTCCACAGCATTTTTATGTCCCAGGGAGCAGATACGTACTTTTTTAGCATTCATATTATTATGTTTTTAAAGTACTTTTGGCTTTTTTTCTATGGCTAGCATATTTTTAATGCTAATATTATGTACATTTATCTTAAAGTTCCATTTTAGAAAAGAAACATCTAATCATTAATATTAATTTTCGTAGAGAGGCTTTGTCAGGTTGAAAACATTTTGAGTAAGCCCCTTGCTGACGGGGAATAAGTAAATAAAGGTATAATTTGTGTGCACAATTTGAAGACTTCTGACCACAGAATATTATATTTGCTTGTATTTCTGCACTTTCAAAGAAAGAAAGTTACCCCTCCCCCCTAATGAACAGAAATTAGTTTAAAAGTACTTATTGTATTTATTGATTTTCCGTTATAAATAGCTTTTCGTGATTTTTAAAATAAAATTACTTTACTTGAAATATTTGGTTATATGACGTGAAGTCCTAAACTTTCTACACATAATAATGGCAAACATTTGAAATTTTACTATAAAGTGTCGGCGATGACATAAAAGTGGGGAAACACTGGGGTAGAGCGTCGTTTGGTCAGTTGAAGATCTATGGTTAAAATCTCAGTTGGAACACGAGCTCTTTATAACCTGCGTCATTTATCTTTCAATACCAAGGTATTTGACAAGAATTCCAGCTGCTGATAGCAAGCTCAAATAATCATTACTTTGCTTATCGACTATTTTATATTTTTAGAGGAAATCATCTGTTCATTTCAGGGTTAATATGTCAATAATGCAAAACATACATATGCCCAGGCCATCACCGGAACTCTAGCTTCCTGCATTGAGCTTGGCATAGAAATTCAGTAGAGATGAGTCTCCAGCAGCTATCTGGTGTCCCAAGACTGGAAGAGACATAAAGCCTTGCAGAATAAACAGGAAAACGCCATTATCTTTTTGGCCCACACTGGCCATAGTAGAACCGATGACCGAAGAAATTTATCTCAGGTCCAAAATAATAAGCACTTGGTCTCATCGATCGGATTCCAGATAAATTTCTTCACTTGATCTACTGGGATGGGCAACTCAGGGTGTGGTTATACGGAGGTTCTTTCCAGCTTGTCCCCCAACTTTTTCAGAGCATGGCGTGTATTTTTATTCTTCCATTGGGGATGCCTTATGATTATACGATTTCTGCGGAAAATGTTGGAAAAATAGATCACTTGGGAATGGCTTCTAGACAGAGGCGTATTTACCAATAAACTGACTTAACGGCTGCTTAGAGCCACCCTATCAGAAAAGGGTCTTCCAACATTTTTATTCAATTTGAAATCATCAACAATTTTTTCTCAATCATGCAAAATAATATTTTGTTTATAAATAATTAACAAAATTAAAAATTAGTGAAACATTTTAAAAGTAATTTCTTCTTATGGATCCCCCGGGAATGTCGTCGGATTTTTGCTTATAAAATTTGAAAATAAAATAGAAAAAAATTGAATGTGAAAGAATATGACAAAAATTTGTCATTTTCTTTATTAAAATGCTTCTGTCAAAAGCAGTGTGGGATTAATGTATCTGAGGTACGGGGGGGGGGGGGTAGGGATAGGTAATAAAGTGCTGGACTATGAGTGTTGGGGGCCTCACATTGGGGATTATCTAGTACGAGTTGTGCTTAATACCCATCTGGGGTCCAGGGCTATAGAAGAATTAGGGTCACACGTAGGATAGGTGTTGTTTTCAATCCAATGTTTGCATTTATTGTGGGTCTCGGACTGCATTTCTACGGTTTTATATTTATTTTAAAAATAATATTAATTATTTTTTTATTTATTGGTTTTATGCAAATTAAAATAATGCATTAAAAGTATCATAAACGCAAAACTCATAAATTATGTGACAGCCCAGCAGTTAGCAGGCGGGGATTGCACTCAGACGACCCGAATTCGATTACCACCTCTGCGCAAACTGTCCCCGTGTTCACGAGGAGTAGGGCACGTTAAATATGTGGGTCTGTAAGTCCTTTCGAGAGGTTGGTGGCAGGGAAAGGAGGGTATGATCCCTGTGGATGCTACCCCCACTGGGTTCCAGTCTAAATTAGATGGCACTTTCCAGCAGTCTAAACAAATACCTCACACCTTCGGGTAGGTCAGACGTTCTGGATCGAAGAAGAAGAATTATGATTATCGTATAACTATCAACGACTTTTAATAACCACTGCTAAGTTAATTTCAAATAATAATTAATTATATCAAGTAAAATATATTGCACCCACCACAAAACTTTTCTGCGTGAAACGCATAATTAATCGTTATTTTTATTTTTCATGTCACGTTTTAATTTGTTAAACCTTAACACTTTCACGTTTGTTTTAAACTCAAGCAAACTTTTTGAAAGCTCAGACATGCTTGTTTTAGTCTCAATGTTTGAATAAAATATAAAATTACTTTTAAATCACAGTTTTTGTTTATTTTCTTTAAAATTCTCATTTTTCATTCTCTTTTTCTTTTCAGAATTCGATACGACATAATCTCTCTTTGCACAAGAAGTTCTTGCGAATCAAAAACGAAAGCTCGAATGGAAAAAGTTCCTGGTGGACAATAAACACAGCTGCAGGAATGGGTAGAACTACTAGACGTAAAAATATTTATCGAAAAAGAAAAAATAAAAGCTCTTTTCAACAGAAAACAGAAATACTCAGAAAATTGTCAGAATTCAATGTGGGCACTGAGTCATCCCCTATTTCTTCAAATAATCAATATAGCTCTACAAATCTTCGATTGAACATTTCTAAACTAGCATTAAATATGCAAAAAAGAAAATGGCAGTCATGCTCATCAAATACTTCTGAAGATAATACTTCATGCCATAGCAGTCCTTTGACTTTTCACACTGATCACGAGTATCAAGGCCACTTTAACTACACTCTTCCCGTTTCGTACCAAACTGTTGATGCTTTCTTTAACGAGTCATCTTCTATTTTGAACGCAAGTAGCGATCAAAATCAGCTAATTCCAAATGGAATAGAAACTTTCTATTCTTTAGGAAATAAATGTTATACATTTTATAACGCTACACAAAACATCCATCCAAGGGAAGAACATATACCGAAGATCCCATCTGCAACGTTTGCTGTCGAAGAAAACATTTGCTCCAATATTTCACGAGAATATTTTAAAAGTCCTCATCATCTTAGTGGAAGTTACATGACCTTGGAAGTAGGAAAATTCGATAGTATTAAGAATACTATCTCTGATTTAGAAAATTCCAATTTGAACTCTATAAGCATATCTAAATTCGGATCGCGCATCCATCAATGTTCATCATTTGGAAAAACTTTTGAATTGAAGCAAAAAACTTTGTTTGAAGGTAAAGCTTTCAAACCACAATCGTTGATGCCACCAGTCTCATCTCCTCAAAACGTAAAATCAGAAATTGAAGCTAAATCAGAAGTTTTATTTCAAATTCATAACAAAACCTCAACCGAAATTGCTCTTTTAATCAAGAAACGGAAAAATGAGGAAGAAAACTCTGAAGACGAAAGATCTGAAGATCAGTCAGATAGCTCTAGTGAGCAAGGTGTAGAACCGAAACCTGAAGCTAAATTACTTTTTGACGAAAATATCGACAATTCAATTTCAATGGAAGAGATAACTAACCTAATAGATGAAGTAACTGAGGAGGGCATGAGAAAGAAACAACGATCTAGGAAGCGCTTCAAAATGGAAATTGAAATGGTTAATGAAATGGAAGATGAGCATGTAATTCAGGATATTGATTACAACGACAGATTTTGCGAAAACATTCCTTCGATTGATGGAAGCGAAAGCTCATGTTCACAAGATAGTTCAAGCAATTTAATGGATGTTCTAACCCATACACTATCCACAGCATTGCAGGATGCTAACGAAATGGAATTAACTGGAGAAGATGAATGTCATATTATGAAGTACGTTGACTCTATTTCAACTGGATTTCCCGGTTTACATTCTTCTGTCAGTGTTATACTAAAGTTTGACGATGCAATTAAGAGCGATGTGTTAGAAGAAAGCATTTATTCAATGGATTCAACGGACACCATTTCAGAAAGCACTTCAGATGTCATCGCAAAGAACGAAGATCAACCAACACCGATACTCAGAAAAAGTAGAGTATTAAGGGTGAGCTTTGAAAGAAACAATGGGAATACAGACTCTTTTGAAAAGGCAGCTGAAGCTCTCGATGAAATCACTGAAAAAACCTGCAGCTTACTTCAGAGCATTGTAAATGTAATCTTATCCAGAGTTCAAGTTTTGTCAAACTCTCCAAAAATCGTTACATATATGCTGTCTAGACTGAATAGATTGAGTGAATCTTTTAATCTCAAGCAAATGCTGTCTTTAGTTACTGAACTTCTTATTCTAGTGAATGCAACTCACTTTTCTGTCTTTAGTCAGAATCTTAAATATCGGGATACTTTCGACTATTTGAATTACACTGTAAACTTTAGTAAAGATAATTATGATACTGTGAAAGAAGCCTTGGAAAATTACCTCAATATTCTAATTTTAAGAATTGGATTATATACTATAGAAAGCTTGCTGAGTGATTCAAGAATCAGAAACTTGGAAAATCCGCCTGATGTTGGAAATTTTCTAAGTATATATATCAACGATTTTAAAACTGAAGTCATTAGCGTAGAACAATACGAGTTTCAAGTAATAAATGATGTATCATTATTATCTTCTCATATTTACCAAGGATTTTGTACATCGTTATCATTTTCTCCTGAAATAGAAGAGGAAGTTATGTATACCCAAACTAATTCTCAATCCTACAGTTTAGTTTCGCCAGATTTCGACAGCCCAGTTACCCAAATAAGCAAATTGTATCAACCCAGTTCTCCTATATACAATTCAGTTACATCTGATTTAAGTTGTTCATCGACTCAAAGTAATGAATGCTATCAACCTAGCTCAACCAGCTACATAAGTAATTCATTTGATTTGAGTTGTTCACCCACTCAAAGTAATGAATGGTCAACCAACTGCTTAAGTAATTCATCTGATTTGAGTTGTTCATCCACTCAATATAATGAGTGGTATCAACCTAACTCAGCCAACTGCCTAAATAATTCATCTGATTTTTGCCGTTCATCTACTCAAAATAATGAATGCTATCAACCTAGCCCAATCAACTACATAGTTAATTCATCTGATTTGAATTATTTAGGTATTCAAAATAATGAGCTTTATCAGCCTAGATATTCCAGATGCGTTCCTACCCCATCCGATTTGAACAATTCAATTATTCAAAATAATGGAGTTTATGAAATCAATCCTTATAGAAGTGCTCTTTTTCAATCTGATTTGAATAATCAAATTATTAAAAATAATGAATCTTATCAAAATAGCTCTTCCAGATTCCTTTCTTCATCCGATTTGAACAATTCAGTTATTCAAATAAATGACTCTAATCAACTCATCCCAACAGGACGTCATTTTTCACCTGATTCAACTAATAAAAATAATGAATCTTATCAACCCAGTTGTTCCCATCAATATAATCCCATCTCATTTGATGTCTTGCGTGCTGTAAAATTGCAGCACACAACTGTAGTAGGCGACCTTACAAAAAGAATAATAGAAAACAGCATTTATGGGGAAACACAAAGGCCAAATAGACCATATCAGTATGAAAATCTTGGCCCGCACCCCCATGAGTTTCATTCTGAAACTACCAAAAAAGAAGAATTAGGTGCCTTGCCAAATGATCTGGAGGACATTAATTTGAATAAACTTGTAGATTCGGAATATTTTAATAAGTTATTTTCTGAAAACCCTTGTAAAATAGCGAATTTTGAAGAAGAATAAAGACAGAACTATAATAATAAACAAAACATTTAATGTCACTTTGTAAAATATGTATTTAAGGCTTTATTTAAGCAAAAGAAACAACATTGAAGAATGCATTTTTCATTTACAAATTGCAGACGACTAAATTGAAATCATTTGTCTCGTATTCCAAACTGATACAAATTTAAGTACCACTGTAAAGTTTCTAAATGAGTAATATATTCTCTTTTGTTGTAAATATTTTATCAATTTAATCTTTTTCATTCGTATTAGATTCGTATATAATACACATAATATACCTTTCCTATCATTTGTTAAATGTCAGTAAAGGGATATAAAGCATCTGTGATTAATATTTAAGATCTACTTTTCTGTGATAACTATTAAGATGACTATTAAAGTGAAATATATTTTGAAGTTTGAAGAGCTATTTTATTAAACAATTGTATAATTATAAAATTTGCCCCCCAAAATATTACCACATATTAGCTTATAAAGCAGATCTATTTCTCTTTATAAGTATTTGCGTATTTTATAAAAATATTTATGAATGTTCCAGTCGTCCTATTCAGAGCTTAAAACTTCGCAATCAATGATAGTCTTACAACTTGATTTTTTTTTTATTGCGATAATCAACTGGGTAGACATGTTTGTCACAAACTTGTATAGAATGCTGGTTAAGTGTCGTAAGGATGCATTATTATCATTGCACGTTATATTTTAAAAACTGTCTTCACTATCAAGATTTAAAAAACATGCCAAAACTAACTGAAATTCTACAATTGAAATGCTATATTTCTAATATTTTATATTTATAGTTTATATTATATTTTTAAATCTGAAAACAGTTTCTCTCAGAAGTGGTTTATTGCACTGAAAATACTATGTTAAGCTACACTAAATATTTGAAAATAAGATAATCAAAATATTAATGTTTTGACATTAAAATTTGTATGAAATAGAAATTTTTCTTGAAATCGCTCATTGCTTTTACAACTTATTCATACCATTCTATAATACTAACAAAATGTTTCATGCTGTCAATAGCTTTATAGACTAGCATGCAAAATGCCTATTTATTTTGTAAAAATGAAAGATTTATAAATTTAACTGAAATAAGTATTTTTGTCATCGTTATTAGTACCGTTACAGCACTTTTTAAATTTATAATGTTGCATCGACAGGTTTGAAAATCTAGTTAATAAAATAGAACTTGTAAATTTTTATAAAATAAAATAATATCTAGGTAGTAAGTTATTAATTATCTTCAGTCTAATACACATTCCCGGTGCACCCAAAGAGCAGCGACAGATAAAAAGTATAGAATTTTTATATTTAGCGTTCTCGATGAAATTTTATTTTACGTTAATGCCTATTTATATACACTGATATTATATCAATAAACCAATTTAAAATCAATACTGGATGCTAAGTACTTTAAAATACCATACAAAACTAATTAATATATATTGATTGGCGGTAAAAAACATAAATTCTATTTACTGTATTTTGCTGGTACCGTATTTTATTTAACGATAAAAAATGCAGCTGAGAAAAAAACGCGTTCGTAGTAGTCAACCCATTTAAAGATACACCAAACTTATAAAAGTGAAAATTATTAGAATAATAATCGTGATGCTTCTCTCTTTTTGGTTTCTTCTTCTAAATAAATACAATATTTTATGAAATGTTAATTTAATTTATTGGTATAATTCCCTTAAAGTCTGTAAGTATTCATCTTTTTGGGTGAGAAAATGTGGATGGAAGAGAAAAATTAATCCAAGAACCAAAACGAAACTTGTAGAAATTACTAACAAAAACAAAAGCACTACCAACAGACATGTAAATGAGTTTGAAAAACTATGGGGTACATGTATGTTATTCTTCTGTACGTCAAAGAATGGTCGCTACTGAAATCCCTGTACACTGTCCTCGGAAGAAGGATAAAAATCACATCTGCTATGGCAATGAAGAGTCAGACTTGGGAAAAGATGTCCAAGAATATTTCAGATATAATTGGAGCACGATAAAAAATAATAATCATAAAGATTCCCTTAAGTAATCAGTAAATTTGAAGCTCCATATATTTTTTCTGAATTCAAGTAGCCCAAGTTCGAAATATATATATAAAAAATTGATACAAATTCCACAGGGCTTTATTTGTAAGCTGAATTGTTCTTTAAAGTTTTGAAGTCTTTATTGGTGGCTCTTTTGTATTTCTTAGCAATTTGAAGAAGTTTTCTTTCACTTTGTGGGCTAGTTGTAATTTTTCTTTCACATTTTTTTTTTATCCGAGCCGGTGCGTACTTACTGCAGGGGGTTCAAAGATTTCTTCAATGTACGCACATATACTAGTATAAATTTCAACCTATATGTTATTTCTCTTCATATATAATGTTTTTCTTGCAGAAAAAACTTGGCTAGAGCCACTTTTCTAGGAAACGATCCCTTTGTCTCGCTCGTAGTCAAAGAAACATACACAAAATTAATTTTTTTTTAAAATGTACTCTAAAATTATAAAAATCGCCCAAAATGTCTCCAGGTAACCTAAAATTACATAAAATATTTCTACATCATAACATGACATAGCCTAACTTTTAAAAGCATCTGATAATTAGCAGATTTCTTTAATCAATGTGGCATACATATTTCGTCATATATGTAACACATACCCTTAAAAGTTTAAAATCCCTCTAAATGAAAATAGTTTTTACTCCAAATTACGCTTTAGGGATGGTAGAGAATTATACCAATAAATTAAACTAATATTTCATGAAATACTGCATGTGTTTAGAAGAAGAAACGAAAAAATTTTAAAATATCACAATTATTCAAATAATTCTTACATCTCTCTTATTATATATTTAGCCATTAAAGTATACACTTAATATACACAATGCTATTATGCTTCATGAGATATTAGCAGATACCATGTAATATCTCGTGTATTGTAACTGCGTAATACATTTAATGTAGACTCAAAAGAAAGCCGTCGGTCAGATACATATCTTTAAAATTTCCTATGTCATCTCTTGGGTTTTTAAGGAAATAAACAAGCTGATGCTATGTGTAATATGCAGACTGATGCTATATAAAATACCCAAAGCCGTTTTAACAGCATATTAAAATTATCAATATGTCTCACATTTATGATTGAAAAAAAGTGATATTGTTGGAGTTCATGAAAATATTTATTCAATATTTCAATGGAAATGTTTTCTTTTAATTTTTCACATTAATACATATAATATCATTGATAATTCTTATATGATAAATCATTTAAAAAGGCTGTTTTATATATTTTTGTAAAATAATGCTAAGATATGCGATCTTGTATATTGCATCCAGATATGATGAGTGGTTAAGAACATTTAATAAATTTTGAAATAAATGTTTAATAGGATTTCTTTACACTTAAATAAATTTATTTATGTAAACAATAAATATAGAAAACTAGAGTGTTAACTCTGGAATGAATACTATTAATACGACATTAAATATGTGTTAAGCTTTCAAAATTCGTTGGTATAATGTATTGAAAAAATATTAATAAGAAATCTAAAATACCTTTATCATTACATGAATTATTATAAATGTAGTATCATTTTTCGAATTAAATTCACTGTATGTAACATGACATAAGTAATACAATAATAATTATTTGGTTATTTTTTAACTGAATTTTTTTATGCAAGTTTTCAATTCTACTTTGGTTTAAATTTTTAAGACATGTTTGATGTATTTTGTTTTCTTCACTTAGTTATTTTGTAGGTGTGGGGATTTGTAGTAAATATATAGTACTGTCCGGTTTCTATTTATTTTGTATGTAGAAAAGTTTTTATATTATATTTCATTTGTTGCAATTGGTGGATTTTTTTCATGATTCTTTGCTATGCGTACTTTTTCAAAAAGTGCCTATCGAATACAGTTAATATAAAATAATTCCAAATATAGGAAAATTTCAAATATTCGAATTAATTGGAACAAAATTATGTGCACATAATTTAAAATTTCGGATAATATAGAAATGTTTTATAAAAAATTATTTTATCAAAAATAAATTATTAATAAATCAGTCAGTCAGTTGTGTCTGTGGGTGCATATGCAGTCATCCTGGAAATTAAAAATTTTGTAAGTCTATTTGAATGCAAGCTCCGCCAAAACTGTGTCTTGTGTAAGTTTGATTTGCACCCACCCACTAGGTTTTCCATTTTCCTTTTTACATAAATGGATTTTCATAGCTGAGAACACAATCATTACATAAAATTACTGACAATTATACTTAAGAATTGATTGAGCTGATACTTGTCCGACAATATGAGGAAGGTTATAACAGCATGTGATTATCATTGATTATCCCATCTATCATCTACTTCTAGAGCTGCATTAGCCATCATTTTATTTTTTTGTGTAAGAAACAGATTCAACCACAAAACAATGTCGGTTAATAGAATGTTTTGTATAAGAAAGCTTCTGATAATTGAAGTTTTACTGTATCTTAGCAAACTGGTAGTATTAACTGGTAGTATTAACTGGTAGTAATTATATTAGTGTGCATTTTTGGGTGATGGTTTTGTTTTTATGTTTATAGTTTTAAGTATATATTTGAATATATACTTAATGTTGAGTTCCAAATGAAGATACGTATGGTTATAGCTTATTATATTCCAATATATATTTAATATTAAGCTTCACATGAATATACGTATTTTTGTAGTTATACTTATATTGCAATATTTATTTAATATTGCGTTATAAGTCCAAATAAGTATTAAAACTTTTGAGATGAATGTTTTCTTGTTTCTAATAAGATATATTTAAATCATTTTTTCACAATTTCATTTATTGTGAATTTTTATACCATGAAGTGCGTCGGCGAATGAGCTAAAATTTAAATATTTACCTAAATATATGCATTTATATTTACAAGTCTTAAAATATTTAATGCTTACTGACAAAATTAAAGACTGTTGCTGTTTTTCATATAAATTTCTGAACAATAGCTGAAACATTCAGTGCATTAATCTTTAAAGTCACAAGGATATTCAGAAAACGTTTAAAACTATATTGTTGTATATGTTTGAACTCTTAAAGAAGCAGTAAACTCTTAAAGATCCACGTAAGTATAAAAGATTCTGATGTGAATAAAATAATATTATCTAGCAACGCAGGCATGGTATAATATATGAAAAACTGATACAAATATGTATGTTTTATTATTATAGCAATGGAACAAATATCAACATTTTAGATGGATGTTTTCTACTTTATCTTACTTGTACACAATTTTGTGCTTATGCTTAAATGCATATTTATAACTTCATACTTATTGAAGTACGTATGAAATAAATTGCTCAATTTTCTTAAGGAAGTGTAATAAACCGTGCAATTCCTTTTATGTTTCAATGGCGAAAGCATTACTTTGCTAGAACTGGAAATTTTTGAGATTTTAAGAAAAGTAATAAAATTCCAGTGAAAGATGTCATATAGCATGGTTTATTTATTGAGTATTTTAATGTGTGAAGTATGTATATCTTCAACTAATACTTTTACAGGTTGTAATAGGTATAAAACTTTATTTTGTTCTGTGATGTTGCAAATGTATTGTTTTGAATTTTTATATCATCGATTTATGTTTTCTTACAATTTTTTCTTAAATATATATATTTATTGGGTGTCCTTGAATTGTCCATTTCTTAATGTGTAATTTTCTGTGGTTTATATTTAGTACTCATGTTTTACAAAATATTGCTTAGTTGCTGTGCAAAATACTTTCCAGTTTATATCAATATCGAAAGTAATTACTTCAAGTGTAAAATGTTTAGATAATATATTTGGAGTACTTTTAAAGAGAAAGTGGTTATGTAACTTTTAATTAGTCAATTGCAAGTAGTTCATTTTACGAGGATATTACATTGCTATTACATTGATATTACATCAGTATAAACATTGTAAACATTGTACCTTTATTTTTGATTATGAGTATGAGTAACTCGTTCTACTTGAAAAGACTATATATAAAATTTTTGAAGTGGTGGTGTTGAAACTATTTTGTTGTGATATTATTTCAGTGCTATATGCACTGAAACCTGAAAAAATGATTTAAGAAACATTTAATACTCACTTGCACTACTCACGACTGTTGGATGGTATGTTCTTTTCTTCCTGAATGCCATAGAAACGTCAGGTTTGAAAATCAAAAAGGCAAATGGTATTGGAAAATAATTTAACAAATTTTCAATATCAATATTGATGATAATAAGAGGGATTTAGGGCATTTGCTTACCTAACATATTAGGACCTTTATGCTTTTTAACGAATTGTTTAGAATCAATTAGTCCTGTCAAAAATAATTTTTCTGACATTCGTAGTTACAAGTATATGTTTAACATTATGATTATATATTTTACAGCCATGAGTGTTGAAACGCGTTTCTTACATTTTAATATTATGTATCACATGAAAATGCATAAATGTTTGGTGTTTCCAGTAGTTTAGTACTAACATTTTAAATCATACTCATATGTTTTTCATTTGTGCTCATACATATTATATTTATTCTTAAATATGTTAATGTTTGGTGTAAAACATGTTAATTATAAATATTTTGTCTGTCCAGCATCTTATTGCAACTATGATATTGCATTTTATATAACTGTACCTAAATGAAGTAGGTAATACAAGTAAATTGTATTACTTAAACTCTATGATAAAACTTCAGTCTTTAGCTTTAAAAAAATGAAATGAAAGTCAGATGTAATATCTGCTTGAGTTGATTCCTCCAGAAACTTGTTTTAAGGGATATTTTGCTTTTAATTTTCTAAAAATAAAGTTATTTATACAAAACTCCATTCATTCTTCCCTATTTATGATCTGATTTTAACATTTAAAGGGGTATGGTACCCAAATTGCTGAAATCTGAAATTTTGAAGTTATAGATGTAATTTTTTGTATTCAATTAGATTTTAAGTATAGTAAACAAAATGTGATATTCAAAATTTTAAAAATTAAAGAAAATTATTTTTTTTAAATTTAAATTTCAAAGATTTGACAAGTTTTTTTTTCTGATATAAGTAGAAAATTAATTTTTCTAAAATTTTAATTTGAACATTTTTAACATAAAAATATGTAAGAAATAAATTGTTTTCACAATTTTTATAGATATGAATCCGAAAAAATTTAATAAAAAATAATGTATAAGAACGTGATTTTACACCACAAATATTGTTTTCGAAAATCATAATAAAAAAACAAACACATATTTCAGCAATTGCTGAAGACAAATTAAAGAAAAGTATATATATATATAACAATTGTTCCAAATTTCATTCATATCCGTGCAGTAGAATTTGACTTATATCAATTTAAATTTATAAAAATGTCGAAAATCACGTCTTTGAGAAAAAAGGCATTAAAGTTTAACATGGCTGGTGACAACTTCAGTAGTTCAATTTTTAAAATTGCAGTATAATCGGTTCTATTTAACGTAGTAAGATGAATTTGGTATCATTGGAATCCGAAAATTATGAATATTTTTTAAACAATGAAAAAATTGAGATTTACGGGATTTTTTGGGTACCATGCCCCCTTAAACTCTGTAGCAATAACATTTTCCAGCTCAGAACTAAGATGTGCTACAGAATTGCCATGGTTTTATCTATGACAGTTGTGTTATTTATTGGAAAAATAGAACTATTTATATCGTATATATTTGCAATATATGCACAGTTTTTCTGGTGAATAACTTTAAAAGTGACTTCTTACGGAAGTTTACTCAATCTGTATGTGATCACTGATGTCATGAAAGACCTTGGCAAGATACTTGGGAGATTCTATTCCTAACCTGAGTAGCTTAGTCAATCAAGCGCTAATCTCAGCAACCCAGTAGTCGACGGTTCGTGTCCTTTCAAGGACAAGACGTCAACACCCACAATTTTCAAAATATCAAATAAATATTTCACCTTTTCTGAAAAAAAAAGATGATATTGTTTTAAATTTCGCATCGAAATTCATGCAGTTTGTTAACCATGGTCGAGTAGAGTATTTATCCATGATTAAGTTATGTATCCCCAAAAGTATTTATCCATGATTGAGTTATATCCCCAAAAGTATTTACCTATGATTGAATAATTGATATTCACAACAGACATGGAGAATATTCTATCACGTTAAATAAGTGCAGCTCAGTTTATTGCGAGAATTTAACTAAATAAATATTTTCAAGTGCAGTTCTTTTCTAAATGTCTTTGCTTACGCTACATTTCTGCTTCTCAATTTTAAGTAATTAACAGAAAACTGATTTAGAAAAACATATTTCGACACAGTAAATGGATCGAAAACAGCGTATTTTAATCTTTACGATAGTTCCTTAAATTTACCTCCGAAATTAAAATATCAAAAATTCTGAATACATATTATAATTTTTATGACAATTGTTCTTACAATTTTGTAAATAAGTGTTACTGTAAATGTAGCACTTTGAGTGATTCTACGATTAACGAAAAGCGGTAAATTTTAAATGCATATGTCTTCAAAATTTTTAAATTCTTATATTTTGTATTTTAAGTTGGTTTCACAGATGTTTGTATAACGTTATTTATGGCAAATGAGTTGCAAAGGCCTATATAGTTTATCTATAATCAGCGCCATTAGCCAAAGCATTGTCGGCTGAGCTACATAGACTCGGGACTGAATTTTAGAATTGTTTCCTAGTTTTCATTTAAAAATCCGTCTGGATGGCCCGGTGGACATCTTTTGTCCTCCTTTATTAATTCATTCATTTAATAAAATTATATATTTTTGACCTCCATCTATTTCTAAAGCTTCTGGTATCTTGCTAAAGTGTAGTCATATCTTATGTTCTGTGTCAGCAGTCTTATATTCTGTGGCTTGAATATCAATTCAATGAATTAATGAGTTTTATGTCATTGAATAATCTATTGATTAAAGTTAAATTAAGGTATCGTGATTCTTATGGTCTCTCGCTGCAATAACAACCAGTGATTTTATATCGTTTAAATATTTTAATGGTTAAAGTTCCATTTAAGGTACAGTGATTTTTATGATACCTTGCAACAAAATGATTTGAATAGTGTTATGTCATGAATATTGTCTTCAATTAAGATTCAGTGATTTCTGTAGTACCTCGCATCAAAATGAATTAATGGTGCTCAGTGGCCTGCCTATTCAGGGGGGAGTCTAGGGGTACAAATGAAACCCTCTAAATATTTTAAATTACTGTAATTTACTGCTCTACAGTAATATATTGAAATTTTGCACCTACTGTTTTAACTATTATGGAAATAATTATTATGATGTGAGTTATACTATTTATTTCTATAGACTTTATTTATTTTTCATATAATCTTAAATATTAATCAAAGATTTTTTTTTATGATATATGATATTTAACGAAATATGTTGAACCCCTCTGAAAATGTATGCTGCTGATGGCGTTATCTCAATACACCGTTGGTCCATTTTTTATTATTCAGGGTTGCCAACTTGACTTAGCTCCTTAACATGAATATATTCAATCTTTCAATTTTGAGTGTTTTGAATTTTTTCTGAATGTTTTCAAACCATACCTAGAAGGGAAATACTTCTTTCAGCTGTCACGAAGGAAGTTGTAGAGGAATTACAAAGATTAACAAAAATCTACTAAGAAAACTAGTCTAACTTTGATTGGCAGAGCTTTTCTCAGAATGCAAGAGTTATTTTGTCTGCTTAGGCTATCTCTATAATTTTAGAAGAAAAAAAATCAAATTAAATAAATCGATGTTAACTGAATTGCAGTTTTAAATAGTAAACAATAAAAACAGGAGACACTTATCTGGGAGAGGGGGAAAAGAAAGGTAGTGCGAGTGAAGAAGTAGAACTCGCAGTTCGTGGCAAATTTAAAATTTATTTCGTTCAAAGAATTTCTTTCGTAATTATAAGATAAAAATATATAAAATGGTATAAAATAAAATATACATAAAATACAGCAAATAATAGAATGCACAGAATAGGATAATGGGATGGAGGATAGAATGATATTCTATATTAAAATGTTGATACTCTCAGAATTTTCCAATATCACCAGTGAACTATGAGTATATATTAATGAAAATATACTGTTAATTCTAGCATTAAACAAAATATGACAATGCCAGTGAATTTCGTAAGTAGTAGTGCATTTTTTCTATGTAACAGAAAACACAGATACACCAGTAAGACCAGAAAGTTTGTTTCTCTCTTTGCTAGTGTAACTGCGCTAGTTTTGTTTCTAAAACCGGTTAACACCTTTATATTTAAAGCTGCTTATTAATGATGGATTTTAATTCACGAATACTTTTGCTGCATATTTGAGTAATTTTTGTCTGTAGGTATCTAGTTTACGATAAAAATCGGCTAATAAATATTTTTCACTATTTCTCTTTAAAAATTAAAATTTTCTGAACGATTGAAAATGTTTGGTAAGCACATTTTGTGAGAAAATTAAGAAAGGCCCAATTTAGATAACCCACAACCAGACGATATTTTACCAGTTAATACAAATAGTGGTCATTTGAGGAATATGCATATATAGGCGCACCATGAGTGCCTCAAAATCACAATTCAAGAAACATGCATTGCGCAGTTTTATTTATATATTTGCCTCTGGCAGAACGATGTTTACTCCCGGCTCTTGTAAAATGTGCCATAAAAAATTTCTGAGCTAAACATAATATACAAAGTAGGGTGTTAAAGAGTTGGCAACCTTTTTTGTTATTCTGTGCTCATTGTAATTTCATGTTGGTTGGGTCATGTTTTTCTTTTTTATGTGTATATTATAATATTTGTGCGAACTACATTTGTATTTTGCATTTTGATCTGTTTTAATAAAGGTTGATGGTAACTGTGGTGTAATAATTTCACCTAAAATCACAAAACTCCTTGAAAACTATTTTGATAGTATTATCAAAATAGTTTTAACTGCTTTTAACTCTTTTTAAATTTAAAAAAGTCTGTGGAAGTGTATTCGTTTCAAAACCAAAAATACTTGTTGAAATTATTTAAAGTCGTTTTCTACAATTAAAACTTGCAAACACATTTTTAAATTCTATTAGTTGATTCAAAGTAAACTTTTAAAGGTAATTTCAAAGAGTTATATAAATGATACAGAAATGGCGAAACTAAGAACTCGTGAAATTTTCTGAATAGATAAAAGTAACTAAAAATGTTGACCGAACCGAAACACTTTCGGTTTCGTTGATAAATGTTTCGTTGATAACAGAAGCATTTTCCACATTTCTATTCAAAAACTTGTGTTCAGTGTCTTGAACGAAGTTACTCGAATACTATTCCACTCCCAAATTTTAAAGATAAAAATGTGTCCAAGCGTGATGACAAAACTATCAAAATACACCTACTGTAAATCATTTTACTAAGATATATGTACTTTTTACAAAATGATTAACCATTAGAAATTTACATACAGAATAAATGAAACTGTAGCTTGTCAGAATACAACTACCTAGTACTTCCTTTAAGAAGGCAATTCGCTACTGGGTGGCATCGCATCAACTACGGAAATCGAAATCCCAACTACCTAGTACTTCCTTCAAGAAAGCAATTCGCTACTGGGGGCATCAGCCATGAAAATTAAAACTCCAGCTACCTAGTACTTCCTTCAAGAAGGCAATTCGCTACTAGGTGGCATCAGCCATGGAAATCCAAATCCCAACTACCTAGTTCTTCCTTCAAGATAAGCGATTTGCTACTGGGGGGGGGGGGGCATCAGCCATGGAAATCGAAACTCCAACTACCTATTACTTCCTTCAAGAAGGCAATTCGCTACTAGGTGGCATCAGCCATGGAAATCAAAACCCCAACTACCTAGTACTTCTTTCACGAAGGCAATTCGCTACTGGGGGGCATCAGCCATGGAAATTGAATCACAACAATTACCTAGTACTTCCTTCAAGAAGGCAATTCTCTACTAGGGGGCATCAGCCATGAAAATCAAAATCCCAAATACCTAGTACTTCCTTCAATAAGGCAATTTGCTACTGGGTGGAATTAGCCATGAAACTCGAAACCCCAATTACCTAGTACTTCCTTCAAGAAGGCAATTCGCTACCATCGAAATCGAAACCCCAACCATAAACATTTCAACTCAGGCTGATAAAGTTGCCTCCGCTCTCGTCCAAACACCACGCCAGGCGAAGGATGTGAGACTGAAAGGCTGAACTGATATCAGATTTAAAATATAACCGAGGGAGAAAAATTAAAATCATTAAATTATTAGCAAAATAAAGTAAATTATAAGAAGTAGCCTGTCAAAGACGTGTACACATATATATTAAGTTGCATTTTTTTAAATAAATTTTATTTCGCTTGTCATGGTACAGTGTTTAGTATCGAAAATAGTCGTACTAATCGCAAAATGTCTCAGTTGGGTTCTGTTTAGTCTATAGTATATGTATGCACATATTCAGCAGTCTAAGTCGCAACCGGGGTTTAAAAGAGGGCTTAAAAATACTTTTCACCCCCTCCCCTATTTTCTCCGCCTCCGGGGAGAATTCCCTCTAGGTTCTGTCCCGTTGACAATGTTATAAGTGTACAAAGACTTCTAGATTACTTCTGGCGGATCTAGAGTGATTTTTTAAGTAAAAAAATCTTCCATTTTTCTGCTTCCCCAAGGGAATCGAAAAACATGCTCTGTTAGGTGGTTCTGTCCCATGATCAATATACACGCTAAAAAAAGTTAAATATGTTGAAAGCATAAGAAGTTTAAAAATAGGGATAACCATATATGCAAAAACCACGACAATATCAACTATATCACAAAATGATAGAAACAAGCTGTTTTGCGGATTAAACGAGCTGACTTCGTATAAAACAATACTGTAAAAATAGCAGATAATAAAACTGACAACTAATCAGACAACAAATATTAAGACAGAAAGTAAAAATTAGGAGGGGGGGGGGGGGAGATCCAGTTTTGGAGAGCTAATTATCAACTAGATAGTTAGCTAATATAGCACTTCAAAATAACATGCAATCAAGCTTTTTTAACCAATACATGATACTTATTTTTACCAATGGCACCAGGCGTACCATTCGCCTATATAGCGGTCGAAGCGTGAACCATTTTACCGGCATACGACGTTGCGCCAGCGCATCACAGGGGCGGAACGCATTACAGCCTTTGTCGATACTACAACATCCATGCCCGCAGGTGTGATTCGAATCCACGACCCCCCAGCAGTTGAGTGAGTACGGAGAAATGCTTGCCTTAGACCTCTCGACTACCGCGGCGGACAATGCATGACACTGGGAATCTACATATAATATGCACTGAACTGACTGATAGAC
This sequence comes from Amaurobius ferox, assembly GCA_951213105.1. Taxonomy (NCBI): domain Eukaryota; kingdom Metazoa; phylum Arthropoda; class Arachnida; order Araneae; family Amaurobiidae; genus Amaurobius; species Amaurobius ferox. The sequence continues at coordinate 148,780,201 of OX578133.1, read as the reverse complement.
TGAGGATGTGATGTATCCAAGTCATCATGCACTTCCATTATAGCTCGAATCTCGGTTTTGGTGTCACTTGACCCGTCTCAGCTTCGAGGTCGAAAGAGGAATAAAAAATTTCGAAAATTTAAATTGGGAGTGACGGTGCAAAGAAGTGACTAAATTACTCAAAACTTCTTTTCAAAATTGTCGAGCACTACCACTCAAGCCCTAATCTCGGTTTTGGTCTCATTCGATCCGTCTCAGCTTTCAGAGCAACGGAAAAATCTATTTTGAAAATTCAAATTCGGGGTGACGATGCAAAGGAATAATAAAAAACTCACAACTCCTTTAGTTAATTATTGAGCACTTCCACACAATTAGAATCTTGGTTTGGGTTTCAATCTATCTGCTACAGTTTCCAAATCAACACGCGGAAACATCCGATACTTTGAAAATTTGAATTAGGGGGGACGGTGCGAAAGTGCAAAGGAATTTTCATAAACTTGAAAAAGGAATAACTTTATATCGCTATATAATTTTTTTTTTAATTCTTAAAAATCATCTAACAATAATTGAATAATATTGTCACAGGGAAATGCCATTAAATTCAAAATATTCGCGAGCCAGAATAAATAAAAACATAATTTTATATCCCTTCGCTGTCAATCAGAAAAAATTAAACAATAAAATAATTTTATCTCGCATGGAAATAAAATTCAATAAACACTGTTGCAAAATAATAAATGCACGCATAAGAAATTGAGCTACATCCACAAAACTCGGCACGTATGTATCGTTTGAGGAGACATGCACATGATTAGAATTTGGGTGAAAAAAAAACATTTTATTAAGAAATGGTGGCAACAAGAGGATGGCATATTAGTAAGTGGTAAATCCTCCCCTGCAGCTATACAAGGCGATATTCTACGCGAGATCGAGTCAATTAAGTTGCTTTTATGTCCTTCTGCGGAAGATTCTGCTACAAATGTTGCAACTGGTCGGCTAATTCAGTAGTATTCTGAGAAAGCTGCAATTGCCGTCCAGCATGTCCCAAAGTGTTCTATTGATGATAGGTCTAGGGACCTAGATGGCCGTGGGAGGGTATTATATCCTAGAAGACATTGTGTAGAAAGTCGTGCAGTATGTAGTCGCGCGTTGTCTTGGTGGTAAACCTTGAAACTCCGCCCTACCCGAAGGTATCCGGAAATAGAAGATTCCATCGTTGCGGTAGTGCACCAAGGACACTCCGCAGGGGCACGACAGCCCAGTGGTTAGCGTGCGGGAATTGCACTCAGTCAGCCCGGATTCGATTCCCGTTACTGTCAAAACTGCCGCCGTGTTTACGCGGAGTACGATCACGTTAAATATGTGGATCCGTAAGTCCTTCCGAAAGGTTGGTGGTAGGAGAACGAGGATACGGTCCCTGTGGATGCCTCCCCCACTGGGTTCCGGTCTAAATTGGGTGGCACTTCCCTGCCGTCCAAACAGATACCTTATACCTTTCTGGTAGGTCGGACGGTCCTGGTCGAAGAAGAAGAAGAAAGACACTCCGCACACGCACTCTGCAATCCGCCAGAATCGCGAAGCGACCCGGCAGGATAACCGCAAAACTCTCGGACCGCCAATAATCATCGCAACAAAGATACGTTTGCACCAACGTGAAATCCGAAAAGTGGCACACAGAGCCCGCCCCCCCCCCCCCAAAAAAAAAGAAAAAAAAAGCCTGCGACCTGCAGAGAGTCGTCTTCCAACTGGAGAACAAACGTTATTAACACAAAATCCAATCAAGGGTGGAGCGACTTGCTCCTACATAGGGCAACGACAAATCGAACTGTCCGTTCCCAAATTTACTTCAAATGGGATCTTCACCCTCTTCCACTGCACTAAGTCTCCGACAGTATCTTTTCAGGACTCTGGAGTAAGCGGCTCCTTTCATATTCCAGAGAAGGCAAATAAGCAGATAGCCATTGGCTCCAAAAGGAGCACAGAATTTACACAAAATAATATTAAAATCTATCACCATATCTCAGAGAATTATAGTACGATACTGAGTTTCTAAAACTTAAATTATCACAATTTATTCATAAATCTAAAATCAATTTTTAAAACATACAAATGATATAAACATTGTTTCAGACCGCAATACAAAGGTAAAGCCAATTTTCATATCAAGACCCCAAACTAGTTGGCAATTCAAATCATTTGTAAATCAATTACAGCCAAAACAAAATACAATATTATGATCATGCAAGATCAAACAGGTAGTTTAAAACTTGTCTTGGTGGTAAGCACAAACAACACCCGTCCCACCCAAAGGTATACGGAAAAGATGACCTATCCTCACGGCAGCAATCCTGCCCCAACAATCATACACCAACCAAACAGCCGCAGAGCGACGCCACCACCCCGCACCAACCAGCAGCAAAAAGTCCAAAACCCCTCTAGTCCGCGCCGCCACCAAAGACACGAGCAAGGGCCAGAAGGCCCGAACCGACAAGACGCGGACCGAAGCCCACACAACAACCGAGGAACTCACCCTCTAACTGAAAGATCACCAACAGACAACACAAAGTATGTGAAACAATACAATAATGTCTGTGAAATAAGACACAAGACACTCAAACAAAGTATCACAAACAATTACAAGAATTCTTTTGCTTTTCACATAAAATAAAGTGATAAATCACCAACATAAATACATCAACTAGATATAAATTTAACATAATTTCTAACTCCAACACAAACTATTCATGCCAAACAAATTCAATGATAAGTAACCTCAAATCAAATGGTTTACAATAAAACGTACCAAACGGTCTTGGTGGTGAATAGAACATGGGCGGCTTGACAGCATAGGCAGAACAATTGGTTGTAGAATATCGTCGACGTACAAGTGAGCCGTCAGATTGGCTTGCAACACAACTAGAGAATATAGACTGTCCCCAGAGATGCCTCCCCGGACTGAATGACTTGATTAGCAAATTAGAAGCATTGGACTACCAACCTACTTTGTGACATACAGCTGCAATAACTTGAATTGGTTGGCTATGAGCAAGGCACTCTTGATAACTGACGGAAACCTAACGATGATGTAACAATTCTCGACATCAATGCAACACAACGGTTGATTGAGCAGTATTCTGTCATACTCAGTCGACACTTCATGATTCGTGTGAATGCAGTCGAGATTTCTCAAGAACAACAATGAGGCATTTGGTGGCAAAGTGAAGGATTACTGATGGCGTGTCGAGTTTCAAAATCGCGGAAGTCCACACCTACACATGGTGATATAGATAGAAAACCATCCATCCATTGAAACACTCGAAAGAATCCGTCAAGTTGATCAGGTGTGCTCATGTGTGTGCACACTTGATCAAACGACAGAGAACAGGAGGCACGAGGGCAGTCATGTGCGCCGGTTGGTTTGAAAAAGCTCGCATCTCGTGAAGCGAGCTCCGGGAGCTGGTGAGTGATAGCGAACAACGGGTGGAACCCCAACAGGCATATTGTGCCTGCGTATCAGCCCCCATGAAAGAGCTCGCAAAGCCATCTCAACCGAGTTATAAGGATTGGCGAACATCAGCAAGCAAGGGCGGAGCCCCGAGTATATTAAAAAATAACAAGATCAACTCCGTTACAAACTACAAACCCTCTGCTACAAACTCTTATCACTCGCTTCGCGAGTAACATGGGTTAGCGAGCATCAGCAAACAAGGGCGGAGCTCTCATTATATGAAAAAAATAACAAGATCAACTCTGCTATAAACTGTGAGTGTATTTAAAATGTTTCATGCAATGAATAAATTTTCTGCAACAGGGGGGTTCATAAATTTGTTGACTTCACACCTTTTCTACAACTTCATTTTTGCATTTCCTGTGAGAAACCTTTAATTTTGAAATATCGAAATGCTTTCACTTCTCCCTCTCTTCCTCAAATCGATTAATGTAAGAATGCGATATTTTTTCCGTTTCTGTGTCCTTAAACCTTCCTGAGGAGGAGCAGCTTACAGGTATTGAACCCTTAATGCCCAACGAACTCGTTCCCCAATTCAAGGACCAAACTCTGGCATTCATCACGTATTGCAGATAATAAAGATAAATGCAAGTGCGTGAGTAGCTGTACTTTCTACGTCGAAACAAAGAATTATCTCTAGCTTTTTAAGCGGACAAAACCATGGTTAATTTATTATAGCACTATTACTGATTAGACCAGATACTGAAGTTTCACTATTCTATCAGATGAAATTTACCGTGTTTCTGGAATTGAAAGTAAGCGGAGAGCTTGCCCTTGGAAATGCCTCATAAAAAATCTACGGCTACTGACCTGGATGACATTCTTTAATGACTTGATACTTCTAGAAATGTGAAATTTAGTAACTAAGTCACGTTTTGTAGAAAAAAAATTAACGTCTGTAACGATACATAGAATGCCCTGCAGAGCTGAACTACATACAATACCGCAAAAACACCGCAATATCGGGGAGGGGGGAAAGAGACTGGAAACAAACTGTAGGGTGTTGGGGCAGAGATATATACAGAGTGTCAAGGAAAGTCATGGGATAGGTCAATCACTCGAGAAGCATTGGGGTTATCGTATATTTTTATGTTAGTGTATTGCATAGGAAACCGTAATGGCGCTACACGATGAGACAGCTTTAGGGGGAGATTGACTTTCTTTTTTAAGGGGTACGGTCAGGCCAGGTTTTAGCACTACCACCTCAACTCGGTGTTGGGTGGTAGTGGTTTTAGATGTGGTGGTTGAGGTGGTTGAGGTAGTTGAGGTGGTAGTGGTAATGGTTTTGACGTGGGCAGCGTGGTCAATTGCCCATGGAGACATAATTTAGGAGCGGTCATGTGAAAATAAAATTAGGTGTAGTAAGAATGGCTTTTGAGGGCGGCATTCCCACAAAGAATTTCATATAGAATTCATATAAATGAAATTAATGTAATTTTGATATTTGTGAATAAAATCTTTTACATGATCAATAATCTGGTAAATGTAATAGTCTGTTTTGAATCCATTTAAAGTCTAGTTGGAGGATACGTATACTTAAAAATTATGAGAGGTCAGTGATTTTACAGCTTACAGCTTGCAGCTCGCAAATCATATAAAGAACGGCATGTTTTCTGAAGACCGGAAAACACCAGAGGGTGAAAGCAAAAAGAAAGGGATGTGAGACAGGAGGGTAGTTTGTTAGGCCATAAAGCATGAGAGTCTGGACAAATTAATGGATTGATCCGTCATTTTGTGTTGTTTATCTGCACCTTAGCTCGAAAAAATTTTACGCACTTTAGTTACAAGAAAAATATTACTTTATCAGGTTTTTGAACTTTTAGTGTACTAAACGTTATATTGCCGTGTGATATTCACCATTTCTTCATGGGATCGTGTTGTTGCTATTTATGGCAACGTCTTTGAAGAGAGCTTTCAATGTAATCAGGTACACGAAAATTCTTTTAACATTTTTGAAATATTTTTATAAAATTTCTTAGTTGACTATGTTGTAGATTTCTACGTTTCCGTAATCTAAAAACAGGACTCTGTTAGCGAGATGTTTGAATTCGTTTGCAGTCTGGTTTTTAAATTTCAAACATTCATTTCACAACCTTGAAATTTAGCTCTTAGATGCATGTTTGTAGTTCAATAATAACAAACATAAAAAGTTAAAAATATAATGGGAGAGTAAGAGGAGAAGTGGGTCAATAAATAAAATGCATTTTAATAATTTAAGGGTTTTAAACAGAAGAAAGCATCATGATTTAAAATACCAAATTTTTTAATTTTTGATTCAGTTGAAGGAAGAGGAGGGGGGGGGGGGTACAAACGTCAATTTTTTCATCATAGTTTTAGAAAAAAAGCGTTAATTTTTTTTTTTTTTTTAAATAATCTGGAAAGATGTCCCAAACCAATTACAGGAGAAGTAACAGTGCGCTTCAAGTGCATTAGACTAGCTGAAGAGAGGTGGGGGTTAGAAAAAGAGAGAGGGGTGAAAAGCAGTGTGACAAAAGTAATTAACTTACAATTACAAAAATATATGAGATACAGCATTTCTACCCAAATACAGGAATGTAAAGGCGGTGAAACTTAAGGTGCAGTAAAATATTTGAAGAGAGTATCACAAAATCGGGCGCATCGAAGCTAATGGGAAAATATTATTTCTTTTGAATTTTGGAGTGACTAGGGAAGAGGGAGCGGTAAAAGTTCAAACAGTAAGTTTTCGTAAGTTCTTTTTTCAGTTATAAAATGTGCATGTGTGTGTGTGTGTGTGTGTGTGTGTGTGTGTGTTTAAACGAGGTGCGTCTGTGTACGAAAATTAAATATTCAAGTGCAATAAAAAATTATGCTCATTGGCACCAGGATTAATATATCAAACTTTTTAATTTTTCAGTCACTGATGAGGAGGAGGAGGCCCATTGACAACAAGATCAAAATATCGAACTTTTTAATTTCTCAGTCACTGATGGGGAGGCGGAGGTGAAGAGCGAAATTATAAAAGGATATATTTTTTTACTTTCTTGATTGTAAAAATGTAATGAATAAAAGCCTCAAGCAATTTTCGGAGATACATACTTTTAACTCATAAAGGGGAAAATAACATGGTCATTTCGAGTTAAATAAAAAAATAGAAAATTAGGTTAGAAAATTTGGGGGTACAAAAATGTAAAAATATATATATTTGAATGGGATATCAAATATTCGCCCGCATCAAGACTAAGAGAAAAATGATAGGTTTTTCAGTTTTCCAGCCGGAAGGAGGAAAAGAGGTCAGAATTTTTTTTGTTTTTTTTATAGTTGTGTAAAAAATAATGAAATAAAAAATATAGAACAATGTTCAGAAAGATATCAACCCTCTCAAAAATATAGGGAAAATAGCACGCAGGATTTAGGTTGATAAAAAAATAGGGGGTTGGGTAATGGAATGTGTAGTTAAGAGTACTTCATCTACATACAGAATGCAAAATTATACAATATGCATTTTTATTTCGCCCTGCTTTTACCTTCAATTTAACACAATCACTCAAAATTTTCGAAATTTCTTTAATTCTAATCGTGACATTTTCTTCACACCCTTCCTTTTCTAAATAAATTGCAGCAACCGTGTAATTTTAGCTTATATATAATGTGATGTGATATATTCCTAAAAGAAAAAAATCGGATGTTTTCGTTCAATGTTTTTCAAAGCTAAAAATATTGAAACTAGACGTTTTTTCATTTTCTCCAGCAAAAAAGTTGTTTTTTGATGTTCCACGTGAAAGTTTCAATATTTTTTTCACCCCCCCCCCTCTTCATATACGAAACCCTTACTGAACTCTTAAGGACCTAAGTGTAGGTAGTTTTAATTTGTTTCAATAAATATTAAACAAATTTGATTTGTTGCAGAGTCTAAACGAAGTTTTTGGCGCCAGAATAATGTTGATAAACAAGGCATTTTTAAGTTTTATTCTAAATGTCAAAATAAATCGAAATCCCGGCACTGCTATGAAGATTTTATGGGCATTTGGTATTGAATCGGTCAGAGAGTAAGATGAGTCTAATTTTGTAAGTTTCCAAGTTTCGTTAAAAGTTTCATTCAAAAGAGTTTTGAGAAGTAAAATTATTCCTCTATATAATTTTGTTTTTAAGTACAAAGTTTGTTTTAAAATTCTAAGAACTATTTTGTAAATTGTTAAATGTATTTACACGCCCTCTCATCTAAAAAATCTGGTGTGGACAGCACATGATTTTGCCTGCAGACTCATATTCACGTTATCTTTATTTCTTCAATAATTCATTCTATTGAGTTTAATTGTGCAAAATAACGCCCATAATTATTTAAAATGACACTGAATTGGAAGTTTTAATTCCATTTTCGTTCTCATTTGGTAACTGAACTTATTTTCAACGGTGATATAGCAAAAATGTGAAACAGCTAAAATGTCTTGAGAACGGTGTAATGGGGTTGGTCTTATTCATTTCAACGTAAAAAATTACGTATAAAACAAGCATTAAAATGATATATTTGAGCATACGTAGCTTTTTGTTTTAGATTTTGATGATTTTTGAGTGCCACTTCTCAAAAACAAGGCAGGTTATTTTTTTCCGATTCATACCAAGATCTAAGCAGCACAAGGGTGACCCACAAGTGACTTATCTACCAAATTTTGTAAATTTTTATCAATTAGTTTTTCAACTAGAGTGGATAAAGGCAACTTTTGAGAGCCATTTCGTAAAAAAAAAAAAAATAAATAAATAAATAATAAAAAAAAAAAAAAAAAAAAAAAGGCGGGTTGTTTTATCCAAAATTATTCCAAAAACTAATTAGCACCAGGGTCACACACAAGTGACTTACTTACCTACCGAATTTTATTAAATTCGGTCCATTATATTTTGAGTTAGAGTGGATACATACATTGCACACACAGACAGGTAGACAGACAGATAGACACACACACACAGATGTCCCGCTAAAAGTGGTGTTTTCGTGTTCTGGAGGTCCCAAATCGAATAAATCCGTCAAAAACTCCAGTTGCGATTTTCGACATGATTCCAATACTTTCCCTATATACATTACCATGTATTGCAGGGAAAGTAAAAATCTGATGTGGGTAGCACATGACTTTCCCTGCAGATTCAAAGTCATATTTCCTTTATTCCTTTAATAATTTATTAAATTGAGTTTAATTGCACAAAGTAACACTAAATTTGCATTTTTAATTCAATTTCTGTTTTCATTTGGTAATTGGACATTTTTCCAAAAGTGGCATAACTAAATGCGAAAAATCTCATATCTCGAGAACCGTTAGTCCTAGAGTAATAGAGTTGTTCTTATTCATTTCTTCATCAAAAATTACGTATAAAACAAGTATTTAATTGATATATTTGAACATACGTAGCTTTTTTTAGATTTTGGCGATTTTTGAGGGCCATTTCGTAAAAAAAGGCAGGTTGTTCTTTTCCAATTAATACCAAAATCTAATCAGCACCAGAGTATAGTACAAATAACTTATCTACCAAATTTTGTGAAATTTGGTCAATTAGTATTTTAGCTAGAGTGGATACATGAAATTTTTACTGGCCATTTCGCAAAAAAAGGCCGGTTCTGTTTTTACGGATCGAACCAAAAACTAATCAGGATCAGGGTCATACTCAAGTGACTCCCCTACCAAATTTTATGAAATTCGATTCATAAGTTTTTGAGTTAGAGTGGATACATACATTACACAGACACACGGACACACCGACACACAGACACACAAATACACGGACACACAGACACACAGACAGACACACAGACATACAGATAGACACACACACAGACGTCACGCTAAAAATAGTTTTTTAACATAATACGAAAAAATACGATGAAATACGAAAAAACTAAAATATCTCGAGAACGGCTAGTCCTAGTGTAATGGGGTTGATCTTATTCTTTTCTTCGTTAAAAATTACGTATAAAACAAGCATTTATTGGATATATTTAAGCATACGTAGTTCTTTATTTTAGATTTTGCCGAATTTTGCGGGCCATTTGGCAAAAAAAGGCAGGCTACTTTTTTAAGAATCGTACCAAAATCTAATCAGCACCAGAGTGACCCACAAGTAACGTATCTACCGAATTTTGTGATATACGGTCCTTTAGTTTTTTTAGCTAGAGTAGATAGAAGCTTTTGCGGGACATTTCGCAAAAAAAGGCGGGTTCTTTTATCCCAAATCGTACCCAAAACTAATCAGCACTGGATTCGCCCACAAGTGACTTACCTACCAAATTTTATGAAATTCGGTCCATTAGTTTTTTAGTTAGAGTGGATACAAAATCTGCACAGACAGACACACTCACAGACGTCACGTTAAAAATAGATTTTTCGAATTCTAGAGGTCTCGAAACGTGTAGATCCGTCGAAAACTCGAGTTGCGATTTTCGGCACGATTCCAATACTTTCCCTATACATTACCATGTACTGCAGGGAAAGTAATAATCTAATGTGGGCAACACATGACTTTCCCAGCAGACTTATATCCACGTTCATCAATTTTAATTAAATCTAATTCACTTTTAATTAAATTTTCGTTCTCGTTTGGTAACTGGACTTATTTTCAAAGGTGGTGTAGAGAAAATACGAAAAATCTAAAATATCTCGAGAACGGCTAGTCCTAGTGTAATGAAGTTGGTCTTATTCTTTTCTTCGTTAAAAATTACGTATTAAACGAGCATTTAATGGATATATTTGCGCAAAAGTAGCTCCTTATTTTAAATTTTAGCGATTTTTGCGGGCCATTATGCAAAAAAAGGCAGTTTATTTTTTTCCGAATCGTACCAAAATCTAATCAGCACCAGCGTGATCCACAAGTGACGTATCTACCAAATTTTGTGAAATTCGGTCCGTCAGATTTTTAGCTAGAGTGGATACAAGCATTTGCGGGCCTTTTTGCAAAAAAAGCGGATTTTTTTTATCCCGAATCGTACCCAAAACTAATCAGCACCAGATCCGCCCACAAGTGACATACCTACCAAATTTTATGAAATTCGGTCAATAAGTTTTTTAGTTAGAGTGGATACAAAATCTGCACAGGCAGACAGACACACAGACAGACAGACACACAGACAAACACACAGACAGAAACACAGACAGACAGACACACAGACACACACACATACGTCGTGCTAAAAATAGTTTTATCGTATTCTAGAGGTCTCGAAACGTGTAGATCCGTCGAAAACTCGAGTTGCAATTTTCGACATGATTCCAATACTTTCCCTATACATTACCATGTATTGCAGAGAAAATAAAAATCAGCCAACAAATTTAACAAATTCTCTTGGCCTTGTGTTGTGTTTGAAGGATAGAATAAAACCTGCTGTGTTTAAAAGAGATAAAGGAAGACATAATATTTAGTTTAAAGAAAATTAGTTTATTAAATTGTAACTTCAAATTAATTCAAATTAACAAATACATAAACACTGCTCACAGGCAGGCAACTCAGGAAGAATTAACATTAGAATTTTAGAATTTTATCAACTTAGTTAAAATTAAGGAATTAGCATAAAAACTTTACTCAAAACAATCTATTTTAAATTCCATCAGAAAATCATTAACAAAAATATTAAATTTAAAGAATTTTAGAATTTACCCAGGCTCTTAAGAATTTATGAAGGTTTAGAAATTTGCTCTCAGAATAAGTTTTAGAATTTTAAATTTACAGAATAAAATTTAATTAAATGCATTTCAAAAAATATTGAGAATTTAAGAAATTAGGAGTTGAAATATAACAGCAATATTCACCAGCTGGGTCATCAGACAGGGGGGGAAAGTTCCAATTATTAGAGCTGCACTGGTTGGAGACAAAAAGTTCTAATAGTGGAGTTGACAGGTATAAAACTACACTGGTTTTCTTGGGATCCGGAGAAAATTCATCAGCAGAGGCCTAACAACTACTTCTGGATAACTAGAATCTTCTTAAAACTCCGACGTCATCGTCAGACGCTCCGTTCACATAACTCGCATAAGGAATTTTAATACACACTTTTCCGGAGAACTACTTCGTGAATTTCGCGATAAAAACTTGAAAAACCATCATTTAAATTAAAACTACAATGTTAAAAAAATAACGCGAGGAACTTAACGTTCCATTGAAAAGCTCGCGTGGAACATAAGTTCCATTCGAAAATCAACAACGCGCTTCTCGCGCTAACACACGACGAAGGATTTCAACAAAAAACTGAAACTGAAAAATTCTGCGCTCGTATTTATACGTGCGGCAAGAAGGGCAGAGTTTAGATAAACGGCAGCAATTAAAATTCGCTTACCGAAATTAGAATTGCCAAAATAATACTCATAATTCCGAGAGCAGACGATCCGTAAAAACGCGAACCAATTAAAATAAATCACGAATTCCAAAGAGGCGCGAAAACGCTTAGGTGGCGTTATTAATCGCAGTAAAAAGCCCGCAAAACAGAATTCCGAAAATGGCCGCAACTGAAATTTTTGAATTGCAGTGAGACATGGAAATAACCTGAAACTGAAGAACAAACGGAATTTCTAACCAAAATGGGAAAATGGGACATCAAATTAAAGGGAATTTTTAGGGGAATCAAATAAATAAATAATTTTTAAAATTTACAAATCAAAAGTAATATTAATTTAAGGAATGGAACATTTTTAATTAAGAATATTATAAAGAAAGTTAATTTAGAAGATCAAAAATATTCTAATTAAAGAATAAATGAAAAAGCCAATAAATATTATTTAAATATTACCAAATTAAGAAAATTGAGCCAGGGAAAATGAAATAAAAGTAATTTTTCAAACCTCCAAATTACATACATTCTAAAGCAACCCAACACATTCCTTCCACCTATCCCCCAAAAATTTTTCATTTGAAAAATGAAAAATTTTTGATAATAAAAATAAAATATCTATCAGAAGTTACCAATTTAAGCATAGCAATATTTATCCGAAATCAAGTTCTATTTCGGAATAAGCAATTTGTTAACAAACTATAAATTAAAAGAGAATTATATAACAATGAATAAATTTTTGTACATCAGATCACTAAATTTGTGTAGACAAAAGTAAAGGTAGAGGATTTGACATTGATTCTCATTAGCTATAAATAAAAAAAAATTTTTAAGAAAACATTGGACCAGCCAAATAGTTTTCAAAGAATCGAAACATTGAATTTTGAAAAGGTACCTTGAATAACCAGTGAGAAACAACTCTCACTTCCACTACAAAATATAAATACCAGCTGGAAAGAAAAAAAAAAGTGTAAATAGAGTGATCTAAAAAATAAAACAATGTACATAAGTTGTATAAAATAAATAAAATTTCAATAGAAGTGTCAAATGACAATTGACACAATAACAATTATTATCAATAAGTAACAATAATATACTAAAATTTCAAAGACACAAGTATCTATTCATGTCCATTCAGAACTACACATAACATCATCTGCATTCTGCAGTTATCTAATATACACTGCCACTTTTATCTTTGCAGTACTCTAATACTTTTAACGACAACAAATATATACCAAAAAAATATCAACATATGTGATCAGAACTTAGGTCATGGACCACGTAATTAAATGTTTGCAGAAATCTGCACTCTCAATAACAATAAATAAGTAACTATATATCTCTATCTATAAATATAATCAATTCATATAATCCAAATTAATCTTTTCTCAATCATTATCTAAATTCTGCAGTAATCTGCAATATCAATAACAACAACAAATTTTATCTTAAATCAACATCAATTAAATCCAGTTAATTAAATACATCAATTAAATCCAGTTTGCAGCATTCTGCAATGTATCAATAACAAATACACACACATAAAAATTATACATTTAAAAAAAATTATGTTGCGCAACAATAAAAAAAAATGTCATTCTAGTTTTTCCTTTGCCGTAAATTATATCTTTGTGTTGGAATTATATCATTCTCATGAGATGTATTACTTGCTGAATTATCAGATTGTGCACAAGAAAAGAACACAGAATCTCTTTCTGGAATTTTTGTTAATCTGTCAATGTGCACCAACTGAATATTTCGTGTGTCATTTACATGTTGAATTTTAAAGTTTACATTAGATGTTTTTTGTATAACTTTAAAAGGACCTTTATTGAGTTTGGAGAGTTTCTTACAATGTCCCCTTGGAAAAACAGGAATGTATAAATATACTAAATCTCCAACTTTTATATCTTTTATAACAGCAAACTTATTTCTGTATGTCTCTTGTGTTTTAGCTGCTTTAAGTAAGTTCTTCTTTACTATTTCAAAAGATTTTTTCATACGAACTGCCAAATCCTGACTATAATCACTAACAGTGGTAAAATTTTGTTCATTTAAATTAAAAAGAAGATGATGTGGCAAAATTAATTCTCTACCATAGAGAAGATTAGCTGGAGACTCACCAGTCGAGGAATGGATTGAAGTTCGGTGGGCCAGCAAGGCAAAAGATAAATGTCGATCCCAATCCTCTTGTGTTTCAGACACTAAATGACTAAGTGTGTTAATTATTTTACTGTTTAAACGCTCACAGACTCCATCCGATTGTGGGTGATAGCTAGTAGTGGTATGTTTTTCAATACCTAATTTTTCATACAACTTCAAGGCAGCATTCGAAATGAAATTAGAACCTTTGTCAGTGATAATGTGTTTTGGCACACCATGAAGAGAAAAGAAGTTTTCTAAACAATTTAAAATAGTTTCAGATTTAATATTGGTGATAGCATAAGCTTCTGGCCAACGAGTAAAATAGTCAGTAATCACTAGTATGTACTTATTGCCAGAGTAAGTTAGAGGCATGGGGCCAATACAATCCATAGCTATTCTTTCCATAGGGTAAGTAGAATTTGGAAACCTCTGTAAAGGAGCTTTTTGTTTTTGTTTAAATCCTCTTTTCTGTAAACAAACAGGACAACTCTTAACATAATTTAAAATTTGAACATACATCCTAGGCCAATAAAAGTGTTGCTGAATTTTCCTCAAGGTCCTTCTAAAACCACCATGTCCTGCAGTGATCGAATCATGACAATAATTTAGAATATCAGAGATTAAATTTTGTGGAACAACAATACGCTCTTTTCTTTGATATTTTAATTTAGGTTTTCTATTAGTACAATATAATACATCATCTTTTAAGAAAAACATTAAATTTTTAGGGAATGGGTCAATATTTTTATCTAAGCATGAACCAATTCTTATACAATTAGGGTCAGAATTTTGAGAATTACGTACTCTTAAAAGAAGGTTTGTATCAACATCCAGGTCTATAGTGTTTACTTTTACATTATTTACACATCTAGATAGATAATCAGCTGTTAAATTTAGGCGGCCAGGTTTATGAATAATTTTGTAATTAAACTGGGTCATGGACATTATCCATCGTGCTATCCTAGAAGTGGGGTCTTTTAATTTCAAAACATTTGAAAGGGAGGCCTGATCACAATAAACAGTAAAATGTTTTCCCAAAAGGTATTGCTTAAAATAGGATGTTGCCCAGACAACTCCTAAAGTCTCTTTCTCGACTGTGCTATAGTTTATTTCTGCATCTTTTAGTTTTTTGCTAGCATAAGCAATAGGGTGCAAAAATCCATCCTTTCCTTCTTGACAGAGAACTGCTCCAAGAGCAAAATTTGATGCATCGGTACATACCGAAAACGGTTTTGAAAAATCAGGGAGATGTAAAATGGGTTCTTTAAGTAATTCGGATTTTAAGGTTTGATAAGAATTTTCTGCTTCAGGGGTCCAAGAGAATTTAATATTTTGCTTAGTTAAATTAGTTAAGGGAAGAGCTTTTAAGGAGTAATTTTCAATAAATTTTCTGTAGAAGCCAGTTAATCCTAAAAATTGGCGAATTTGTTTTTTAGAGGTGGGTTTTTGAAAATTTTTAACAGTTTTTAAATTTGAGGGGTCAGGTTGGACAATACCTTCAGAAACTTGAAAACCTAAATAATTTATTGAAGATTAAAAAAAAATTGCATTTACTTGGCTTTAAACATAATTTATGTTGAGATAATCTATCAAATACTACCTTTAATTTCATTAAGTGTTCCTCAAAGGTTCTAGATGCAATAACAATATCATCTATGTAAATAGAAATTTGTAAAGGGGAAAGCTTAGCTAGGACGATGGACATAAGTCGTTGAAAGGAGCTGGGGGCATTTTTCAAACCAAAAGGGACTCTTTTCCATTCATAGTGGCCAAAAGGTGTAGAAAAGCCACATTTGTGTGTGTCGTCTGGGTGCAATTTCATTTGATAAAATCCAGATGTTAAGTCTAATGTAGAAAAATATTTCGCACCATTTAAACTATCAATCAATTCAGTGATATTTGGCAGTGGAAAAATATCATCAATAGTTTTATCATTTAATTTTCTAAAATCTGTTACTAATCTTAATGTTCCATCTGCCTTTTTAACAAACAGTACAGGTGCGGAGAATGGTGAATCACTTTCTTGTATAATATCATTTTCAAGAAGCTCATTAATTTGTCTATCTAATTCATCTCTTACATGATAAGGAACTCTATAAGGTTTTTGTTTAGCAGGAATATCATCTTTTAAGTTAATGTTATAAAAAACTGTATCACACCCCTTTAAATCTGGAATAGAATTAGCAAAAATATGCTTATAATCATTAATTAAACTCTCTATTTGTCTTTTTTCATTATAGTCTAAGTGTGAAAGATCAAAATTTCCTCCCCAAACATCAAAATTATCACCACTCTCTGCACTTGACTCAGTAATATTGTTAACTGAAAAGGAAGATACTACTGTGATAGGAACAATTTTTGCTAAATTTGAATGCTTATTTATGTGCAACTCATCAGTTGACAAATTCAATACTTTTACATTATATATATTAGATCTAGATACATTATTTACTGATCTAGCGACCAGAATTTTACTGTTATTTAAAGGCTCAATCATCACAGTAGGTGAATTAAATTTAACAATCTCTTTTAATTTTACTTGTATGAAAGCCTCCGATAGAGGAGGAATTGTGTATTTCCTAAGTGCATAGCACAAATTATCCTTATATATCTCAGAATTCAAAATATTTTCTCTGTTAATTTCATAATTATTAAAGAATTGAGTTGCATCAGATAATGAAAATGGTACAGATTCATCCTTAATTGCAAAAGGCACAGTTACAATATTATTGTATAAAACATTATTAGTAAAATCTATTGACATCTTATAACCCTTTAAAAATTTCACACCAAGTATTGCTGAATAATTACAAGAATCACAGTCCATAATATAAAAATCAACATTAAATATTTTGTTATTTAAATGTAAATTAATATTTAATTTCCTGGAAACTTTTATAATATCACTAGAGATGCCTTTTAAATTTATATTACATTTAGTTAATTGACTGTCAGGTATATTTAAATGAGATAATACATTTGTAAACAACACATTAATAGAAGCACCAGAATCAATAAGTATAGGAATATCAACATTATTTATCATACCAGAAATCACTGGTAGAGACAAATTCTGTAATGAAATCAAATTTGAATTTTGCACCACAGGTAACACCCCAAGGGCTTCAGAAGGTAAGTTGGAGTGAAAACTCCCTTCACCCTTACTTAGTTTAAATTTTGTTTTTCACTGTCGTTTTTATCACCCCTAGGTGTATAAAAAGTGTTGTATCTCATTTTAGGTTTAGTTTCATTTATGTCAGGCTGAAAGCTTTGATTTGGCTGATGGTAAAAAAATTGAGTAGGTTGTTGAAATCCTTGCATTTGTTGTGGAAAATTATATGAATAGTTTTGTGTAGGTTGTGGAAAAGAAAAAGGTTGTTGATACATTCGAGTAGGCAGAGACCTAGAATTTCTGTTGAACCTGTGTGATTGAGGAAATTTCCTACAATCCACACTTATGTGACCTAATAGACCACATGAAAAACACCTTCGGCTATCCTTTGTCACTCTAGTTTGAGGCAGCTGTGGTTTGGTGTTAATCTGAGTTTGCAACTCAGCAAGCCTTTTAGTGAGGTTCTCTACCTCCATTTTATTTCTCTTAAGCTCATCATGGAGCTGCTTATTTTCAGACTCTTCAAGACTCATTACATATTGGGGGTCATCCCCATGTTGCTTGCTCCACACCTCTTCCTCTGCCACAGCATACCTTTCTGCAGAGTCAAAACTCTTGTGGTTTTGAGGTAGGATTAGCCGTTTGAAATGAGGCTTCAAACCTTCAATGAAAACCGAGCACAAGACATCAAGTCTTTGCTGGTTTGCCACTCTGTCATTCAGTAAGGCAGGTAAAACAGTTTTGTATGAGGAAGCCTCAACTCTAGCAGCAAACTGACGCACAGATTCATTAGGTCTCTGATAACTTTGCAAAAATGCTCTCAAGTTACTGTGTAAACATTCTATTGAGGAAAATCTGTCGCGTAAAGCTTTAAGAATTTGAGAGAAAGATTTCTCTTCTTTTAACTTAGGATTATCTCTAATAAATCGTGCAGCTATGCCTGACAGTTTTAACTTTAAAACTAAGACCTTGTCTGACTCAGACCAATTTGCATGGTCGGCTAACATTTTAATCCTATCTATGTAATCCTCTAATGGGAGGCCAGATTCCTCTCCTGAAAACACTGGGATTGAATCTAAAAAGTCTCCTATTGAAGAGACTGTTTTAAAATTACTCATTACATTACATTTAGAAGAATCCATTTTTAATCCCTGTTCAATTAAGTCATTTTGTTTACTATTAACATTTGAATCAGTATTTTTGTTACAAACAGAATTTACATCATCAGAGGTTGCCTCAATGTTTACTTTAGAAGGTAAATTTCTTTCCAATAAGGACAACCAAGTTTTCTTGGTACTAGCAACCTGACTTCTGGGAATTAAATCCCAATCTTTACCATCGTTTGAATTTGTAAGAAATGAAGGAAATGGCTCTTTACCAACAAAGAACATAGCATATAATAAAGTTTCAAAAGGCTTATCTTTAGAGCCATCTCCAGTTTCGTCTGACCCAAACACAGAAACATACATACAGTTATTTTCTCTAACATCATCCATAATTGTAATACAATTGAAAGCTTAATACTACTAATAAATATTATTAAACATGAGAGCAATTTCTAGACTGGTACACGGCACCAAAACTACTGTTGTGTTTGAAGGATAGAATAAAACCTGCTGTGTTTAAAAGAGATAAAGGAAGACATAATATTTAGTTTAAAGAAAATTAGTTTATTAAATTGTAACTTCAAATTAATTCAAATTAACAAATACATAAACACTGCTCACAGGCAGGCAACTCAGGAAGAATTAACATTAGAATTTTAGAATTTTATCAACTTAGTTAAAATTAAGGAATTAGCATAAAAACTTTACTCAAAACAATCTATTTTAAATTCCATCAGAAAATCATTAACAAAAATATTAAATTTAAAGAATTTTAGAATTTACCCAGGCTCTTAAGAATTTATGAAGGTTTAGAAATTTGCTCTCAGAATAAGTTTTAGAATTTTAAATTTACAGAATAAAATTTAATTAAATGCATTTCAAAAAATATTGAGAATTTAAGAAATTAGGAGTTGAAATATAACAGCAATATTCACCAGCTGGGTCATCAGACAGGGGGGGGAAAGTTCCAATTATTAGAGCTGCACTGGTTGGAGACAAAAAGTTCTAATAGTGGAGTTGACAGGTATAAAACTACACTGGTTTTCTTGGGATCCGGAGAAAATTCATCAGCAGAGGCCTAACAACTACTTCTGGATAACTAGAATCTTCTTAAAACTCCGACGTCATCGTCAGACGCTCCGTTCACATAACTCGCATAAGGAATTTTAATACACACTTTTCCGGAGAACTACTTCGTGAATTTCGCGATAAAAACTTGAAAAACCACCATTTAAATTAAAACTACAATGTTAAAAAAATAACGCGAGGAACTTAACGTTCCATTGAAAAGCTCGCGTGGAACATAAGTTCCATTCGAAAATCAACAACGCGCTTCTCGCGCTAACACACGACGAAGGATTTCAACAAAAAACTGAAACTGAAAAATTCTGCGCGCGTATTTATACGTGCGGCAAGAAGGGCAGAGTTTAGATAAACGGCAGCAATTAAAATTCGCTTACCGAAATTAGAATTGCCAAAATAATACTCATAATTCCGAGAGCAGACGATCCGTAAAAACGCGAACCAATTAAAATAAATCACGAATTCCAAAGAGGCGCGAAAACGCTTAGGTGGCGTTATTAATCGCAGTAAAAAGCCCGCAAAACAGAATTCCGAAAATGGCCGCAACTGAAATTTTTGAATTGCAGTGAGACATGGAAATAACCTGAAACTGAAGAACAAACGGAATTTCTAACCAAAATGGGAAAATGGGACATCAAATTAAAGGGAATTTTAAGGGGAATCAAATAAATAAATAATTTTTAAAATTTACAAATCAAAAGTAATATTAATTTAAGGAATGGAACATTTTTAATTAAGAATATTATAAAGAAAGTTAATTTAGAAGATCAAAAATATTCTAATTAAAGAATAAATGAAAAAGCCAATAAATACTATTTAAATATTACCAAATTAAGAAAATTGAGCCAGGGAAAAAGAAATAAAAGTAATTTTTCAAACCTCCAAATTACATACATTCTAAAGCAACCCAACACTTGCATACGAATAATTTCTACTTGGATATACATTTGACAATATGTAAATATTACTTATTCTTGACCTAAATGGTATTCTTAATTTTTATTAACACTTTACAACAAAGTTGAAAAGTGTTTATGACTTTGTTCATTCTGTCTGTCTGTCTGTCCGTTAGCACGATAACTGCCGTAAAAATGACTTAATCAAAATGAAATTTTAGTATGTTGTTCTGACGGTCTATAGGACCTATGGGAATATAAATGAATAATATCACCCAATTTGTTTTGGATTGAATCCGGGTTGAAAAAATGAAATACATTGAGCCCTATGGGACCTAATTTTTCAAACCTTTTTTAAGCGGATTTAAAATTCACAAATTGCTTCGAAAATTTTAGATAATATTCAAATTGTTCCATAAAATATGTAAAAAAAAAAATTCAGCGAAATATATTCAGTAGTTTTAAAAAAAAAATTAAAATAATAATTACATCTCTTATATGAAGCGATCACGTGACCATGATATGAAAAGATCACGTGACCCACTTCAAAATGATACATGGCATCCATCTTGTCTAAAAATTGTGATTTTTAAAGTTCTTTTTAATTCATATTGAGTGTTGTATCCGTCCTAAAACCACTTTATTTTTCCTTAAATTCTGTGCATCTACATACTGAAACAACGCAATTACAATATATTTGAGTTTAAATGCTCATCTAAATTTGATTATTTCTACAACGAAGCCTATTTTTCACATATGTAAAATGTAAACAGCAAAATATGTAGAATGAGTTGTATTAGAATTGCTGTATATCTTTAACGCAAAAGTATTTAGCTCATGGAGTCTGCATAGCTGATATGAATGAAATATTCATTGATTTTACATAGAGAAGGACGATTTTTTTCGATGAAGTTTTAAGCATAGAGTTTAATTACTTGTAGCTCCATGGTCTTAATTTTTAAATAAAATAAATTATTATAGTATTGTGATGAATGAAATGAATGGGAAATTGTAATGAATGAAATGCTGCTCTTATAGAGAGAGCCAGGCGTGTTATTTTTTCTATGACGTCATTTGTATGAATGTCAGTTGTTTTCGATGACGTTTTCAAATATAATAAATTATCGTAGTATTATGATAATTCTAAAATTATTACCGAGGAATGTATCGCATTTTAGAGATGTTTAAACCTGGCAATTTATATTTCAATGCCGTCATTTGAATGAAGTTTATATTTTTCTATGAAAGTTTAAATTTTCAAATATAATAAATTAATGTAGTATTGTGATAAGTTTTAAAATATTACCGAGGAATGTATTACATTTTAGAAATGTTTAAATACAATTACATTGAAGTTGGAAAGTGTTTCATAGTCAATGCTTTAAGCATGATTGATCTTTCTTGTTGATTATGAGGTAATACACACTTAGTAAAATATTAGATACACAATCTTAGAATTTCAAACTTGCGCACTCAAATATTGTGGATTTTTTTTTTCCAACCGCACTCCATTTATTTTTATAGTCAAATGTAATCATCAGAGTTATTTTTCAATTACTTACGTTACGTGCCTCTCTGATATTTACTTTTCCAAAATCAAGGAAAAATTAAAAAATTACGCCTTTCACCACCAACTATGTCATAGTGAATGATAAATCTGATGTGGGAAGCAGATGACTTTCCTTGCAGACTCAAATTCATATTTTCTTTATTTCTTTAATAATTTGTTAGATAGAGTTTTATTGTACCAAATAACACTAAATTTGCATTTTTAATTCAATTTTTGTTTTTATTTGGTAATTGGACATTTTCCCGAAATCGGCGTAACAAAAATGCAAGAAATCTCAAATATCTTGAGAACGGTTAGTCCCAAAGTATAATGGAGTGTGTTATATTCCTTTCCTCGTCAAAAATTGCGTATAAAACAAAAATTCATTTGATATATTTGAGCATATATAGTCTTTGTTTTTCGATTTTGGCGATTTTTGAAGGCCATTTCGTAAAAAAGGCAGGTTGTTCTCCGAATTGTACCAAAACCTAATCAGCACCAGAGTATCCCACAAGTAACTTATCTACAAATTTTTGTGAAATTGGGTCAATTAGTATTTTAGTTAGGGTGGATACATGAAATTTTTGCGAGCCATTTCGTAAAAAAGGCAGGTTGTTCTTTTCTGAATCGTATCAAAATTTAATCAGCACCAGGGTGACCTACAAGTGACTTATGTACCAAATTTTGTAAAATTTGATCGATTAGTTTTTCAGTTACAGTGGATATAGGCAATTTTTGAGGGCCATTTCTCTGAAAAAGTCGGGTTGGTTTATTCCGAATAGTACCCAAAACTAATCAGCACCAGGGTCACATACACGTGACTTACCTACCACATTTTATGAAATTCGGTCCATTCGTTTTTGAACTAGAGTGGATACATACATTGCACAGACAGACAGACACACCCACAGACGTCACGCCAAAAATAGTTTTTTCGTATTCTAGAGGTATCGAAACGTGTAGATCCGTCAAAAACTCGAATTGCGATTTTTGACATGATTCCAATACTTTCCCTATACATTACCATGTATTGCAGGGAAAGTAAAAAAATCTGATGTGGGCAGCACATGACTTTCGCTGCAGACTTATATTCACGTTCTATTTATTTTAATTAAATTTAATTCCCTTTTAATTCAATTTTCGTTCTCATTTGATAACTGGACTTATTTTCAAAGATGGAGTAGAGAAAATACTAAAAATCTAAAATATCTCGAGAACGGCTAGTCCTAGTGTAATGGCGTTGGTCTTATTCTTTTCTTCGTTAAACATTACGTATTAAACGAGCATTTAATGGATATATTTAAGCATGCGTATTTCTTTATTTTAAATTTTGGCGATTTTTGCGGGCCATTTTGCAAAAAAAGACAGGTTATTTTTTTCCGAATCGTACCAAAATCTAATCAGCACTAGCGTGCCCCACAAGCGACTTATCTACCAAATTTTGTGAAATTCGGTTCATTAGATTTTTAGCTAGACTGGATACAAGCCTTTGCGGACCATTTCGCAAAAAAAAAAGGCGGGTTTTTTTATCCCGAATCGTACCTAAAACTAATCAGCACCGGATTCGCCCACAAGTGACATACCTACCAAATTTTATGAAATTCGGTCAATTAGTTTTTCAGTTAGAGTAGATACAAAATCTGCACAGACAGACAGACACACAAACAGACACACAGACACACTCACAGACGTCACGCTAAAAATAGTTTTTTCGTATTCTAGAGGTCTCGAAACGTGTAGATCCGTCAAAAACTCGAGTTGCGATTTTCGACATAATTCCAATACTTTCCCTATACATTACCATGTATTGCAGGGAAAGTAAAAATCTGATGTGGGCAGCACCTGGCTTTCCCTGCAGAATTAATTTAATATATTCTTTATTTTTTTAATTATTCTTTGGATTGAGTTTTATTGCTCCAAATAACACCAAATTTGCATTTTTAATTCAATTTTTGTTTTTATTTGGTAATTGGACATTTTCCCGAAATCGCCGTAACAAAAATGCAAGAAATCTCAAATATCTTGAGAACGGTTAGTCCTAAAGTATAATGGAGTATGTTATATTCTTTATCCTCGTCAAAAATTGCGTATAAAACAAAAATTCATTTGATATATTTGAGCACATATAGTCTTTTTTTTCGATTTTTGCGGGCCATTTCGTAAAAGAAGGCGAGTTGTTGTTCTCCGAATTGTACCAAAATCTAATAAGCACCAGAGTATCCCACAAGTAACTTACCTACCAATTTTTGTGAAATTGGGTCAATTAGTATTTTAGCTAGTGTGGATACATGAAATTTTTGCGGGCCATTTCGCAAAAAAAGGCGGGTTCTGTTTTTACGAATCGTACTAAATTCTAATCAGCACCAGCGTTGACAACAAGTGACTTATCTACCAAATTTTATGAAATTTAGTCGATTAGATGCTTTAGAGTAGAAATATATAATTTCTGCGGGCCATTTCGTAAAAAATGGCAGGTTGTTCTTTTCCGAATCGTACCAAAATCTAATCAGTACCAGGGTCAACCATAAGTGACTTATCTACCAAATTTTATGAAATTTAGTCGATTAGTTGAGTTAGAGTGTAAATATACAATTTTTGCTGGCCATTTCGTAAAAAAGGCAGGTTGTTCTTTTCTGAATCGTATCAAAATCTAATCAGCACCAGGGTGACCTACAAGTGACTTATGTACCAAATTTTGTAAAATTTGATCAATTAGTTTTTCAGTTACATGGGATACAGACAATTTTTGAGGTCCACTTCGCAAAAAAAGGCGGGTTGGTTTAGTCCGGATAGTGCCCAAAACTAATCAGCACCAGGGTCACATACAAGTGACTTATCCACCAAATTTTTTGAAATTCGATCCATTAGTTTTTGTGTTGGAGTGGATACATGCATTGCACAGACAGACAGACAAACAGACAGACAGACAGACAAACAGACAGACAGACAGACACACAGACAGACACACACACAGACGTCACGCTAAAAATAGTTTTTTCGTATTCTAAAGGTCTCAAAACGTGTAGATCCGTCGAAAACTCGAGTTGCGATTTTCGACATGATTCCAATACTTCCCTATACATTACCATGTATTGCAGGGAAAGTAAAAATCTGATGTGGGCAGCACATGACTTTCGCTGCAGACTTATATCCGCGTTCTCTTTATTTTAATTAAATTTAATTCATTTTTAATTCAATTTTCGTTCTCATTTGATAACTGAACTTAGTTTCAAAGGTGACGTAGAGAAAATACTAAAAAGCTAAAATATCTCGAGAACGGCTAGTCCTAGTGCAATAGGGTTGGTCTTATTCTTTTCTTTGTTAAAAATTGCGTATTAAACAAGCATTTAATGGATATATTTGAGCATATGTAGTTTTTATTTTAGATTTTGGTGATTTTTGCTTGTCATCTTACAAAAAAAGTAGGTTATTTTTTTCCGAATTATACCAAAATCTAATCAGCACCAGGGTGTTCCACAAGTGACTTATCTACCAAATTTTGTGAAATTCGGTAAATTAGTTTTTCAGCTAGAGTGAATACAAGCTTTTGCGGGCCATTTCGCAAAAAAAAAGGCGGGTTCTTTTATCCCGAATCATACCCAAACTCATCAGCACCAGATTCGCCCACAAGTGACTTACCTACCATATTTTATGAAATTCGGTTCATTAGGTTTTTAGTAAGAGTGGATACAAAATCTGCACAGACAGACAAACACACAGACAGACACACACACAGACGTCACGCTAAAAATAGTTTTTCGTATTCTAGAGGCCTCGAAGCGTGTAGATCAGTCGAAAAGTCGAGTTGCGATTTTCGACATGATTCCAATACTTTCCCGATACATTACCATGTATTACAGGGAAAGTAAAAGTCTGATGTGGGCAGCACATGACTTTCCCTGCCGACTTATATAGACGTTATCTTTATTTTAATTCAATTTATTTCACTTTTAATTCAATTTTCGTTCTTATTTGTTAACTGGACTCATTTTCAAAGGTGGCGTAGAGAAAAAACGAAAAAACTAAAATATCTCGAGAACGGCTAGACCTAGTGTAAATAGGGTTGATCTTATTCTTTTCTTCGTTACATTATGTATAAAACAAGCATTTAAAGGATATATTTGAGCATACGTAGTTTTTTAATTTAGATTTTGATGATTTTTGCGGGCCATTTTGCAAAAAAAGGCAGGTTGTTCTTTTCCGAATTGTACCAAAATCTAATCAGCAAAAGAGTATCCTAGTACCTTATTTACCAAATTTTTTGAAATTTGGTCAATTAGCTTTTTAGCTAGATTGGATACATGAAATTTTTATGGACCATTCCTCAAAAAAAGACGGGTTCTGTTTTTACGAATCCTACCAAAAACTAATCAGCACCAGGGTCTCATCCAAGTGACTTACCTACCAAATCTTATGAAATTCGGTCTATTAGTATTTTAGTTAGAGTGGATACATACATTGCACAGAGACACAGACAGACACACACACAGACGTCACGCTAAAAATAGTTTTTTCGTATTCTAGAGGTCTTGAAACGCGTAGATCCGTCGAAAACTCGTGTTGCGATTTTCTACCTGATTCCAATACTTTCCCTATCCATTACCATGTATTGCAGGGAAAGTAAAAATCATATGTGGGCAGCACATGACTTTCCCTTCAGACTGTTATTCACGTTCTCTTTATTTTAATTAAATTTAATTCACTTTTAATTCACTTTTCGTTCTCATTTGGTAACTGGACTTATTTTCAAAGGTGCCGTAGAGAAAATACGAAAAAACTAAACTATCTAGAGAACGGCTAGTTCTAGAGTAACGGGGTTGGTCTTATTCTTTTCTTCGTTAAAAATTACGTATGAAACAAGCATTTAATGGATATATTTGAGTATATGTAGTTTTTTATTTTAGATTTTGACGATTTTGGAGGGCCAATTTGCCAAAAAAAGGCAGGTTATTTTATTCCGAATCGTACCAAAATCTAATCAGCACCAGAGTGCCCCACAAGTGACTTATCTTCCGAATTTTGTTAAATTCGGTCCATTAGTTTTTTAGCTAGAGTAGATACAAACTTTTGCGGGCCATTTCGCAAGAAAAGGCGGGTTCTTTTACCCCGAATCGTACCCTAAACAAATCAGTACTAGATTATCCCACAAGTGACTTACTTACCAAATTTTATGAAATTCGGTCAATTAGTTTTTTAGTTAGAGCGAATACAATATCTGCACAGACAGACAGACACACAAACAGACAGACACACACACACACACAGACGTCACGCTAAAAATAGTTTTATCGTATTCTAGATGTGTCGAAACGTGTAGATCCGTCGAAAACTCGAGTTGTGATTTTCGGCATGATTCCAATACTTTCCCTATACATTACCATGTATTGCAGGGAAAGTAAAAATCTGATGTGGGCAGCACATGACTTTCCCTGCAGACTTATATTCACGTTCTCTTTATTTTAATTACATTTAATTCACTTTTAATTCAATTTTCTTTCTC
This sequence comes from Amaurobius ferox, assembly GCA_951213105.1. Lineage (NCBI taxonomy): Eukaryota > Metazoa > Arthropoda > Arachnida > Araneae > Amaurobiidae > Amaurobius > Amaurobius ferox. The sequence goes on along the minus strand of OX578133.1, from coordinate 148,753,057 downwards.
GTTTGATAACTGGACTCATTTTCAATGGTGGCCTAGCGGAAAAACAAAAAACTAAAATATCTCGAGAACGGCTAGTCCTAGTGTAATGGGGTTGGTCTTATTCTTTTCTTCGTTAAAAATTACGTATTAAACAAGCATTTAATGGATATATTTGAGCATACGTAGCTTTTTAGTTTAGATTTTGACAATTTTTGCGGTCCATTTTGCAAGAAAATGCAGGTTATTTTTTTAGAATTGTACCAAAATCTAATCAGCACCTGGGTGACCTATAAGTGACTCATTTACCGAATTTTATGAAATTCGGTCCATTAGTTTTTCAGCTAGAGTGGATACAAACTTTTACGGGCCATTTCGCAAAAAAAGCGGGTTCCTTTATCCCGAATCGATCACACAGACAGACAGACACACAGACACACGCGCAGACGTCACGCTAAAAATAGTTTTTTCGTATTCTAGAGGTCTCGAAACTTGTAGATCCGTCAAAAACTCGAGTTGCTATTTTCGACATGATTCCAATACTTTCCCTATACATTACCATGTATTGCAGGGAAAGTAAAAAAATCTGATGTGGGCAGCACATGACTTTCCCTGCTGACTCAAATTCATATTTTTTTCTTTAATAATTCATTAAATTGAGTTTAATTGAACAAAATAACACTAAATTGGCATTTTTAATTCAATTTCTGTTTTGATTTGGTAATTAGACATTTTTCTAAAAGTGGCATAACTAAATGCGAAAAATCTCAAATATATCGAGAATGGTTAGTCCTAGAGTAATAGAGTTGTTCTTACTATTTTACCCATCAAAAATTAAGTATAAAACAAGCATTTAATTGATATATTTGAACATACATAGCTTTTTTTAGATTTTGCGATTTTTGAGGGCCATTTCGTAAAAAAGGCAGGTTGTTCTTTTCCGAATAATACCAAAATCTAATCAGCACCAGAGTATCCCCCAAGTCACTCATCTATCAAATTTTGTGAAATTTGGTCATTTAATATTTTAGTTAGAGTGGATACATGACATTTTTGCGGGCCATTTCGTAAAAAAAGGCAGGTTGTTCTTTTCCGATTAATACCAAAATCTAATCAGCACCAAAGTATCGTACAAGTAAGTTATCTACCAAATTTTGTGAAATTTGGTCAAATAGTATTTTAGCTAGAGTGGATAAATGAAATTTTTACGGGCCATTTCGCAAAAAAAGGCGGGTTCTGTTTTTACGAATCATACCAAAAACTAGTGAGCAGCAGGGTCATACCCAAGTGACTTACCTACCAAATTTTATGAAATTCGGTCCATTAGTTTTTGAGTTAGAGTGGATACATACATTGCACAGACAGACACACAGACAGACAGACAGACGGACAGACAGACAGACAGACACACACACACACACATACGTCACGTTAAAAATGATTTTTTCGTATTCTAGAGGCCTCGAAACGTGTAGATCCGTCGAAAACTCGAGTTGCGATTTTCGACATGATTCCAATACTTTCCCTATACATTACCATGTATTGCAGGGAAAGTAAAAATCTGATGTGGGCAGCACATGACTTTCCCTGCAGACTTATATATTCACGTTCTATTTATTTAAATTAAATTTAATTAATTTTTAATTCAATTTTCGTTCTCATTTGAAAACTGGACTTATTTTCAAAAATGGTGTAGGACAAATACGAAAAACTAAAATATCTCGAGAACGGCTAGTCCTAGTGTAATGGGGTTGGTCTTATTCTTTTCTTCGCTAAAAATTACTTATTAAACAAGCATTTAATGGCTATATTTGAGCATACGTAGTTCTTAAGTATAGATTTTGATGATTTTTGCGGGCCATTTTGCAAAAAAAGGCAGGTTATTTTTTTTCTAATTATACCAAAATCTAATCAGCACCAGGGTGGCCTACAAGCGACTTATCTACCAAATTTTGTGAATTTCGGTCCATTAGTTTTTCAGTTAGAGTGGATACAAGCTTTTGCGGGCCATTTCGCAAAAAAAGGCGGGTTCTTTTAACCCGAGTCATACCCAAAACTAATCATCACCAGATTCGTGCACAAGTGACTTACCTACCAAATTTTATGAAATTCGGTCAATTAGTTTTTTAGTTAAGAGTGGATACAAAATCTGCACAGACAGACAGACACACACACAGACAGACAGACACAAAGACACACAGACACACACACAGACGTCACGCTAAAAATTGTTTTTTCGTATTCTAGAGGTCTCGAAACGTGTAGATCCGTCGAAAACTCGAGTTGTGATTTTCGGCATGATTCCAATACTTTCCCTATACATTACCATGTATTGCAGGGAAAGTAAAAAGTGGGTTTTTTCTTCCAGTCTTGATGCACCTCAATTGTTGGGCGCCACTCGAATATATTTTGATTTTTTTTTTTAATTTCTACCTTTACCCTTACATTTTATTACCCATGCCTTCTTTTTTTTAACCAGCTGAAAGTACCAGCGTCTTTTTTTCAGCAATTGGGTTGGATTTGTGAATCTTTGAAAATTGTTTGATTTTTTTTTTCATTACTTTTCACAAACTCGGGAAAACAAAAGTTTATTTTCAATTTTATACACCCCCTTCCCGCTGCTGCTCTAAGTCTACGGACGAGTCGGGTGGTCTGGGCTTTCGACACCCCCTTCCCGCATTAATATTTTTTTTCTCTGAGTCTTATGAGTTGATGCGGCACTTTATTTAATTACCACATTCCTCTTTTTTAATGATTTTCTTTCATAAAATTTTGTCGATAAGTCACTTGTAGGATACCCTGGTGCTGATTCGATTTTAGGACGATTCGTGAAAAAGGAACCTGCCTTTTTTTGCGAAATTGTTTAAAAAATATTTGTTTATAATTGAATGGGTGATTACCATAAGATAAACAAGAAAAATCAATCATGCATAAAGCATTGATTATGAAACACTTTCCAACTGAAATGCAATCCGCTGAATACATCGCATATCTAAAATGCGATACATTCAGCGGTGATATTTTTAATTATCACAGAACTACAATAATTTATTTTACTTGAAATCTTAAAACTTCATCGGAAAGAAATGAACTTTATTCAAATGACGTCATCAAAATATAAATCGTCTGGCTCTATGTAAAAGCAGCGAGTAATTCATTCAGATACTTTTATTCCAGACTCCAGAGTTAAATATTTTTGCCTGAAAAAAAAAAATTCAGAAATTCTTATACAACTCATCTTACAATCACTTATTCACATTCTGCATCCATTAAAATTAGGCTTCGTTGTAGAAATAATCAAAGTTTGATGATCATTTAAACTAAAAAATATTATAATTGCGTTGGCGCAGAATATAAATGCAAAGAAAATACTCAAAAATAAAGCGGTTTTAAGGACGGATGCAACACTAAATATAATATAAAAAAAAACTTTTAAAATCATGATTATGACACAAGATGGATGCCATATTTCATTTTGAAGTGGGTCACGTGACCTCTTCATATTATATGGGTGTCATTATTATTTTAATTTTTATTTAAAAAACTGCCTAACATATTTTGTTGAAATTTTTTATATATTTTATGGGATAATTTGAATATTTCTTAAAATTTTCAAAGCAATTTGTGAATTTTAACTTCGCTTAAAAAATGTTTGAAAAATTAGGTTCCATAGGGTTCAATGTATTCCATTTTTTCAACCCGGGTTCAATCCAAAACTAATTTAGTGATATTTTTCATTTATATTCCCATATGTCCCAAAGACCGTATCAATAACATACTAAAATTTCATTTTGATAAAGTCATTTTTACGTTAATTATTGCGCGAACAGACAGACAGACAGAATGAACAAAGTCATAAAAACCTTTCAACTATGTTGTGAAGTGTTAATAAAACGCAGGGGAAGCAGTTAATAATAGATGCGAACGATTTCATAGTGTTGGCTACTAATCAATTAAAACTTTTTTCCTTTTTTAATGGTATCAATGTAAATTTAAAATGACTTGTTAATTAATAGGAAATATGCATGAGAATTGTAAAAATTCCTTTAAAACGCATTTAGAATTCTTGAAAATAGTTTTAGATATTTTGTACTCAAATATGAAGGATATCAAAGTATAACTTCAATATATTAAATCTTTTAGAGTCCTTTAGTTTCTATGATGCCCACAAGATAAAAATAATAATAATAATAATAATAATAATCTGGTGTGGGCAGCACATGGCTTTTCCTATATAATGCAATGGATTTACTTCTTTCACAATGAAAACATGATGCATAAGATCTAGGGCGCAATGTTTGTAAGGTTGAATTCTATATTTGGCGCCTTTCTGGATGACATCATGTAAAACTATTTCGTAGTACCTAATTCACTTATATTTCATACAAACTTAAATTGACAATTATCAACACTGATAGCATCCTCAATAAGCAATATAGCCCATATATTAAAATATTTTAATAATTAATTCATCAATTAGGCGTCATTTTCATTAACTTAGCGTCATTTTTGCAATTTTGACAATATTTTCGTCAATCTGGGGCGAAATATCGCTAAGTTGGCGATATTTCGTTAGATTATTCGCCAAGTTCGTCAAAGGTATCACCAAATGTTACAGACATACGGAAAGAAGAGCATTTCTTATATACTAGAAGGTATGCTCGTAATATGACGGAAATCAGAATTGGCGAAACATAACCTCCCATTTGGCATCATTTTTATCAATTTAGCAACAATTTTCCATTGGCAACATTTAATAACGTCACCAAGTTGGCGACGTCCCTCTAAATTCTTCGCTACACGTAACGGGCAGACGGATAAATGGGTTATCTTATATTCTATTCTTATGTTCTTCCCAAAATATAGAATTTTCATCAATTAATCATCATTCTATTGCTTTAGAGTTAGTTTCATAAACTTGGCGACATTTTTATCAATTGAGCGATATTTTCGTCAATTTGGCAACATCTATAAACTTCACTTAGTTGGCGATATTCCGCCAAATCAGTCACCAAAATTTTGCCAAACGTTACTGACAGAAAAATAGGTTATTTTTATAGTAGATTCTTATATTCTTTCCAAGATATTGATATTAAAATATCTACTATTTTAATAATTAATTCACCAATTTGGCATCAGTTTCGTTAGCTTTACATTTTTATCGATACTTTTGTCAATCTAGACGAAATTGCTAAATTAGTCATTAAGTTTATCGCAAAGCTTTACAGACTAACGGAGAGAATAGTATTTTATTTCTTATATATGTAAGTAACTGTTGGCGAGTTGTTAGGCGTCAAAGTACAAAACTATTGAACACAGTATCTTCTCTCGCGAATGGAATGAACTAGAGATACACGAGAATGATGCTAACAAATTTATCGCATAATATTGTATATAAAAAGTAAGCATATTTCGCAATAGTAATTCTTTTTTTTAATTTTATGTGTCTTTTTTGTGATATTATTTGAAAGAAGTGCAATATCTCGAGAATGGTTCATACTAGCATTCTGAAATTTGTGTCAATCTTTTTCTAAGGAAAAATTACGTAAGTAATGGGCATTTACTTAAAGCTATTAAAGCTTCTGAGTTTTTTCAAAATTTTATTCGGAAATTTGGGAGTCTTCCAAACATTCGATTGTGTTTAGATTCAATGGGCTTCCAGTATTCACTGCTTCTAACTTTTGTACAAAATTTCGTTTGAAATGCTCCATTCGTTCGTGGGATATCGTCTCCACAGTGTCAAGGACACACACAGAGACATCACCTCAAAAACTCTCAATTTGCGTTCAGGGATGCTTGAAGCGTGCTATGCCATCGAAAACTCATATTCGAATTTTCGACCCCGTCACAATACTTCCCTTATACATTATACTAGGTATATAAGGAAGTAAAAACAGGCTGCATTTGCCATTTGTACAAAATTTGTTTCAGGGTGAGCATCAGTAAATCTTCTGCTCTATCCGAGCTTTGTTAACTATCGCAGATCACGTTTTTCGCCGAAATTCTGCTCAAATAGTTGAGAAATAGTTTCTAAAAAATAAAATGCAATACTTAGATTTTAATAAAACTAAATTTAATACTCAATAAAATATAAAATATATTTTTTTTTATTTTAATCAAAAATTTTTTGGTGCTGCCATCTGTTAATTCATACAGACTATTTTTATTTTTTATTGAACATTTTTAAATATCTATTCCTTCTAATACATTTTTAAATACAACAACTGATCATATATAAGAATACCTCAATCACGGAAAGGTAATTTCTTATTCTATAAATTTGATAAGGGGGATCTGAATGTACATGACTGAGGACTGCAGCTTTGTTTTCAAATTCCTTTGTCTTCAAGTCCAAGTTCAATTACCTTTCTGTGATTGTGGCATTATTATATATCATCTGTTGGTCCATTTCATAGCGTATTAGAAGGAACAGACATTTAAAAATGTTCATTATAAAATAAAAATAGTCGGTATGAATTAAATTGCGACAATAGATGGCAGCACCAAAAATATTTTGGATTAAAATAAAAAATATATTCTATATTTTATTGAGTATTAAATTCAGTTTTAATATAATCTGAGCATTACATTTTATCTTTCAGAAAGTATTTCGCAACTGTTTGAGCAGAATTTCGGCGAAAACCGTGATCTACGAAAATTAACAAAGCGCGGATAGGGCAGAAGAGATGTTATTATGCCGATTTCGCAAAAATTACTTTTGTGCATTTCGCCAAATTTCAAAACCATCGACAGGTTGTTTTCGTTAATGAGTAGCAGCCTAAATTTGTACGAAGTTGCCCTTCATTTGGTTCAATAGTAGAAGGTTGAAAAAGGTTTCAGAGTTGAGAAAGTATTAATTCAAAATTAAAAATAACTGATAATAGCATTTCTAATCCTGGAATTTCGGAATCAAATTTTTGATCGGGATTACCATCTCTAACTTTGGTTGATGTTTTCCTTCGAATAATCCCTTGAAAATAAAACTCCAATAAAGTTTTCATTAAGCTGATTAGTTGTTTTCCGTCTACTTTATTCCGTTTCGTAGTAATGAATTTGTGGTCAAGTATTGGGGCCCGCTTCAGCTATGATGGATAGGATAGGTGTAGTATAATTAAGCTATACCTAATTATTACAACTGCATCTGGGATTCTTATAAGAAGTCCAGATGCTATACTGGGTGCCAGAAAATATATGTAGGAAGGTGAGGTGCTCAGATTGACAAAACTTATTTATTTAGGAGAATGTGCTTTGCAGTCTTTCATGCTTCGAATAGATGAATTTGCTTGAAATGCAATCATTACATAGCTAAATATCTGTAGGCTGTTTTCGTGCTCAATAAAAATGTTTTTAAAGATCTTATAATCTAAATTCATTAAAACATTTTATAGCAGTCTAACTTTCTCCCTATTCTTTACAGATAAGTATAGTGCAAATCTAAAATTTTCCATCCAAACATTGACGTTTTCCTTATCCTTGTGATATAATACTAAATCTGTATTTAATACTAAAACATTCCGGATTTCCTTTGTCTTTTACAAATTACGTTTATACTTGTACAAGGTTTGTACTGGACGTATGTAGGATGAGCATCCAATTAGAAGATTTTTAGACTTACATCTCTAGTAACTCGTAATGTGAACTATGAATTCTCTTTAAAAACTATATAAAAATAATAATAATAGTATATTTTGTATCAAAATGACAATAGATGACAGCACCATAACCTATTTTCAGGATGAGTTTCTATTTCCCGGGTGAGAACAAGCCTTTATAAAAGCAAAAGAGAGAAAATAAATACAATACATATATTGTATTAAGATTATGTCAATAGATGGCAGCACCTACACTACACTTGTTTTTATTTTTTTAATGATCAACTGGATTTTGTTATTTTCTTTTATAAGAAATCAATTTATTAAATGTTTATATTGCAAATTTGCGACAAAATTCCATTCATAACAGTCAGAGTGAGTTTGTTTCTTGTGTAATTGTTTGGTCTAATGTGCAATATGTTCAATTTAAGTTTGATCTAAGTTTAAGTATATTTTTAGTTTTTATGAATGGTATTATTTTAGAGAATTTTACAACTTTCAAAGAAACACGGAAAAGTAAATTAAAAATATATTGGCATTGTTTATTCGAATATATATATTCAAATAAACAATGACAATAGATTAACGAATATATATATATATATATATTTGTTTATCCAGATGCACGTGCTTAGTATAGTATAGAGATTCATATTTTTATTTGTAATGCATTCTCAGTTTGTGTTCTGTCTCTATTGTTGATTTTGCTGACAGCCATATATATTATTTCCCAAGACAAAAATTATCCTACTTTCCATAAACTTAAACTTTCATTAATGTTAAATTAATCTAATATATTATAGAATAAAAATGATTACTTATAAAAATGATATATACTATCCATCCTTTATAAGTTTGATTAGCAATATATGTAAATTTAAAGTATTAAATCCTTATTTTTAAAATTTTCATTTTAGTACACAAATAGTAATAAAATAGGTTGCGAGTTTTATATTTATAAAATGTTTTTATTAAGAGGGCTCTGCTTCCTACTTGCTGACACTCATCAGCCCCCAAATCTCAAAAACTATCCTTCCCTCCCATCGCAATCTTTTTCTTTCCCCCTGCTATGCAGGCACTACATGATTGTTGGACTCCCCTTTTTGTTCCCTGATGCTCTGCAATTCTCAGATTTCGCTTCACAAACTCTTTCACCCAACCTGTAAATTGTAAATATTTGATGATGTAAACTATGTTAAATGATGCGGATTTTTAGCACCACTTCTATTTCAATGTAGTCATTTTTAACACTTTACAACATAGTTAAAAAAGTGTTTATAACTTTATTCATTCTGTCTGTCTATCCGTTTGCACGATAACTACGTGAAAATGACTTTATCAAAATTAAATTTTAATATTGTTGAGACGATCTGTTTTACATATGAGAATGTAAATGAATAATATCATCCAATTAATTTTGGATTGAACCCGGGTTGAGAAAATGAAATACATTGAATCCTATGGGACCTAATTTTTTAAACATTTTTTAAGTGAATTTAAAATTCACAAATTGCTTCGAAAGTTTTAGGAAATATTCAAATTATCTCATAAAATATATAAAAAAAAATTCAGCAAAATATATTCGGTAGTTTTTTAAATAAAAATTAAAATATTAATTACACTCATATTATATGAAGAGATCATGTGACCCATTTCAAAATAAAATATGGCATCCATCTTGTGTGAAAGCCCCAGGCCGTCCGGCTCGTCCAGAGGACTTGGAGCAACTAGATTAACGACCGGGGCATCCATCTTGTGTCAAAATTGTGATTTTTAAAGTTCTTTTTAATTTATATTTAGTGTTGTATCCTTCCTAAAACCGCTTTATTTCTGTGTATCTATATTCTGTGCCAACGCATTTACAATATATTTCAGTTTAAATGATCATCAAACTTTGATTATTTCTACAATGAAGTCTAATTTTAACATATACAGAATGTAAGCACATCAAGCTGTAAGATGAGTTGTATAAGAATTGCTGATTTTTTTAACGCAAAATTATTTAGCTCTGGAGTCTGGAATAAAGCTGATATGAATGAAATATTCATTGATTTTACATAGAAAAGCAGACGATTTTATAACATTGACTTTTTCGATGAAGTTTTAAGCATAGAGTTAAATTGCTTTTACCTCCATGTTTTTAAGTAAAATAAATTATTGTAGTATTGTGATGAATGAAAGGAATGGAATAAAAGTGTATGCATGAAATATTTACTGCTTTTATGTAGAGAGCCAGGCTATTTATATTTTGATGACGTCATTTGAATAAAGTTCATTTTTTTCGATAAAGTTTTAAGTTTTCAAATATAATAAATTATTGTAGTATTGTGATAATTTAAAAAATATTATCGCTGAATGTATTGCATTTTACGTGTTTAAATAAAATTGCATTGCAGTTGGAAAGTGTTTCATAATCAATGCTTTATGCATGATTGATCTTTCTTGTTGTTTATTGTTTTCAAATCTGGAAAAGTATATATCCTCATGATTTTTTCTAACAAGCTCCTGCTTCAACAATAGTTTAAGTTGGTCCCAGTGGCCGCTCATAATATGTTGAGGGGGGCACTCATCATTGCTCATTTATGCTATTTATGCTTATATATGTGTTATATATATATATATATATATAATAATAATAATAATAATATATATAGAGAGAGAGAGTATGTGTATATGCATATACTTATTTTGGGCATAGCGACGGGTGTATTAAGAATGTATTAAGTAAACGATGGATGTATTAAGTAAAATAACATACCTTCCACCTGCTCGCTCGTTCATAAAATTCCTGGACACATGTGGACGCATCCCTCATGGTAAAAACATTACATAGTCCTAATTTACATTAAAGTAAAATTGTGGGGGCTAGTTAAACTAAAAGTTATGCCCAGGGGGTTGACTAAAAAGATATGCATATTCTAGTGACGTACAGATAGTTCAGAGACTATAGCCACCAGTAAAATCAAAATCGATGGATTAGGAGGCTAGATAGCAAATTGGAAGGGGGGGAGGTAAATGAAGTAAAAGTTGCACTCAGGGATTTGTCATGGTAAAGATGCATATTCAGGTGACATGTACAAATGCTACTGAGACTATAACCACCATCAGAACCAAAATCGCTCAATTGGGAACAGATATGTAAAATTGTGGGGGATAGTTAAACTAAAATTTACACTTGGGCAGGGTTCCCACTAAGTTAGGAAAAGAGGGGGAGAATTTCTCTCCTTCCAGAAAATTTTGGGAGACATTTTCTGCCATAAGGAGAAAAACTTAAAATTTCATTTTTTTTTTTTACCACACTAATTTAGAAAGTAATAAAAAAGAAAGCATTAACTATAACTCATATTTTTCGACATTTAAATTTTATCCGGTGAAAATTACTTTATAATGAAAACAAATATTTGTTTTGTAAAACAGAAGTTTTCACTAAAAAGAGTAACAAATATTGATCTTTAATAAAAAACAAAATATAGCAATGAATTATATTCCTGTTAAAATGGTTGTCTTTTTATTTGCCTAAATCATTGCTTTAATTCCACTTTTTGGAAAATATCTCTTCATAGAGTTCATACACATTTTTCAAAATAAAAAGATTTGTATTATGCAAATATAATTAAAAATTAACCTTAATAATTAGCCATAATATGAAAATAAGCTAGTTTAGTCGATCTAATATGCAACATTTAAATGATGGAGATGGATGGAAAACGGTAATAACGTACTCTCAGCAATTCAAACGAAGTAACTGAATCGCACTGTTTATGCGAAAATCAATAAGAAATTAACCAAAATAATTAATTAGAATATGAAAATATGCTAGTTTAGTCGATTTAATATGCAGCATTTAAATTATAGAGACGGATGGAAAAATATACTAACTTACTCTCGGCAATTCAGGTGAAGTAATTAAATTGCGCAATCACACTGTTTATGCCAAAATAATTAAGAAATTAACTGTAATAATTAATCAGAATATGAAAATAAGCTAGTTTAGTCAACCAAAAATGCAATATTTAGAAGATTGAGATGGATGGAAAAAAAATACTATTGTACTCTCGGCGATTCATGAGAACAAACTGAATTGCGCAATCGCACTATTTATGTGAAATTAATAAAGAAAATAACATTTTAGTGATTTATGCTGAATTAGACAACTTTTGAAAAAGTATATTTATTACTTTCATAAAATAAGCGATCACGATCTTAATTTACATTACACGTAGCCTTAAATCTCCATTAATTTGATTGGTATTACCGTGCATTTTATTATGTATTTGCTACGATTCAGGGAATGGTAGAAATCATTGCTAAAAAAGCAGAAAATTGGTGTTTCCGAGGAATTATACCATGTCTGGATAATTGATAAATTTCAAACAAGAAATGCCGAAGAATTTTGTTGGTAATCCGGAGGCCAGAGAATTAATGAAAAATTCGGAGTCTCGGGCCAAAATCCGGAGAATTGGCACGTCTGCATCGGGCATCGGATTTTGCGGTATCCAATTTGAAGGAAAAAATAATTTTAGCCCGGAACTGAAAAGAGAGAAATTCTCGCGCAGCCTAAATTTTTAAGCAAGATATTTTATGGATTTCACAAGAATCTTGCAGGTTCGCGCTGAAATGGGATCCCTGCACTCGGGGGTTGACACAAAAATATGTATATCCAGATGACATGTACAAATGTTGCTGAGACTATAGTCACCAGCAGAATCAAAATCGCTCAATTAGGAGCTGAGATGTAAAATTGTGGGGGCTAGTTAAACTAAAAGCTCAGGGAGTTGACACTAAGAACGCATGTATATTATATCCATCAAATATGTATATCAAGATGAGACGTACATATGGTGCAGACTGCAACCATCAGCAGAATCACAATCGCTCAATTAGGAGGCGAGATGTGAAATTTGGGGGGGGGGGGGGGGCTAACTGAAGTAAAATTTACACTCAGAGAGTTGTCACAATAAAGATGCATATCTAAGTGATATGTGCAAATGGTGCAGAGACTATAGCCGCTAGCAGAACTACAATCGCTCAATTGGGAAACGAAATGGAAAATTGTGGGTCTAGTTAAACTAAAAGTTACGCCCAGGGGGCTGACTCAAAATATGTATATTCAGGTGACACGTACAGAGGGTTCAGAGACTAACCATCATCAGAATCAAAATCACTTAATTAGAAGCTAAGATAAGATATTTGGGGGCTACCTCAAATAAAATTTATGACTGGGGGTATCTGAGCAACATAATCACCAGTGGGAGGTCAAACTTTCGAGGGAAATGATGTTAGATAAAAGGATAATGTTGAAAGTCTGATTTTAAAGTGTTTTTTTTTTATAAATATTTAGAATTTCTTTAATTTTTAGGTATTTTGAATGTTAAATAACTGAAAAGTAAAACAACTGGGTAGGTCAGGTGACCCCTCAAACTAAATGTCCGAAACAACACATTTCTGAAAGTGTCACTAAAAGTAGCCTATTGGTCACAGATATACCAGAAATAGGAAACTCTGATGTTTAAAGAACTAATTTTAAATCAAACATATTGAAATTTGTCACTAGCAGATCAGCCAGAGCACAGAACTGCCACAAATCAGAAATGACCCTTTCCTGAAGGACATAACCACACTACATTAGAAATGACAAAATGCGAAACAACTTCAATAAGTAAGACAACTAGATAAGTAAAGGGATCCCTCAAACTGAGTGTCCCAAACAACACATTTTACTCATAATGGACAGAAACCCTTAAAATATAATAAACAATCCCCACCACCACACACATATTTAATCCACTCACTTGTTAAAATATTTATTTAAACTTCCAAATTCATTCATAAAAAAAAAAGATGAGAAAGAGAACACACACATTCTTAAATGTAGAAAATTGAAGCCAAATGAGTGAAACCGAGCCAGTTTGAGAGGTCCCTCTTCATGTTTTACTACTCTTCTATTTCTCTTTGGTAAGAAGCGCTTTCAAAACGTGACACATATCAAGTTCTATAACTGCAATGTCTGTTTTTTATCACTCCAAATTTCTAATCTTGTTCTTATACCATTCGTTCATTTAGGAGAAGCCGGAAAAGGGACTCGGCTTTGACAAATATCCCTGTATTGTTCCCTATGTTTTGAAAATTTAATGCACTACAGCTTTCGTGGATCTCCTTTCTCTCACAAAAGCTGTAGTGCTGCCATCTAGTGACATATTGCATCACTATTTTCAATTGAATTGAAAATTCAGGTTTTTTCCAAGAGAAATTGTGATAAATCTATATAACTAAAATAATAATTTGGGGTGTTTACTCAATGGTGCCGTGTGTCCCAGCGGCCTCTCCAATAACTGCCCCTGGTAGGTCCTGTTCCTGATGATGTGTAGGTAAGATAAAGGAGGTTGGATACATAGGGAGGTAAAGGCAATTGGATAAATAGGGAGGTAAAGGAGGTTGAATCATAAGGAGGTTTGATACACTTATAAAACATCACATATATTCGGAAAATATGCTTAAAATTTTTATTTTAGAAAGTCATGTTATTTAAATCTAGAAGATAAAGTATCACTAGACTCTTCTGAATTTAGATTTGAAATTTTTGGGTCTCCTGAGAAAAGAGTTACTTTCACATAAAAAGAATTTGCCATGAGACAGTACAATTTGAGCTAGGTCATAGTAAGATTAGTATGATAATATGGAGAGGATTAATACCCCAGATTTGAGGTTTGTTACAATCAAAAATCATACATTACATTTTCTAATTTATTTATAAATTATCTCAGCACACTGTTTTAAAAACTAAAAAGTTAATATTCATGTAGGAATGCAGGTATTGTCAAATAAGTCTGCTAACAATAAAAATATTTAAGCTCTTCAAATAAATATAATAATGAGCTTTTGTCCGGTGATAAAACTCTTTTAATTTTCCCTTTTCTCTGTATTTTTTCTTTTTTTATATAGAAATAAACTGAATACTACTTTGAAAATCAAACATGTGCAAGTTGTCTTTTATTATTTTTATTTTTAATTAGAAATATATCAAACAGCCCCCTACAGTATCAAGTACAATACCCTTATCAAATATATATTATTGGGGAGGTTTTATACCATTGCAGTGGGTCATTGTAACTGTTATAACTTAACTGAGAACTTTTATTAATTACAAGCAATTATTTTATAATAGCAGGAGTATATTGCTTAATTTAGAATATAAATATTATTTACATCAATTTTACATTAAAAGAAAAAAAATGTATAAAACCTCTCCTATAGTTTACTTTTAGTATGATGGTTATGTTTCAAAATAAATTCCAGTAAAACATTTCCAGATTTTATTAATTTCATTCAATGAGTGAAATTACATTATAACCAATATCAATAATTATATAGTCATGGTGAACAGGGTTCACAGTTTTCTTTCACATCAATTGCCACAGATAAATATATATTATTTATAAACAATTTAGTAATATTAGTTTAATAAAACAATTGAAAAGTTTTTAAATATAATCAAGAATAACTCTCATATAACTATAAACAAAATAAAATTTATAATAATATAACCAAGAATATATCTGCATTGGTTAAAATTGAGAATAACTCTTTTCCAAATTTATAAAAGAATAACAGTTTATTTTAATTAGATAAACAAATACATAACCAAAACATTTCTGTGTCCAAGTGGAGAGTACGAAAATATTTCTCAAGGCAAAAAATGCCTTCTACTTTTGTTGCTTATTTAAAAAAATTACAAAAGTTATCTTTTATGAAAAAAGCATTGTCTGTAGCAATGTAAGAAATGCTTTGACATTTTAATTTTATGGTTATGTCTTGCTGAGATTTTCGTCCTGAAATAAAGTAAAAAAAAATCCCTCAGAATAAATATTGCCCAGCTTCTTCCAGTGTCCAAGTAAACTACTAATGCTTGATATTTAAGAAGAGCAACCCAATCCTTTGTGTGTTTTGAGCATACAGTCATAGTCATAAAAAATATTCAAAAATTATTTTGAACAATTGAAAAATAATTATTGTGTTTAATCAATGTGTATTTTTAACAAGCTGAAAACATGTCCAATTTTGAAGTATAAAAGCCATTCAGTAGATGATTAGAAATTAATGTCATCTCCAATTGTGACCAAGGATATTTTGATTTTTAGACATGGAATCATTTGATCAAAACTAAAAGATTTTATGGCATGAAACCTTTTTAATTTGAAATATTTACTGTAATATATATTTTTTAATTTGAAGACATGCATGGACAAGTTTTTTTTTTTATATATTGCAATCAGAAATTCATATTTACTTCCATGAATAATGACAGAAATTAAAATATCTTAGTGTTATAAAATGCCAAGGAGTCAATCCATGGTCATATTAAATGAAAATAACTCCATTGAAGTTTCTTTCAATACTTTTATTGCTGGAAAATGCATTTACGATTATCTACCATTTCTTGAAAAGGAATTTACTATTTCTAATATAAATAGTCGCTTCTAAACATGTGTTACATAAAGGCACAATTGTACCTAAATGCAGATAAGCATCATTATCTTCATAAATGAATATATTGTACAAGACTGGCCCAATAAAACTATTGAAATATGGTCATCCGCCCAGCGGAGTATGTAAATTTTCCACTAAACTAGTGAAAAGATTCAATATGCACAAAATAAATTAAATTAGAGCATTTGATTTATAAAATAAAATAAAATTTGAGCATTTGATATATAAAAACAAACATGATTAGAGCATTTGAATCAAACACAGAGTTCGGTTGCAAATGAATTATAGTAAAAGTGATCATAAAATTTTATGTCGTGCTGTGTGTTTTGAATGAACACACTTATAACTCAAGTAGCAATCTAAAATGGAATAAAATGAGAAATACGGAGTAAAATAGCTTCATAGTATTGAATAGAATACCAGTACAAGTTTGAAGCAGAAGAGTGTATTCAGGTATAAAGTAAACACTTTTACCAATTGTTGCCTCAAGGCTCAATATGATGTTTATTTACACATTATTATTGAAATTTCTTCTAAAGAAAATGATCAGAAAATATATGTTTTTAAACAAGAAAATTAATTATCATACAGACCGTTAATAAATTGAAAAAGTCGCTTGGACTTAAAAGCTATCCAATTTTCCCATAAAAAAAATGATGATTCATTGTAAAATATAATTTAATGAAAGAAACATCAAACATTCACCTTTCCTAAACTTCTAACTGCATATGGGTGGAATAGTGACTAGAAAAATCACAGATGAAACTTTGATAGCAAATGTTTAGGAAAATATAATGAAATGTGATATACATACACACTCAATTATTCTATACTGAGATACTTTATAATATCTGATATATTATCTATATAAATTTCAACATTGAAGATAGTAATTTATCTCCATTAATACATAAAATGGAGATAGTTTTAACAAGTGAATTGTCTGCAATGTTAGAAAAGTCACATTATAAGCAGGACATAATGAGAGGGAAATAATGTTATAATAAAATCAATCAATAATTTATAGTGTCATAACTATGTAAAGTAGTAATAGATTAGCACACTGCCCATAGGACTTGAAAAATATATACATTTTTTCATCCAATGAAACTATAATACCCAAATTTAGTAAATATGATGAAACAAAAATAAGATAAATATAGTCTCATAAATTGAAGAAGGAATAGCCATTCAGAATATTTATCTTGATATTCACAAATATCTTAAAATTATATTATATGCATACTTCAATGAAATTTTCAATTTATATTTTAAGCATTAATGAGAAATATAAAATTAAGTGTTTTAATAAATGTTGAAAAGATTTTGAAAAACACAAAATTAAACAGTTAAATTTTTAGCTTTGGATTATTTTGACACTACATCTATATACCAAAATGCAATCTCTTTTTTCCTTTTATTGTACAAATTCAAATAATTTTCATAAACACATAATTTTAGATAATGTGGATTTACATACTTCATACAGCAAAAAATGCTTAACTGAGTATTTAGTAGTAACTAAGTATTCAGTACACATGACAAATATATGTCTCACTAAAATGTTTAAAAATTTTTACAAAATATCATATTTAAATCTTTTGTAAATAGTCCTAAACATTAATCCTCCACTTTAATGAATATTTATTGAACTTCAATGAATATTAATATAAGTTACTAATATTAGTTATTATTATATTAGTAATTAATATTAGTATATAATTTAGCTTATACTAATATTAGTCACTAATATTGAGTTATTAATATTAGTTATTATTTAGTTACTTATTAATATGGGTTATTAAAATCAGTTAACATTTTAAGAGAATCATTAATTTTGTGTATATGAAATACATTTAAGAATTTGATTGTTTGCGTTCAATATTTAAGGAAAACACATCCTTAGCTTCAAAATTCTCTAACAGTGCAAAAATATTATAATAAATTCATGTTAATAAATTCATGTTGAAAACATTCTTAAAATAAAATAAGTGAACTTAAAATACATTTGAAGGTTATTTTCATCACACTATTCTTCAAAAGAAGAGGGATAGTTGAATAACAAAATATATTGTAGTTAAAATATTGTAATAGTCAACTATTTCCATCACAGTTCTCAGAAAATCATGCCACATGTAATATATTTTAATGCTAAAACTATAATTCATGTATAAATTGAAAGTAATTTTAATATTTGGTGTGGTGTTAATGAAATATTAAAACCACAGTTTAAGTATTATTTAAATATCTTGTATTTAATTTTAAAGTCTGCAAAGCCTAAAAATCTCTTGCCTCGACTAACTTGTACATTTTTACAGTTTTGTCCATTAAAAGTTTTGTTTGCTTATTTTCAAATATTTTCATCAAAATCGATTTTGCCTAGAGTTCGTGGCCGAAATATGTAACGAATATAGTTTAAGCACAAACATCTGTAAATTGCTCTAAAAATTTTTTGATGATTTTTCAATTAATATTATTCTAAAACTATAAAATTTACCTTTCACTAGAATGTAACCAAGATGCACTTTTTCATTTTTTTTTTTTAATAAGAATGTTGATTAGTTTAAAAAAGTAACTGATGCTATTAAGGATTTATTTCATTGTCGAGATTATCTACTTTGCGGGACATGTAATCATTTCATTTTATAATTTAATATTACAGATGACCCATCTGTAAAATTAAATGCTGGTAATTATGCATTTTAAAATATTGGTAAGATACCTATAATGGATATTTTACCAACATTTTATAATGCTGGTGAAATATTCATCTGTAATGATTCATCTGTAATATTAAATCATAAAATAAAATCCAGTATTTTGAAATTTTAAAAGCTATAAATTTTTGCAGAACAGTCTTCTTCTCTCCTATTATGTCACAAAGACTTTCTTATCTTATAAGGAGACTAGTCCTCAATTCATTTTGTTCAACCCCATATTTTTATTGTCCCTGCTAGATTATATTTATAGTCTGATTTAATAATATCCTCACTAACTCACTAACATAGTTTCCTCACACAGTGTTCAATCCACCATTTGCAAGTATAACCGAGACAAAAAATATATAGGCATTGAACTACAATAGTTTAAAGAAAAATATTTACTGCATTTAAAATTGCCTCAGCAATATGTACCACAATTTCCGGAATTTTTTTTTATGTAAGTTAATGTGGTGTAATCTTAGTTCAAGAGGCAGGACAAAAATTGTTAATTCGAAAACACTAGGTATTGATTATCATTTATTTTCATAAATAATCCTCACCAGACAGTTAACTAAACCTGCATTAATTACATAATGAGAGCATAAGGAAATAGAAGTTAGCATTAGGATTGTGCTCCCAATGAAGATATAATAGCATTCATGGACCAATATCACATCAATGTTGGCCCAATGCAGATTCATGAACCTATTCAGTCCATGAAGGATAGCATATACCTGCAATGCAAGCATGAAAACTTGCATGGACCACATTTTTGCAAATCTCTATGGAGACCAACAAATTCATCCCTACCTTGCATCTGGTTTCAAATTTTTAAAGATTGAGCTCGGATAAGGCTTCAGTGGTTAAATTTGTACTTAACCACTGAAGCCTATCTATATGAGCATTTCCATTTAAACCTATCTATATGAGCATTTCTATTTAAACCTATCTATATGAGCATTTCCAAATCTTAAATTACAGTCAATCCATCGCTTCAACATAAACCTGGCCATTGCAGCTTTGTACAGCCTGAGCTTACTTAATTTTTTAGAAATTTAAAGTGGGATGTGGGATAGGAATTGAATTGGTCAGTGTCTAGAAATTTGCAAAATTATGTCCATGAGATTTCATGCTGACATGTGCATAATAAATGCGAAACTAGTCTATGGATGCTGTTATTTGCAGTAGGAGCGTGATCCTACATTTGGTATCTATAGGAGAGTCTTGTGAGTATGGAAGTTTATATTGTTTTGTTTAAAAGAAGTTAATATTGTTTTGTCTCTATGATGAAAAAGCTTGTTGCATCATTAAGAGAAAATTTTTGCATTGTATATTTTGTGGAATTCTAGAAAATTATATTTGGAGAATAACATACAATTTCGAACTATACAGAATTTACAAAACTTTGGATTTAATCAAATACAGTAAAATTAATAGAATAAAATGGGCAGAGCATTTTCTAAGAATGGATAACAGAATCAAAAAGAAAATATTTATGTCCACATCAATTGGGAAAAACCTAGAAGACCTAAGTTGAGATGGATCTATTGCATGGACAAGAACCTTAGAGTGTTAATATAAAAAGTTGAAGAATTTTTTCAAAAGGAATCGATTGGAAGAAACTTCTGAAAAAGGCCAAGGCCTACAGTGAACTGTCGAGCCACTGATAATGAGGAGGATTGTTTTGTTTATCTGCGGCACTTACTGAATGTTATCTTTCACTTTACTTTTTTATTTGTCTTTGTGTATTTTCTCAACTGAGATGATTACACCACTGCAGCCCTTCTTCCAGAAATTTTGGTACTTATTAGTCTTTATATTAAATTTAGTATCATAGTATATCGAAATATATATAGTTCTCAGATCGATAAAGAAAATATTTGTCACCATGAATGATTTTTAATGAATGAAAAGCAATATATACGCAGGAAACATTTGGTTTTAAAAATCAGTTTTTAAATGTATCACATTCCATGCAATTTCCTGAAATAGCATGAAACATTCAGCAAATATCTGACTAGATAATATTGCTTTATTTGGAATTTGTTCCAAAGAATTCAGATGAAAAATCATCATTTCCAAATGAGAGACCTCGCTGGAAGCCATCCTAAAAGAAAAAAAAATATGCTTATATATTCAGTATAGAAGCATATGATAAAGTAGATAGAAAAAAAATGTGTAAAATAAGTAGAAAGCAAAAACTAAATATCAAAGTAAAACAATAGATAAAAATAAGTATAAATCAATAAATAAGAATGAGTGTAAAGCAATAAGTGTAAGTATAAGCAAAAGTAAGTATAAAGCAATAAGTGAAAATAAGTATAATTAAAGTGTTCTTATTTCAAAGGATCTCTTAGTCAAAAGTAAATCAGTAGAATATTGGTCGAAATATGCTGAAGTGTTTTTATGATGGTATGTAAGTTTAAAAAAGCCCCACCAGATAATATTTAGAGATGAAGATGGTAAAATACATCAAAATTATGTGATCTTGAAGTATGTAACTTTGCAGTAAATGAACTGAAAAATAGAACCCTGAATTATGATAAATAAATTTTCTTTTCTTTTAAGAGTTAATTTTCCAATCATACATAACTGCCCTTGTTTTCATTGAAACAGTTTATGTCAACAAAAAATTGCTGTAGCGACTGTAATGCTGCAACTGATAATGACTGTTCTATTGCTCTTTTAATCAACTGCTTTAACGAAGTATTCTTATTTCCAGTTTATTTATGACAGTAACTTGGAGTATAAATTTTCTATACTAAATTAAGTTAAGTAGGAAATATTTATAACATAATTTCATATTTGCAAGAAATTCTTACTCTCATTTCCGAAAGTCTTCTGTCAACTTCTCCAATAGCAATTCTTAAATCCTCTTCTTGAACACTGCCAAAATTGCCCATTCCAAAAGGATCATATGCTGCATTGAGCTCAGGCTCAAGGGAATCTAAATACAAGCATAAAGATGAGTTTGATACTGTATTATTATGCTTATCTCAATATTTGCAATTCCAAGAAAATGCAATAGAAAACATATGCATGATTTTACTTCATAGTGGTACTTGAGTTAGAATATTTGCTTACTATTGTTCCAAGGCTGTGAATAAGCTGAGTTTCCATTGTACGAATTTTCAAGTTCTTTGATATCCTCAAGAAATTCATCATACTTATTGATTTTGGGTTCTTCCTCAAATTCACCCAACAAATCCTGAAAACACATTTAAATATACTTATGGTTACATTAGGGAGTAATCACATTTCACACTACATGCTTGCATGATATACAAATTCTATACATGTATCAAGCAGGATGATTGGCCTGCAATGACAAGCTAAAAAAAGGAAACATGCAATGAAAGAACCAAAGCTAATGCAAGCAATAGATGAGCGAGCCTCTGTTTATGGTAATCTGTACAACTTGCCCAAGCATCATACAAACATGAGACAAAATTATTTTGATATAGCTCTGCGAGAACTTTAAAATGTGACTTAAATGAACTTTCTGAACTGAAAATTAAAAGATATAATGTTATAATATTTGGGTAAAGTTAGTGATTCTGACATTTTACTCTTTCTGCTTCTAAGACAAAAATTTCAACCAAGCTTCAGTGACTTGTAATTGACGGGTTTATTAGATGTTTGATTTATCTGACAAATAATGAGCTAACTTAAAATCCTTTATATATTTTAATTAAGAAAATTAATTGCAAGACAAATTTTTAAACTAAGCTACAGTATATAACTCATCAATTTTTTTAGGATTGATTTACCCAACAGATAATTAGGCAATTTAAAATCCTTCATAAGTTCACTTTTCAAAAAATTTTTAATAATAAAAACAGTCATTTAATACAATATTTCTGAAGAAAGCAGTAAGATAATTTCATTTTCCTCCTTCCTCTGCATAACAGGTGGAATTCTGAAAATTCACTCGCAAAGTTGAAAATAATTATTGGGCCGCTAGCTTAAAATATTTGTCAAAAATTTAAAAATTGCCTCACAAGTTTATGATAATCAGAAGGTATAGGCATTTTTTACAGTGTCTGAAAATTTCATTTGTAAATAGACAGACATATTGTGAAGGATCACAATTTAATAATGAAATTTCATTTTTGGACACTGAAATTGAGTTTTATTTTTTAATCGGTAAAAATTGGAAAATAACATCAGAGATACAAAGTAAGCTTTATTAGCATCAGAAAATGTTTCTTTTATGCTTTCTGTAAAATATTTCATTTAAACTTCATTTAATCGCAACAACGGTAAAAAATGGATGAAAACAAACTTCAACATTTAATAACTTCAAAAGTTAAAATCATAGCAACTCAAGTGAATATGATTTTAAAAGATAATTGTACATGCTTTAATACTTTAAAAATTGGATAATTATTTTTTGAACTACACATGCTTTACCTTAAGTTAAACTCCAACAGGATTTAATAGTCACAGTTTGTCATACAGTTTTTAATCAATATTAATTGAAAAAGAATTTTATATTCTTTATAAAATGATAAGGATTGAAAGAAATGGATAATTTGAACACACATTAATAAACCCCCTACACAATATTCACATTTATGGTCTAATTGAGTTTGGTTACCTACGCATGCGTGGCAGTCCTATTCTTGCACTTTTTAACCCACCCTTACCCTTAGTCATATGATGTCTACATCATGCACTCAGTGATTAAAACAGTGAGTAAACTACCACTCTTTTGATAAGGATATTTAACTTACAATCGAAAAATTTAGACATTTAAAATGTATTATTTCTTAGATTAGAATTAAATTAATTCAATATTGGTTAACTAAAGAATATTTTTATTATTTTCTTATATTGTTGTATAGAAAAAATTCCCGGCAAATTTTTTAACCTGAAATTTAGGTGAAAAAATACATTTAAAGGCATCCTGAACACATTTTGAACATTTTTGTAAATATTTCATTAGTATGTGTGTATCATCTGTGAAGTAAGTGCATACATAAGTGCTCAAGAACGAATGCATGTATCACTATGAAATTATATATGTAGGTGTATTCCCATAGGCACCCATAGAACTTTTTCCAAGGGGAGAGGGGCAAACTCAAGGATAGGGTCTACAACATGGATGAGTTTGATGTCTTCCTTTGTGACCTCAAATACTCAGGTGAGGACAAATACCCCTTGCTCTCCCCTATGCTCATGTGTATTCTGTAGAAAATTGTAACAAGAAAGATCAATCATGCATAAAGCATTGATTATGAATCAGTTTCCAATTGAAATGCAATTTTATTTAAACATCTCTAAAATATGATACATTCAGCACTGATATTTAAAAAATTATCACAGTACTACAGTAATTTATTGTACTTGAATACTTAAAACTTCATCGAAAAACAAAATTAATGTTATTCAAATGATGTCATCAAAGTATGAATTGTCAGCTTCTTTATGTAGAATCAATGAATATTTCATTCATATCACTTATATTCCAGAGTTGAGAGCTAGATAATTTTACGTGAAAAAAATTCAGCAATTGTTATACAACTTCCCTTACAACTGCTTCATTTGTTTGCATTCTGCATACATCAAAATTAGGCTTCATTGTAGAAATAATCAAGGTGTGAATTAAGTTTAGTGATTGTTTAAAATAAAAAATATTGTAATCGTGTTTGCACAGAATTTAGATACATAGATAATATGCAAAAATAAAGTGGTTTTATGATGGATACAACTCTAAATATAAATTTAAAAGATCCTTAAATATCATGATCTTTACACACAGAAAAAAGTGGATGCCATATTTTCTTTTTGCAATGAGTCGCGTGATCTCTTTATATATCATTGGTGTAATTATTATTTAAGAAACTACGTAATATATTTGGCTATAAATTTTTTTCCACATTTTATATGATAATTTGATTATTTCCTAAAATTTTTGAAGCAATTTGTGAATTATAACTTCACTTAAAAAATGTTTTTAAAATGAAGTCTCATAGGGTTCAATGTATTTCACTTTTTCTACCCGGGTTAAATCCGAAACTAATTGGGTGATATTATTCATTTACATTCCCATATATCCCAGACCATCTCAACAACATACTAAAACTTTATTTTGATAAAGTCATTTTTGCGTCAGTTATCGTACGAACGGACAAACAGACAGAATAACCATAGTCATAAACACTTTTCAACTATGTTGGAAAGTATTCAAAATGATGCTTAAATATATCTTTGCCCACTGCACAAGCATATACGCAGCTTCCCCATGCCTGCTTCACGGATGCTTAATACACTTTTGGATCTCTACGCCCTAATACAACTGTTTACCTCTACAAGAGTGTAATATGCCATAAATAAGTATGAGGGTAAAAAAATTCTTTGCCATTTAAAAGGAAAAGCACTGATATCACCTAAAAAATCATTTAAAATGTAAAAAAAAAGAAAAATACCACCATTAAAAATAGAAAGTGAAGTTTAAATAATGTTGTGACATCAAATTGCCAAGGCTTTACTTTTTTAATTTTGGTACGCTCAGAGCTTGGCAGCCACCTTTTCAAGAAAAAAATATAATATAATTCTCCTTTATGATCATCTACCAATTTCTGCATTCAATAAAGATAAATAAATAAGTAGTAGGACACATTTTGCAAAAATTTCTAGGTAAAAAATGGATACAATTAAATTGCATACAATGTTTTATAGTACAGACATAATAAATTTATTTGAATTAAAAAAGATGTCCGCCAAATGCTGAGTGTACCAGTATTAAAAGAGTAAAAGCTTGGCAATTTGATGACATAACATTTCTTAGACACAACTTTATATTTTTGAATAGTGATATTATTTTTTTTTAGGTTTGGTGGTTTGTTTTTACTTTTTAAAAGTTGTTTTAAGTTATAAATAGTTTGCGTATGACAAATCTAAGATCATTTTCTTTGGGATATGACCAGTATATTGAGATTAATATTGTACTTTAGTGAAGGCATGCATAATATTTCTTGTATATAAAAACAAAATAAATAAAACTAGGTGTATAGCCTAGAAATTGCCACTTGATCAACCATTTACATTTCTTGGAATGGTTTCACAGTTTTATACTCTTCATTAAGAAGAAGACACTGGTTATAACTAAGCCACATAAACTTCTTTCCAGCAAAGGTTTCTAAGAGCTTTTCAGATTAAAGTATCTAATGGAGGATGCAAAAAATTTTAAACAAATTCTAAGAAATATGAAAATCTTTTTTTTTTTAAGGAGTTTTATACAAGTTGGTCATAACATTGCAATAACTGGTATCTGAAAATTAAGATTAATTATTGTAGTTAAACATGGGAAATTCGAAATTGTTGTTTTCCTTATCTCAATCAATGTATCAACAGAGCATGTAAGAAAATGGCTATTTTTGAGATCATTCAAATTATCAATCTTATTTGCAATCAAGGGGGATAAAATTTGTGGAAACTATGTATGCCAAAGCCCTTACATGGAGCTATATGTTTTGGCTATTAAAATGTTAATGTGTAAGCACACTGTACAATTGATATGTCAATTTTGGAGTTTGATCAAATTAATCTCAGATCACACACAGTTGTACATTTGTGATCTTGCGTGACATATTAAAAGTTGTATGACAAACACTTCAATTGAAAATGTGAATGATCCAAAAATTTTACAAAAATAAGCAAAGACTAATAAGAGCCAATAAGATGTCAATTAACTCTTTTTTTTTCTACTGATGCCTTTTTATATATTAAAGAGATAAAATTTTGATTCACTTGCTGCTTAAAAATATATAAGAATAAAAAGGATGAGTAGGAACATTTTTATTTCAAACCTGTTGAAGATTGTTCCTTCCTTGCCTATGATAAGATGGAGGTGGTTGAATAGGAGGAGGTAGGCCATCACCATCCTTAACTTCAGAGCTGCTTTTAAGAACTCCAACCTTGAAAACAGAAATATATAGTAGTTATTCAACTATATTTAAAATAAAATATTAACAAAATATGTACAATGAACTAATTTACTTATGGATATAAATACAAATATTGTAGGAATAAAATATATAATACTTTAGTTATTTTAATGAATATTTAATGATGAGAGAGAGAGAATTCACTAATTGTGAAAAAAAAGATACAAAAACTTTAAATTTTCTACTATAGATTTATATTATATTTATAGATTTCTATTTATAGAAGAGTCCTCATAAGAAGATAAGTATAAAAATGTGCATAAGTGATATGGAAACTTCAGTGAGTTGTATTTATTGAGAATGGCAAGCTCTTTTGATAAAACTGTATTCAGTATGTAACTGGTGTTTGTTTTAAAATTTACTAGTGACTAGTGATTTGTAGTGCAGTTCTGGGTGAATTTAAATGTGGATATTGCACTCTCTTAATAGCAACATTTTAATAAACATTTTTTTAAACTATGAGCTGTTTGCTGTGCATATTCTTCATCTCCACGTTGACATCAACTTCTGCATTTCACATAAAGATATTATTATTTTTTCATTTTACAAGAAAAGTACAAGTAAACGCAGAAAAGCATGCAAGTGCCATGGAGTGGGACTCATGGAATTAGAGCTCCTTTTGGATCAGAGTATTCATGAACAAGTCAATTGTTGTTATGATAAATTTAGACTATATCATTTATAACCGATTTACAGCTCCTGAATTAGCTCTTCCTTCACCACTATGTTTAAAGGTCAGAAGGATTCACTTTATTCTGTCAGACAATTATTTCATTATTTTGGCAGAATCTAGAAAGTCAAAGACAAGCTTAGGAACTTAATGCTGTTCTTCTCCTTGCAAACCAAATACACTCTCTCGCTTTCTAAAAGTAACTTAGCATTATCACAGGACACTGTCAAATCAACAAACATGCTTGGGATCATTGACATCTAATCTGCAGAAGTTTCTTCACAATGGAAGAGTTTTCATACGTTCTCTCTGACAGAATTTTAAGCAGAGTAGGAATATATGAGTACATTTTGGTGTGCATCTCTTTGAGTTTTACAGGCGATTTCAGATCTATTTAAGCATAATTAGTGTCTGAGGGGACCTAAGCTTGTTTCTTTTACTGGATTTTTCAGAGATCATTGTTGAAGATTCATTATACCCCCTCACCATTATAAACTATCATAAACCCACCCTCACACCTGCATGGTTAAATTACACAACCCACATTTATTATTATTATTATTAGCTATAGGTAATGAGCCATTGCAAAAAATAACCCTTTAAGATCTTGTCCTGCATACATCCCTGATGATATGGCATTTTAAGCTGCACAGAAATAAACTTATTTTTGTTTATTTTAAACTTTTGATAAATAAATTACAGAGAAGGTTAATTAAAACACCCTTTACTAAATACATATAACACATATGAAAAGAAATTAAAATTAAAAATACATTAATCAATACAAATCTTGATATTACAAAATTTTACAATAATGTAAACTAAATTATTATATGACAATTCTAAAAATTATGGTCATACACAACAATAAAAAACGAATATATGTGATAAATGAGTATCACAATATTTCTATTCATTTTTACCTTTGAATCAATAGTTTTGTTCTTTTGCAGAGTTACCAACTGCTCATTCAGTTTTTTATTTTCATCTTCTAGATCTTGAACCTGAAGAGAATCAATAGCATTATAAAAAAGGGAGAGCATTTGTTATTAAATATGTTTTTTAAGCATGAACTACAGCGACTACCGAAATACTCCCAATGGCCGTACTCTACATATGGTTGAGTAAAAATTTATATATTGAATAATAGTGGCAAGTGAAATTTTTGCAAATCAACTATAAATAAAGATATTATTTGTGTGACAATGAAATTACATCCACTTCTTGAGCAGAATATAAAAATAATTAACTAAGGAATAATTGGAAGGTTTTTAATGCTAATTATAAATATATTGAAATAACTAGTGTTCTCCCCATAGTATTTTGAAAAAATTTGACACGGTGAAATACCATTTTTAACTGCCTTCTATGATAAACTAAAATAACTTTTGGGGCTATTGTTAAAATGATGCACACAAAATTTTCTGTTGTAAAGTTATATAAGTTCATATAAAAAAACATACTTTTTACTTATTTTCTATTTATTTCTACTCTAATATTAAATCTATAATGTGGTTCTCTGGTACTTTATTTCTGTTCCAATCGCACTGATGCATTTCTTGAGTGTATTATACTTTCCCTAACAAAGGCAAATATATTTCGTGCTTCTTCCTGATATATGCTCCTAGTATCACAGGTTTTGAAACTTTTGTAATTTCTAATATCATTAATCTCTGCCCCATTGAAAGATATAATCATTTTGCCAGTTCTGTTTCTGTCATGATATGACGTTTTTAAGAAAAAATCTGGTCCTATCTATTTTTATATTCAGTTTCTTGGCTACTAAACATTTTTGAAATATTCACTTTGTATTGTCTTTTAAACAGACAAAGAAAGGGCTGATTTGGGTAGCCACTGTTTATAGGTGTAAGTTTTAACTTCCATGAGTTAGATAAGTTAATTTGCCTTTTTTTGTAGAAGCATTATTCTTCTCCGCATTTCAAGTTCTTTTCCTGAAGTCTCCAGAAAACGACGATAGGCTAATTCAAATGCTTGGCCAATAGTCAAAGTTATCTGCTCTGCCTGTGGATAGAAGTATTCAAAATGATATAACATTAAATGAAAGAGAAACTAATCTAAATACCAAATGAAGGATATAACAGCATTAATTATTTGATATAACTGTAACATTGAATTTATTAATGTAATAATTAATTTATATGATAAAAGAATATATGTAAAGGAAATATTAATAAGGTATTGCCTTTCACTCATGTAATTCTATATATCTATTTTGCAATATTATTATATTTAAATTTCTAAGAAAACTTGTTATCAAATAGAAAGTCTCAGAAATTGCACATAAATAATTCAAAGCTAATCAGTAAATTGTATAAATATCCAGCATATTTTTTATGAAAAACAGTCTAATTAATAAGTCTAATACAATTTTCAATATTCTATATAATTAATCTTTATATTATATGTTTGGTAAATTTTAAATTTTTAAGATTTGTCTTTCATATTTTCACCCGTTATTATTGAACTTTTTCCACATATTCACTTTACTGTAATAAATTTGATTGTACAGCTGCGGAAAAAAAATGTCCCACCCTCTGTTAATCCAGCATCGTTCATCGTAGAGAAAATTGAAAGATACCATTTGATTAGGAATAACATCCTCTACAAATTAATGTGCATAAAATTTGCATAAGGGGCCATCTTTATATCTAAATGTGCACAAACTTTGAAATTTTCAATGGCAACACCCAAGTTTGACAACATATAGTTTCGAAGACTTCCATTCATATCTTCTGTAATAATTATTTGCTCATGTTGTTTATTTGTGTGACATTACTACTAAACAACCCAAACACATTTACACGATTTTTATTTTTGTGGAAATAATTGTTTATATGAAATATTAATTATGAAATCAATAATCAAAAAATTATTAATATAAACCTGGACATGTTTTGATAAAAATTGATTCACAAAGACTTTTTATATGTTTATGTAAAATTCCAGGTGTTTTCTCCCTCTAATTCTTTCGAAATGTTTAAATATTCAGCATCACGATGATTTTAGGGGTCGTATATTAGTTTAAAAAATGACTAATTTGAAAAAGTTATATTAATTGTAAATTAATCTTTATTTAAGAAAACGGGCATTTATTTTTACCCAGTTTTAATAAAAACTTTATATAAACAGTGTATAGATGCAACCTAATTAACATAATTCTGCTACTGTATTGAAGGGTGAAAACTTGTATTGTTATAAATGGGATCTACTTATGTTACTCTTGATTAATAGTTCCGGAGCTACTGCGAGTTGAAATCGTCCACAAAATATGATAATTTATAATAAAAATATTTATATAAAATAATCATGCTATATTTGAGACTCACATAATCCTATCCATTACAGGCCCATTGCCTTAGTAACACACAGATAAGACAACACCACACCCAGCCATGAAACTGCTCACCCTCTCATGCAGAAATCGAACCTGCGACCCTTTGGATGTGAGGTAAGCCATAATGTTGAATGCCAAGAGGATAGTTCAATACTTTACAACAGTGCTGTGGTCAATCAACAAAACATCGCCCTTCAAATTGCTGTTTTCAATATGGAGCTGAGTCCCGAAAATTGCACATTCCGCAATATTGAATATCTTTGGATATAAAGATAGAAACGTCGTGAAAATTTGAATTTGGACTAATTTGGGGGTCTAGAACTTGTGGGTGACGTCAAAATTGGGTGTTACCATTGAAAATTTCAAAGTTTGTGCGTGTTTAGATATAAAGATGGCCCCTTATGCAAATTTTACGCACATTAATTTGTAGAGGATGTTATTCCTAATCGAATGGTATCTTTCAATTTTCTCTACGATGAACAATGCTCAATTAACAGAGGGTGGGGCGGTTTTTTTCCCCGCAGCTGTACATATTCTATGTTAATGTATCATCATGGTCCATTAAATAGCTCCATGCTTAATTATATAGCTTAATATTCCATATAATTTCTTTGGTTCAGTTCATATATTCATTCTCATATTCATTCATATATTCATTTGTATGTATAACAGTCATAAAATGAATGAACAAATGGGAGCAAACATGTCTTCATTCATGCATCCCTTTTGAATAACTGATATCTTTAAACATATAATAAAACCCTGAGAAATAAAGAGGACAAAACAATTGATATGATTTTTTTTACAAAATGTATATTACACAGTTATAGAATAGTCATATGAAGCAAATGTTATTACATTTCTTTCATCTTAGGTATAAAATAAGCAATACTGGTAGATTAAGATGCACGGCAGAGCACCAACCAAGATTTATTAAAAAATTTAACATATAATATTGAAAGATGTGGTTTTTACATGAGCCATCAAATGACTTTTTCACCCTCTCTCCCCCTTTGTATCTCAGAAACTAAAGGGAGTAAAATGTTAATTTTTTAATTTTCTGACAAATATGATGAAACAATATGTTATTAATTTGGTTTATTTTGCCCAAGCCAATTTTTGTATCAGTGCGCCAAAGGTAGCACAGTTTGTTTTTCTATGAAATTTACACTTGTGCACCTAAACTCTAAAGCTAACTAATAACAATAGAAGTTTAATGTTTTCATGTTCAGTATTCCACTGATACTCTTAAGGAAAAACACAGAAATTTCTCACTTATCAAATTTTAAATAACTGTAATGACTATTTGAAATCTTTCAAATGTTGTGTTTATCATTTTTTCAGTTTTTCTCTCAAATAAGATGACTTAAATACAAATTAAGCAAAAAATCTGTTCAAGATAGACAGTTCAAATTCAGTGTGGTAAATGTCTTGTGGCAATCTATAAAGGAAAAATTGTAAAATTAAAAATTTTCAAATTTTAAAGAACTATAATGACTATTCAAAAACTAGCAAATGTTGCATTTAAAATTTTTAAAAAAGACTGATATCCAATAAAAAAACTTGTGAAAAACAGCCAAGTTCCTTAGCTTTACAAAAAGCATCAGCTATAATTAGATGATCGAGATGAAAAACTATTGCCAAGTTTATCAAACTTTGTGAGTGACAAGTGTAGAGAGGAAAAGTTATTGGACGCATTTTCTAATAAACTTGGCAAAATTACCTCTTTACTTTAAAGTAGGGATCGGCAGCCTGGAGGCAGCATGTGGCCTACCACTTTGTTTTTGGAAGTCAGTGACTTTTTTGCATTTTTACATTACGTATGGCCTGCGACTTCTTCCCATTTTTACATTACTTGTAGCCCTCGACTTCTCTCCATTTTTACATTGTGTGGCCTGCAAATCTCAACAATAAATTTTTTTATTTTAATAGAAGTTAAAATATTTTTTAATACATTTTCTATGAAACTGTATATTTATCAATATATAATTAATACCGTTATGTCTTTTTCTATTCCTACAATTTCTAATAGTTGGTTTCAAAGTTTGGCGATGTTTTATATTTCTCAATTGTGAGATGCTTAAGTAGAGGACTGTGAGCAGAATTTTACACTTATGAAAATAGGCATTTTTTGACAGAAAAGGGGAACACCATAACTCAATTATTAGAGAAAAGTGGATCATATGTCTTGCATTTAAAGCAGACATGACTTCTTACCTAAGTGAACTTCATGTTAAAATAAACTTCTTGCTGATATGTTTTCAGCCTTAAAAGCATTTGAAGCAAAACTATGTTTACTTAATAAACCAAATGAAAGAAGGAATTTTGCACCATTTTATAACATGCCATTCTTTAAAAATTTCAGCAGACCAATTGATGTCGTAAAAGGATGTATTTGTCGAAAATATCAAAGCATTTCAAAACGAATTTTCAAAGAGGTTTGTAGATTTTCATGAAAACATTTTAACCTGTAATTAATTTTAGCTATTTTGATGTGGATATTGATAATGTTCCACTTTCACTCAAAATGGAAATTTTGGAAATTCAGAACAATAATGCACTGAAAAGTTCTTTTCAGGTGGATAATCTCATCCAGTTCTACAACAGCTTACTAACTAATTTTCCTGGAATCAAAAGTTTTGCAAAAAAGTACATAACTGCATTTGGCAGTACCTATATATGCGAACAAACCTTTTCTGTGATAAATTGCAGAAAAATCAATTTTACAGTAGATTAACTGATGAATATCTTCACAGTACCATGCAAATTTGCACACCACAAATGAAATCAGACATGAAAAATTGGCAAAGACTGTACAGCAATAAAGATCTCACTAATTTAAAGAAATTAAATATTTATGTTGTTTTATATTAAGTTTAATTGTTAAATACTTATTATTTTATCAAAATAAATTTTCATTTAGCACAGCTTTTTTTTAAGATAGATTTTTGTGTTCTATCTTGCATTATATTGTAATTTTCGTGTATGTTGTCTTTGCCAATAGAATTTTATTACAATAGTATTTTAATATTATTGAATATACATATTTATAATTAAGCAACATTAATATTTAAATATAAAGATTTAAATATAAAGTTTTTCCACATTCAAAATTATATTTTTCTTATTTGACCAATATTAATTTATTCATTCAACTTATTTAATTTTAGCTTCTACATCTAGAAATCATAAATTACAAGACTTATTTTACATTAAATTATTTTTATAAATTTTTTGCAAAAACATGTTATTAGTTTTGTGAAATTAAAATTTGACTAGGGTATCCAATATATTTTAGAAATTTTCCCAGTATTATACAATTGTCTTTTTATATGTCTTATAATTGTAATGGAATATTTAAATCTGTGTATTTATATTCATTTCTCTCTCAGTGTGTCATTCATAACATACATTTTAGTTAAAATTGTATTTGTTTATACGTATGGTTATTGTACAATGTAGATCATATGTAATGTGCTCCAGTGCTAATGATAACAGTGAGCACTACTATTTCTACTATTTTCTACTATTTCAATTTACTATTTCAACACAAATTTTAATATAATATTTTATTATCCTTGTCGTTAATGTGTATCATTAAAAAATGTTAAACTAGGAAATTTTTTTACTATAAAATTTTTTGTATTGGTAATACATTGAAAATTTCCTAAAAATAGAAAATGCAAAAAAAAAAATACAATAAAATGCCCTAAATTAGAAAAATACCCCCAAAAAGCAAATGTTATCAAAGTCTGGGGCAAAATCATAATATTAAAGTTGATGATGACAAATTTTTTGAAAAGTATATTCTAAGGACAGGTAAATATTTTTTGTATAAGCTGTTCTTTCTCAGTTTCTAAAAAGACAATTTTTTCTTACAATTCTTTTAGCTGATCAGAAAATATCAGTAGTATTAAGACTTTTTCAGTAGTTAGATTAAGAAATGAAATATATATGGTCACATAATACAAAAATGCATATACATAAAATTATTTAAGCATATATATAGTTATGTATTAATACACAGGGTGATTATAATTAAAGTTGCAAATTTAAAATGCTGTAAGTAAGAACCACTGGTCAGAATGACCTGAAATTTGACATGAGTATACGTGAAGCAATGGAATTTTGTTTGGCGAAGGAAAAGAAATACTTAAAAAATGTATCGACAGATGGCGCTGTATTTACCAAACACGGGGTGTTGTTAGCCGAAAGAAACCAATAGTCAATTAAAGAAAACGACAATTTAATCAACATCACTTAATTTAATAATTGATCGAAACATCACGAAAACATGAAACAAACACCTACGATATACGCAAGAAATGTTCAATATGCTGTCCACCGTGCTCGGCTGCGAGTTGGAAGTACAAAACAGCATGTTTCACAACAGATCGGAGTGTATCAGAGGTGATGCTGTGGATGTGGTGAGCAATGTGTGCATTTAAGTCAGCTAAATTCACAATCCGACCACTGTATACCACATTCTTGAGGTGCCCCCAAAGTCAGAAGTCGCAAGGATTAAGGTCAGGTGAACATGGCAGTCAGACTGTTGGAAAATGAGGCTGATAATCCAGGCATTTCTGAAATGGATATTCAGCAGCTGCTTCACTGGTGTTGCAATGTGCGGAGGAGCGTCATCTTGCATAAAAGTTGTGATATCCAAAGAACTGCATGTGCTCCTCGTTTTTATCACAACTGTAATGTGTGGTACGCATGCCAAGACTTAATTAGCATACCTCCAGATTAGAGGTGTGCTTCCGCACATGAACTAGCGGCTAATTTTTTCGTTTTTCGTCCAGCAAATTCCATGTTGGAACGTACATTGCCATCTATCGATACATTTTTGAAGTATTTTTTTTTTCGCCAAACAAAATGCCATTGTTTCATGTATGCTCAGGTCAAATATCAGGTCATTCTGACCAGTAGTTCTTACTTTACAGCGTTTTAAAATCGCATAATTAATTATAATCAAATAATTAATTATAATTACCCTGTATATATTTATAAGTTTTTATCCAGTTAAATATTCTTTATATTGAAAACAAACATTTCCATTTGGTAGAACATAAGTTTTCACTAATGATAATAACAAATATTAATCTTTAATACAAAATAAAATATAGCAATGTATTTATAGATGTGAATATATCAATTTTAATATACCCTTGCCAAAATGGTTGCTTTTTTTTATTTGCCTAAATCATTATTTTAATACCATTTTTTGGGAAATATCCCTTTAAAAGGTTCATACTTATTTTTTAAAATAGGAAAATATGTATTATGCAAACATAATTAAAAAATTAACCTTAAAAAGTAACCAGAATATAAAAACAAGCTAGTCTAGTCAATCTAATATGCAACATTTAGAAGATAGATGGGAAAATATACTAATGGCCTCTCGGCGATTCAAGCGAACATGTGCGAAAATAATTAAAAAATTAAGCCTTAATAAAAGCCAAAATATGAAAAAAGCCAGTTTACTCAATCTAATATGTAACATTTAAAAGATGGGGATGGATGGAAAAGATACTAATTGACTCCCGGCAATTCACGAGAACATAAACAGTTCAATTGTGCAATTCAGTTATGTGCAAATAATTATAAAATTAACTGTTCAGTGATTTATGCGAAATTTAACAACTTTTAAGAAGTACATTTATTACTTCCATGAAAAAAATGATCTTTTACATTCCACGCAGCAGTAAATCACCATTAGCATGTCAATTTGATTAGCATTAATGCTCATGTGGCCGTAAATCCCCATTGTTACATTGATTTGGTTGAAATTACACTGCATGTGGCCGTAAATTTACATTGGCTTTCAAAGTTCGGCAAATTCCATAATCTGCAGTATGATGAAGTTTCTTGTAAAAACTATGGAGAATCTGCAGTAATCTGCATCTCTGTGAGCAGCAACAAGTCGATAAATTGAAAATTCCTTGATTTTTCCAGAATGTTGAACAAAAAATCAATTTTCTCTGTAATTTTCCTGACATTTTAGTCCACTTTCAAATTCCCTGTGAATTCCAGCTTTCCCAATTTCCAGTGTGCACAAACCCTGAAAGAAAGATTTCGCAGAGTCCAACAGTCTAGTTCCCCCCCCCCTCCCCACACATTAATCAAGCTCACCAATGAAAGAAAATAAACACTAGCTTCTCACCACCAATGTCAATACTTAAAGTGTCACACTACATCTCCCTTCATGGGGGAGGGGAATCTATTTTTAGAATACAATCGGCCATGCTAGTGAAACCAAAAGTAAACATTCATCACCTGGCTCTTTACGAAGTGGTTAGGCTACCTGCAAGTGCGGTTGCGGAAACGATGTAATTTGGCTTCCGTCAAGTGCGGAGCTACCTGCCAGTGGGCTACCTTCAAATTAACCGGATGGTTGTTGTCTTATGGCGGAAGGTAACAAATTATATTTCGTTTACTAATGTTAAACGACAGTGTTATTTAAATTGTAATTCTTCAATTATATTTTAAAATTAATTACCGATAAAAGAGTCGAATTTTATGGTTTCTAGCTCCTACAAATGTATATATAGCATTAAAATAGAGCTTGAAGAATGGAGCGATTCCTCTTTTCCACTTCTATTTTTCTGAAAATAAAATATAATAATCTTTTCAAACTTTTTAAGAAACTTGACAAGAAGTAATTGATCATAAAATTGTCTAATTAATAGACCTGAGCTGGAGCCCCTCCCCCCCCCCCCCCTCCTGCTGTGCAGGGGAACCCGGCCCGGACAGGAAAAATTAGGTACAAAAATGAGGGGACGGGGACCCGGAGAGGCCCCTTCCCCCCTCGCTTTCCACGGGCCTGCATGTGTGTGCTTTATTTTGAAGAAAAAGAATATGAGAAAGGTACAAGTGACATTTTACTCCTTTTCAGAAAAACGCTGGTCAAGTTGTGAAGGAAGAATATAAAATATTTACGCAAGTACTTCTAGTGGAGGAATATGATTTAATAGTACTAAATTTATGCTTAACTTATCTTTCAGCAAATTTTCTCTTCCATTTCATAATATTCAACCATTCAATTACAAGCAGCTATTCTTTTTAATATTATATATAATAATATATTCTTAAAAAAGATTTAATTATAAACCGTTTTTTCATTTTTTTAATTATTCAATAATGAATTTTTTATGTATATAATAAACTGAGTAAATTATGTTTTTTTTGTTATTAATATTATTTTTTTCATAAGTGGCAAAACAGTTTCCCATCGGTAAGTATTTAAAACGAATTCTAATACAATATTTAATAATATATTTTTCAAAATCATTTTTTAATTTGTTCTTACAATTTAATAATTTACTCTTATTTATTATATTTAATAATTTACGTTTTAAGAATTTTAAATTATTTTTTCCTGCTATTCCTTTTGTGTAATGTTTTAAATTTATCATTAAAAAAAATCCTGTTATAGATAAAAAATAATTATTTTATAACTTTTCTTTATCAAGAAAAAAATATTTAAAAATAAACTGCTTTAAAAAATTAAAAATATACTATTTTTAGATCTCCCCAATGCATATATAACATCAAAATAGATCTTGAAAAATGGAATTTTCCTCTCCTATATACATATAGGAGGAGGGAATTGAGGGGGGGGGGGGCTTTGATTTTATTGAAATTATTTTCATTGTTACATGTTAGCTGGAAAAATATGTCCAATGACGTTTTAAAGTATTTATTCTTATATTACAGCTACAGTTAAACATATATTACACAACATAGCTATAAAAAGGGGTTTGAATTTAAAAATATATAGAAATTTCTTATACTTGTATATTGCAGTCAGCATAATATCGACCTAAACGGAATATAACGCTACTTTCCACCGGAAGACAATCGTCCGACTAATTTGACGGAAGTCCACTTGCAGGTTTCCTACTACAACTCCATCCGCGACCGCACATGCAGGCAGCCTAACCACAGCCGGCTCTTTACAAAACAAATTGTGGACATATTTTCTGCACTTATCAATATATACTCTGGATCTCAACTGATTAATTTTCATATTTTTAGGAAATTTATGAAAATTTCAAAAATTTTAGGAATACATATAAATAATATTTTAAGAAATTAAGGAACATAGAAAAAAATAAGGAATTTTAGGAAGAATGCCATCCCTGCAGGTTGAAAAGGTGAAATAGATTGAACTCTATGGGACCTAATTTTTCAAACATTTTTTAAGCAAAGTTAAAAATCACAAATTGCTTCGAAAATTTTAGGAAATATTCAAATTATCCCATAAAATATATAAAAAAAAAAAAAATTCAGCAAAATATGTTTAGTAGTTTTTTAAATAAGAATTAAAATAATAATTACATCCATATTATATGAAGAGATCATGTGACCCACTTCAAAATAAAATATGGCATCCATCTTTTTTTCTCAGTGTAAAAATCATGATTTTTAAAGTTCTTTTAAATTTATATTTAGTGTTGCAGCCATCTTAAAACCGCTTAATTGTATTTTCTGTGCATTTATATTCTGTGCCAAAGCAATTACAATACTATTGAGTTTAAATGATCATCAAACTTTGATTATTTCTACAACGAAGTTTAATTTTAATGAATGCAGAATGTAAACAAATGATTGTAAGATGAGTTGTATAAGAATTGCTGAATTTTTTTCACACAAAATTATTTGGCTCTGTAATCTGGAATAAAAGTGATATGAACATAGAGAGCCAGACGATTTGTATTTCGATGACGTCATTTGAATAAAGTTTATTTTTTTTTATAGAAGTTTTAATTTTCAAATATAATAAATTATTGTAGTACTGTGATAATTTAAAATATATCTGCGCTGAATGTATTGCATTTTAGAGATGTTTAACTAAAATTGAATTTCAGTTGGAAAGTCTTTCATAATCAATTCTTTATGCATGATTGAACTTTCTTGTTTTTTATGTTTGTTTTTGATCAGATTTAGCTTTACTATATCCAAGATAGTTTTTGTCACAATTTGTAAGTTTTCATCTATTTAATAAGAAATTAAGTTGTAAAATAATTATTCAGGATTTCTAAATGGTGAATACTGCAGTTTGTCAGATATAAGAAATATACTTACTAATTTATCACTGGCAAACACAAAGCTACTGTGTCTATCTGAATTTGGTTCTTTGGCAATGAAGCAAAATAATTTCTTGTCAGATTTATCATCGGCACAATAAGAAATTTGATGCAGAGGATACTGGTAGAATATATGCTGAAAGATAAACACAACAGTAATCACAACAGGAAGATAATCACAACATTAATTATAACTAGAAAGTCTCTCGTGACTCAAAACTGAAATGAAGCAGGGTATCTACATCTATAATAAATAAGGGAGATGTCTGTAATGGAAAAGATTATGAAGGTTGGTACACAGGTACTTCAGGAGCCAACGGCCTCACTGTTCTGAAAACACCGGTTCTCGTTGGATCACCGAAGTCATACAGCATCGGGCACGGTTAGTACTTGGGTGGGTGACCACTTGGGAACACCGCATGCTGTTGGCACATTTCGGGCGCAGCAGCTCTGTGGTTTGCGCGCTGCCACAACTGCCGCCTTGTTCATGCGAAGTACGATCACTTTAAACATGTGGGTCCGTAAGTCCTTCCGAGAGGTTGGTAGTAGGGGAAGGAGGGTATGGTCCCTGTGGATGCCTCCCCCACTAGGTTCCGGTCTAAATTGGGTGGCACTTCCCGGCCGTCCAAACCTTACACCTTTCTGGTAGGTCGGACGGTCTGTGTCTCAACAACAACAGGTACTTCAGGACCTAAAAAGATGCACTTCAGCATTATTTTTTTAAAATTTGAATTAGTTTTTTTTTTTAATGTTTTAGTACGATTTTCCTAAGATCAAAAAATGCTCTTTCAAGCAAACTTTGAACAGAATCCATACGATTAATAGTTAAATTATTTTAATGAATTTTTTAAATAATTTGATTTCTCGCATGTTGAAGATGGAATCTCCCGAGATAAAAGGTATTTGGGATATTTGCAGATATCTCAATATCATACCATCGGT
This sequence comes from Amaurobius ferox, assembly GCA_951213105.1. Lineage (NCBI taxonomy): Eukaryota > Metazoa > Arthropoda > Arachnida > Araneae > Amaurobiidae > Amaurobius > Amaurobius ferox. Next base: position 148,712,292 of record OX578133.1, on the reverse strand, counting down.
GCAGGACTTTTTTATTATTATAAGTAGGCATATTATTAAAGCATTCTTTGGTTTTCAAGAATTCACTGTGAGTTCCAGTGTGATTGTAATCAAAGGTTTGTATCTTAAATCACAGACAGTGTCTGGTGCATTTTCTAGAACATTCGGTTTTGCACTGGATTTCAGATGCAAATCTGTAATAAAAACTACATTGGGACTCACAGTGAATTTTCAAAAACCAAAAACGTATGTGGGTGCACACATGACTTCATCACGACCGCTCATCTTAAATCCTGGGCAATGCCGGGTACATTATTTAGTGTTTAATAACTGAGACACTTATTTCATGAAAGTAGTAAAAACTCAAGATATTAAATCCAAAATATTAAATATAAAAAATTAATGTACATGACAGCCTAGTAGCTTATACAATTGTACAAGTCATACCAAACAAATAGAAAATTATGTTTGGCGTGCACATTTTTTGAAATTAATTTTTCTCCATAGACTTAATATTATCTAACCTTTGACCTCAGATATCTCAGTACATAGATCAAAATTTAGACAACACTTTTCATTGTGGTGCAGTTTACAAACTTTTTTTATTATTAAAGCACAAAATATTATTAAGATAATAAAATATTTTTAAATAAATATCTGATATAAATTATAGTACCTTAGACTTAGAATCCTGCACAGCAACACCATCAACTGATACAGTAAGCTCAACTTTTGGCATCTTACTTCCATCTGATAACTTAGGCTGGTTATTGGGCTAAAAAAAAAAGTGCATTAAATATTATATAAAAATTGAATAATGGAATAAAATATGATTCCAAAATAATTTCCATTTTTAAATAATTGCATAAACAAGTATATAAAATTAAAAATGCACACAGAGTCACTGAAAGTACTATTTCATTAATTATGCAATTTAACCTTATTGAATATTTATTGCTGTTAGAATAAGATGGTAATAAATGTTCTAAATGAAGTGACAAATATTAAAAGTAAAATTAAAAATTCTCTGGTGCAGAAATTCTGTTTGTAAACATTTCATTGTTCACTTAACTGCATTGAAATAACATAACAGAAAATTTTAATATATGCCATATCATATATACATAAAATATGTATAGAATGTATGTATCGAACTTATAAATAATAAATAACATACAATTTACTCAATTTATATAAGGTCTAAAATCCTTCAATCAAGGAGTAATAATATTCAGACAGGAAAACTAACACTCTTAAAAAATTAAGCTGCAGCATTTTCTAAATAAGTTTTATCTTGTTTAACAATGTATGGTGCTTATGGATGTAAAGATCCTTGAAAAGTAGCATTTATTGAAACTCTATCCATTTCATCTATTGACTTTTACTTCAGTTCTTCATTTAAAATTTTGTACAGTTCTTCATTTAAAATTTTGTAATTCAAAAAATTTTGTCATTTAATCCTTTGGGCTTCTAGCTTTTTCCCTTTTTTGTTGATGTTCATGCCTAGATTGTTTGTGTCATACATCATGTAGCAACTAATGAATTTCTTCTATTTAATTCCCATGTCAATTAACCTTCTACATCCTATTAGTATTAATTTTAGATCTAGTATGTTTAATATTTGGGTATAATTATTTCCCTTTTTTAGATATTTTACTAGCCGAATACCCGTTGAAAATCAACGGTCTCGCAACCACTGAATATTGCCATTTTTTTAATAATTCGCGTTTCACATTTATTCGGCAAATCTAATATTTTAGTATGCGGAACCCCTAAAGAAGAAAATATTGTAAATTTTAAATTGACAACGTCTCCTTTCGAACTATCTACCAGTACACCAAATTAAAGTGTCTATCTCATCCCGAAGCATACTATTTTATCATCTCCCCTTTCGAACATTTTTCTGTGGATTGCACCCATATATGAACATTTTTGAAAAACTCTGTTCGCCTTGGGTTTCTTATCAGATGATTGACCCATATACCAGATATCAAGCCTCTATCACATTTAAAGGAAGCATGTCTCATTTATTCCGAAAATCGAACATATTGGTGTTTGGGAGCTCCTAATGTTGCAAATATTGAAAATTTGGAATTGCACACTTTCTTCCTTTCAAACTATCTACCAGTACACCAAATTTGATGTCTCTATCCTATCATGAAGCATGTTTTTCGATCACTTCATATTTCAAACATTTTTCTGTGTTGCACCCCCTTAAATGATCATTTTTGAAAAACCATAATAATTGTAGGATTTTTTTATCAAATGATTACACCAAATACTAAATTTCAAGCCTCTATCACATTGTAAAGGGGGTGTTTTTCATTTGTTTGTCAAATCGAACATTTTAGTATTCTGCACCCCCTTCAATAGCAAATGTTGGAAAACTTAAATTGCACACTTTCTTCCTTTCTAACTATCTACACGTATACCAAATTTGAAGTCTCTATTCTATCGAGAAGCATGTTTTTCTATCATTTCACCTTTCGAACATTTTTCTGTGTAGCACCCCGTTAACCCGGGGGAATGAATGCTATAAGTACTTACGCGATGACATTCGGTGGGTTTATCAGACCCGGCCAGCCGTTTTTGTTAAATAATACTACTGAGAATGTCTTTTATCACATCATTAAGTGCATTTTCTATGAAAGAACAGACACTAAGTTTATATTAAAAATAAATAATTACAAAAAATACTTACAACTTTTATTCACATTCTTTGCAAGTATAAATGGTGTGTTCACTACATATACTTTTATCGCACTTAGCACAACAAATTGCAGATTTTCTGTCTTTTTTGGACAAATGTGGCATCTTTTCCTTTGGCCACATTTTTGTACCTTTCTTGGTGGCTCACTAGTCTGACTTGAAGAACAATGTTCTATCAGTTGTTCTCTCAATTTTCGAGGAAGTGATTGTTGCATGCTTCTGTTTTAAACATGTTCCTTTATAAGTTCCAAAGCAAGTTCTTTCAAAAATTGTCGCCGACCCTTTGCTGTTTGGTTTTTAGCTGACAATAAAAGCACACGAGCATTTATAGCTGCTGTGTTTAGTACACAAAAAAACACTACCATTGGCCATCTTTTGCTTATTCGTGCAGTAGAAAAGTTTGCAGACATTTCATCCACGACATCTACTGCTCCCTTTGTAAGATTATAAAATGTTATGATCTCAGACGTTTTAGCAACGCCAGTTGCTAAGTCTATTGAATCATCATAGTGCATTGTTGACAAAACATTTACGCATTTACTCTTTTTTGGTACATATGAAACTAATGTCATGTGTTTCTGAAAGCCGAACAAAGACGAATGCACTTCTCGGTTTTTTCCTGTGATGAATTCTTTAGGTAATTCTCGCTTATTTTTTCTAATTGTTCCCACAAGTGTGATTTTTTTTCTTTAGAAGGTCTTTAGCTAAATTATAACTTATATACCAGTTGTCCACTGTAAGGTTTCTTCCAGAATTTGAGAGCTTTTCTGTTAATCTCTTTATGATTTCATCAGCAGAATTATTTAGTTTATATGGACCATCAGGTTGTGCACTTGTATAAATTTCTAAATTCCAGGTATAAAATGTTCTGGATCAATCCACAATTAAAAATCCACAAGAGCAAAGATTTTCATACCATACTTTGCATGTTTGTTAGGAATGTATTGATGAAAAGAGCATCGTCCTCTAAAAGCTTCAAGCTTTTCATCAATTGTTATATATTCACCCACAGTATAACACTTTTGGCAGTTTCTTACAAAAGCTTCAAATACATCTCTTACTGGAGCGAGTTTGTCTGTCTCTCTTCTCCTAACACGGTCTGTAATATCATTGAATTGTAAACACCTCAAAGGGAATAAAAAATGCTACTGAGACATAGTTCGATGGAAAATATCGAGACCTGTTCCATCCGTAGCCCAGAGATTTTTCACATTTACATGCGACGATTTGTGAAGTACTCCAAAGTACAAAAGACCAATCAATGCTTTAATTTCTGTTATTGAAGTTTCTTTGGCATCACGATCTCTCTCAAAATTATGTGCTATAGCCTCTACTTATTTGTGTAAATTACGATATCCATTAGAATACTATCATCAATCAACAATTGCCACGAATCAATTATCAAACATACGTTTTTTGCGTAACCAATGTTTCCTGGTAATTTTAGTATGATATTGTGAGATGGAATTCTGACATTTTGTTGATTTTTATTAATTTTATTACATTTTGTGCCATCTTTGCCAACGTAGAAGTTTTGAGACAAAATGTCTGTATCTTCATCTGAATCTATACCATCGTAAGAACCAAGATCTTCCTCTGAAGAAGATTTATGTTCACTAAAAATCTCATCATTATTTATTTCTTCATCCTCTTCATTTATCGATTCTTCATCAGTTGATACATCTCTAAGCATAGTTTCAAGCCTTTTCATTTCATCCTTGTACGACATATAACAGTTCATTTTACTTCCAACACTTAAAAAAAAATGAACTTAGATCTGAATACACGAACACGCGCGTCGGACCTGAAAGACCCTAACATCCAAAATATCTACAAAAGTGAAATTCAGGAATGTGGAAATTCCAATCATCAGAAAGCGGTTGACCTTGATTACAGCTACTGGGGACCTGGACCCCTTTCAAGAAAGGGGGGGTGTTTCTACGGTATGGTTTCAGAATGACCGGGCCTCTAAGACCCACCATGCGTGCTCGCGGGTTAATGAACATTATTGTCAAACTGTATTCATCTTTGTTTTTTTTGTCAAATGGTTAGCTCATATACTAAATTTCAAGCTTCTATTATATTGTAAAGGAGGCATTTTTCATTTGTTCGGCAAATCAAACATTTTGGTGAGCGGTACCCCCTACAATAGCAAATGTGGAAAACTGAAATTGCACATTTTCTTCCTTTCCAACTTTTTACCTGTACACCAAATTTGAAGTCTCTATCTCATCGCGAAGCATGCTTTTCTAGCATTTCATCTTTCGAATGCTTTAGTGTGGAGTACCCACCTCCTTAACTATACATTTTTGAAAAACTCTATTCTTTTTGTGATTTCTATCAGATGATTCACTCACATACCAAATATCAAGCCTCTATCACGTTTTAAAAGGGGCGTTTCTCCTTTATTCCAAAAATCGAACATTTTGGTGTGTGGCACCCCCTAAAGTAGAAAATATTGGTAAACTGAAATTGTACATTTTCTTCCTTTCAAACTATCTACCCTTACACCAAATTTGATATCTTTATCTCATTCCGAAGCATGGTTTTTTATCAATTCACTTTTCTAGCGTTTTACTCTGGAGCACTCCTTTAAACAAACATTTTTCAAAAACTATATTCGTCTTGGGTGTTTTCATCAAATGATTAGCCCATATACTAAATTTCAAGCCTCATCAAATTTTAAAGGAGCCTTTTCTCATTTATTTGGTAAATCGAACATTTTGGTGTGCGGCACCCCCTTAAATAGAAAATATTGGAAATTTGAAATTGCACACTTTCTTCTTTTCAAACAATTTACCCATACACCAAATTTGAAGTGTCTATCTCATCGTAAAGCATGCTTTCCCATCATTTCACTTTTCGAACGCTTTGGTTGTGGGGCACCCCCTCTAGAGAACGTTTTCAAAAAATTCCATTTTTCCAGGGGGTTTTATCGAATGACCGAGCCGTGTACCAAATTGCAAATCTCTATCTATTCGGGAAGTGCCTAAAAAAACGTGACAGATAGACAGACAGACGGACACTTGGCAATTAGTATATATAGATGTTCAATTCCTCATTGTTGATGTTCTAATCACTTTTAAAATGATAATGAACTTAGGTATGACAGTGATTTTATGTATAAATCTATTAGCTTTCTTGTATATATATATATATATATCCCCCCCCTCTCTCTCTCTCTCTCTCTCTATATATATATATATATAATAATAATAGTTTGAAAATCCAATGATAGAATAGAGAGAAGTTGTAACTCAAAAACCCTAATATTAAAATATGCTTACATAATAAAGAGTATTATATATACAATGTGTCCAGTGCTATCGATGCCCAATGGCTATTTCCTCAACCGTTAGTCACAGAGATATACTTCTAATTGCAAAAATGTTTTAAAGTTTAATCTATTATCTTAGAAACAGTTTAAATCAATAAATGCATTTCTGAAAGAAATACGAAATATAAATTTTTATACAGTCCCCCGGTCCTACCAATTCTATTTAGGAAAATCATTACAACCAAAATTGACCGACTTATAGCTGTTTAAAGTTGAGCAGTTTTTGTGCTGAGAAATGGTTAATACGGTCCCTGATTGGTTGGTTGCCTAAAATGAGACATTTTTATGTGCAAAAAAGCGACTTAAGTCATAAAGTTTAATGCTTCATAACTCGGTGAATTTTGGTCGTTAAAGGAAGATTCTTTTTTATTTTGCATGAAATTGTATGAGGATGATTTTCCTAAATATAATTTGTAGGACCAGGGGACTGTATAAAAATTTATATTTCGTATTTCATTCAGAAATGCATTTATTGATTTTAACTGTTTCTAAGATAATAGATTTTAAAATTTAAAACATTTTTGCAATTGGAAGTATATCTCTGTGACTAACGTTTGAGGAAATAGCCATTGGGCACCAATAGCACTGGACACCCTGTATATATATATATATACACAGTTGACTCCCTCTAATCTGCACAGCTTGGGATCAGAGGTTATACGAATTATAAAATTTTGCGAATTATAGGTCATTGCTGCATAAACTACTTTGAAAAACTGAGACATTGGTACACCCTGAGTTATTTAATTAAAACTCACTCTACAGTGCATTTAAAGCAAAATAAGCTAATTTTATAAATTTCAATACTTGTTTTTAAAATTTTCAAACATAGATTTAATTATCGTTTAATAATTTTCATTGTAATATTTTTTCTTACAGTTATGAACAGTCATTATTTTTGACTCTGTAATAAAACTCTGTTTCTGTATAAAGTCAAGGTATTTATATCCCAGAGCTCTGCCCTGCTCATAAGTTACTTTTTCTCCTTTATCATCAGAATCAATATCAGAATTAACTTTTGCAGAATTTAATACACTATTGTAATTTATTGTAAATTCAGCTGTTTACATCCAAAATGTATTGCGAATTACAGGAGTTAAAGTTCAACAATCCTATGACTTTAAAGTCCTATTACCTTATTTCATTTTTACTTTCCTTACCGCATTGTAAGGAAAGTAAAAATGTAATAAATATAAATAATACAAATGTTCATGCATTTGAGCACCAAAGAAATAATTAAATAAACCTAATAATTTATAAAAATTCTGTAAAGTTTTTATAGAATAAATTTACCTTCAGCTTTTGAATGCTTTCCTTCACAACATCAATGCCCTTTGGCTGATTAGCATCGGTCATGCCAAGGAACTGAAACAGAATTGAAGTTCCCTGTAAAACACATTCAAAACTAGCTTAACCCTTTTTTTTTCTTTTTGTTAAATGCTTACCTTTACTACATAGGCAACATGTCCAAACTGAAGAGCTTCAGCTGGATGAATCCATTTACGATGATCTATGATAAAGAAAACATTTTAATTTTTACTGACATTTTAACATGCAATACTGAAATAAACCTCTATATACTATCTGATATCATACTCGCTGTATTCTTACTTATTTATAAAAAATATAATGGTTAGGAAGATGAAAGAACACTTTTAGGCAATGGACAAATATAATCATATTGATAAAACAAGGAAGCCTTGATGGAGGAATAATATTGGTTGAAACTTGCTGAGAGATGTGTATTTGAATAGTAGCAGAGGCATCGGCTTTGCTGATTACTTAAGAAATAAGCAACATCAAAAAACATTCTAAATATTATTCCCTTGCCGCATAAAAAGTATGTGATATATAAGAATATATTGTTCCCCCTATAGAAAATAAACTTTATATTCAAATTTATAAATCTAAAGAATAATATACAGGGTGTTTTGAAAAGAGTGATAAAGCTTATAACTTTTAAACCGTTTGTGCTATACACAGTCTTCCAATTAAAAAATTATTTTGAATCATAAGAAAAGTTTATCTAAATTATTTTCAGAACTGGGAGAGGTATTTGCATAAAATACAAAATCTAATTTTTTTGCCATCCCGTTTATGGCAAAATGTCTAATTACTTAAAAAATTATTATAAACTTTAATGTAATTATTAGCTTGTATGGAATCTGTACCTATGAAATTGGAGCATGGGGAATAAAACAAAATTCATGACTTAAACCATAAAAACACGCTTTTACCAAACAATTTTCAAAATAATTTAGTGACCATCTATAAAGAAAAGCTTTAGTGTACTTGTTTCTGCTGCAAACCACTACTCAAATGATATATGGACCCCAAAATGTTGTCTAATGAATATACCAAGCGTTTTTTATATAGAACCATCATTAGGAAGAAAGTGTTCTTTCACCTGCAACAGGGGTACATGGGGTATGTATCCCCTCCATACTACCACTGGTGACTATCTTGTTCATACCCCGTATTTATTTCATTTCATCTGTGTATTATTTCATCTTCGAAAATTGTAAATGTGAAATTGTGTTTCATAAAATATATGCAGTTTCTAGTATGAAATAAAATTTTACTTTTACAATTTTCAAAAGAAAACGGTATACAGAATTTTCCTATGTATATGTTGACAAGTCAATTTTAAGATTTTCAAAGATAAAAATTACATAGAATTTTCATAAGTGTTAAGTTACTAATGATATGAACTACCTTTTCGAGAAATATTTTGTTTACTATGTTAAATATCAATGAAATATTTTTAAGTGTCACAAAAATTAGGTTAAAGAGTAGAGTGTTTTTCATTTCCTAAATATCGGATGATTCAAAAGTCAGGAAAAACTTTAAAAATTAATAATTCATGAACTAATAAAGATAAATAGATGCCATTTGCACAGAAAGAATGGAAATGAAGCCGGAGTTTTTGTCAAGAAAAAAAAAATTATTGTTAGTATAATTTACATTTCTACCAACAGATGGTGCTGTATTAAACATTTTGGGATGATCATGTCCTCAATCAATCATTTCACCTGCATGGCCACTCAGATCTCCCAATCTGACACCCTGTGACTTTTGGCTGTGGGGTACCTGAAGTCAAAAGTGTACCACAACCAACCAGCATTATTGGCAATACTGAAAGATGCCATCTGGCAACACATGTCAGCCATACCGAAAGAAATGTTATTTAATGCTGTGAACAAACAGTGTGGTGCCTTGTCTAACAGCTGTGCTGTTGAATGACGGACGTCACATTGAACATTTGTAGCTAAATCTGGCATCTTATCATATGTAATGTAAATTAGGTACATAATGCAGAGCCATCTGTTGGTAGAAATGTAAATTATACTAACAATAATTTTTTTTTTTCTTGACAAAAAATCTGGCTTCATTTCCATTCTTTCTGTGCAAACTGCATCTATTTATCTTTATAAGTTCATGAATTATTAATTTTTAAAGTTTTTCCTGACTTTTGAATCACCTGGTATATCCTGAAAAATTCACATTTACGATTTTCTAAGATGCAGTAATACTCAAAATTTTCCTAAGTGCTGAATTACTTAGAATGTAAATTGTACTTTCACACAGTAAAACTACGATTTACGAAGTTTCTCTGTCCCAAACTGATTCCTGAACTTTTTCTAAAAAATTATGATTAACTTTTTCAGAAATTACTAAATAATATCTTATGTTTTTAAGCAATAATGTAAATTTACTTAGTTTAAATGCAGATAGTTTTTTTTTTTTTTTAAGAAAAAGCTAAAATATCCTTTACAAGTATGAGTTAAAAATTTCGCTTTTATGATTTACAAAGATGTAATAATACACAGACTATTAAGTGTTGGTGTAAATTATTGTAAATGTTACGTTTCATGATTTTACAAAAATGCAATAATAGTAATTTTTTTTTCAAGTATTGAGTTACCTATTGGTCAAGTTGTTTTTCCTATGTTCTGCAAGTAAAATAACTTTTACATTATTCCAAGTTTGAATATTCAAGTAACTTTTCTAAATTCTAGATTGATGTCTCAGCATTATGAGATTGTAGATCACCTCCATCCTACTCCAGATCCTGTCAAATTCCCCATTTACACGCAATGGGCCACTGATTCCAAAGGTGTTGTCATCCCAAAAAATATTTAGCAAACATCTTAAAATTTCCAATTTCAAAAATTCTGCCTGTTTTCTTCTGGGAAAAGAGAAATCCAGTTGTCATCCGAAAAAAAGTTTATGAGAAATTAGAACTTGGGGAAAATTTTCCAATTTCCTTAATTAATGAATGATTTCTTATATACTGATGTAATTCTTTACTAATTCTCTCTACTCTAAAATCTAAATTCACATTTCATTAAAACCCCTTTTAAAACACTATAATGTGGATAGAGGATAGATAGATTTCCTTGTTAGTCTCAGAAATTCTCGTTCACTATTTGAACGATGCTGCTGTTTAAGTAAAAAGCATGTTATGGTACAAGATGGGTATCAGAGGGCATATGTATCCCATGTACCCCCTCTGCCATGGGATCGGTGTCACCATCCTAAAATAGTTTTTATACACTACGCATCTAAAATAGTTTTTATACACTACGCATGAGGAAATTTCAGAGTTCATAAAATAATACCCGTAATCTTTGATGATAACAATAGCATTGCCACCTGAAAAATGTTTCTAAAAAAATTCTCATTTTCTACACTTTTCCCAACAAAAAATACTTCTGGTCTTCTGCAAAAATCCTAGATGGCCTCCAGCGGTGTACGGAGGGGGTACATACCCCACATACTCCTGCTGCAGGTGAACAAACTGTTTGTCGACTACCGTCATTCTTTTAATGGAGTTTATATTTTATGCAAATTTTTTCAGTAATCAAACTTTCTTTATTAAGGGTGCTATATAAAAATTTCCTGTATTTTTATGCTTATATATCTCACAGTTTTGAAAGTGTTTTAATATAATTATAATGTAATATAATTATTTTCTAATTTATAATTTTAATATAATTATTAATTTTAATATATTGTAATACATTTAAGAGTATGTGTCTAGCACTAATGATTCAAAAGTTATACTCCTGTTCAATCTTTTTTAAACACCCAGTATACTGGTCCTCAAAACTAATCCCTTTACAAAACATCTGAAGTTTGATCTCCATTTACTAAAATAAGATAGCTGGAATAAATATCAAATGATTCCCTGAATATTATTTCATCCCATTGCAAAAATCAATTAACACTAGAAAGCCAGACTTTTTTACTAACTATAAAGTCCAAAGCCGTCGTTTTGGCAGGTGGAATTAAAATCAGGAAATGCCATGTATTTAGCATTTATTTTCATCAAAAATTGTAGTATATTTTAAATTTAGAACTATCTCTCACCGATAAACATTAAACCATAATACATTTGCATATAATATTATTTTTATGCCCATATATAATGAGATCCAGAAAGAAAACATTTTAAGTAACACTAAAGTTATGTTGACACTATTTGCTTAATCAAATACTGGAAAAAACATTCAGGAACTTACCTATAATTAAAATACACTTTGTGCGAAAGATAAAAAGAACTTGAACAATGAATATGGCCACAAATAACACAAAGTAATGCAGCATAGAGCTGTTTGAGGATACACTGGATCCCCTTCGTCAGTGCAAAATAACCAACAAACCCAAAGTCCAAAAAAAAAAAAAAAAGAACCAACAAAGCATTTGCGCCCATTCTTCTTTTGGACTTTGGGTTTATTGGTTCTCTTACACTGACTAAGGGGATCCAGCATATCCTCGAAACAGCTTTATGCTGCATTACTTTGTGTTATTTGTGCTTTTAATTGTTGCTCAAGTTTTTCTTATGCTCCATACAAAATGTACAAAAAAGAAAACTAAAGTATTTTTAAAATAAATAAAACTTCTGTTGTGTTAATAAATGTCAATAAAATTTATTAACGCAACTAGTATGTGACTTATTAACACAACTTTATATGCAATCGTTTTAAATATTTCTGTTCATTTTCTTTACTGCCATCTATATGATGGCTGTAGAGTGAAAAAGTATACAGTACAACTAAAAATGATAATAATAATAATTAAAGTCTTAAAAATGTCTGTATATCTTTTACATACAATTTCAGTAGCCTGAAGCCATAAATAGAGACATAGCACTCGAAAGTAAATCTGAAACCGTCAAAATGACTGCAATCATTTTTCTAGTGTAAAACACAATTTAAATTAAAGTATGGCTATATAATTATCCCATAAAGGCCCTATCATACTCAAGAACTTTTGGAACAACCAATTATTTCAGACAACTTTTCCCCCAATTTTTCGGCTAAAAAGTTGGCGATAGGGTTATTGACAGTTTGAAGAAGTTGTGCTAAATGACAAAACAATGACGGTATGTTTATCGCCTTTTGGCGACAACTATACATTTGTACATGTACTTTTCGGCAGGCAGCACGTTCTCGCTTCGACTTCGGCAGTAAAACAAGACTTTTACTTACTACTTCCTTTTGTAACCTTTATTACTTTGTAATTATGACTAAATTGCTATCAGCTGCAGGGAAAAATCACATATGCCTTGGCATAATTACGCTAGGATTATTCCTGTTTAAGAAGAAGAAACAAAGTAAACCGAGAAGGATGTGGACAAAATCTATTGTAAATTTTTGATTTGCTCTTTTTTATATGGATTACTTCAGATATCAGAAGCTTAAACAGATGAATGAACATTAAAAAATATTTGGATTTGTCACACATCCGTATAAAAAAGCAAATAAATATTTGTTGAAAAATATTCACTCTATTTTAAGATACAAAATTAGTTTAAAAAGCGACATTGCCAATATTGACTGAAATGAAACAAAGAAAAAGAAAACGTAAAAAGTATTTAAATTCAAGAATGCCATTATTAAAATATCATGTCTTAAACAAATTTAAGTTCATTACCATTTTATACTTGATTTTAAAGGTTTTCAAATACGTATCTATATTAAATATCCGAAGATGTTCTTTGCTCATTTGTAACATTTAAAATATTTCTCATTAAAGTAAACTTTTAAAAATTATTTTATCTACATTTATATTTATTGAGTAATTATGTTTTAAAACAGATTTAAATGTACATTCCATCTATAGCTGGTATAAAGTATACTTCAAGATGTTTTTCAAAGTAACTTCGAAATAAATGTTTATAAGCATTCAAATTTAAAAGAGTGAACTTTTCATATTTACATACAAACTTATTTTTTTTATTAAAAGTAAATGATTTTCAAACGTATTGTAAATTTCTAATTGTCTATGTGTATTTAAAATAATAAAAAAATTCTTCAAATGTTAGCATTAAATTATTAAAATTTCAAAGTAGTTTGATTTTTGTTTTTATTCTAATCTAAAATGTTCAAAATTACATGTCGAAAGATAACTACTACTCGTATAAGGATAAGGATGTTCGATGATTTCTGTCTAATTTTACATGCACATTTTATATTTGCTAATTTTACAAGCACTTTTTTACTTAAGAATATATTCCATCTATACCTGGTATAAAGTATACTTCAAGATATTTTTCAAAGTAACTTTGAAATAAATTTTTATAAGCATTCAAATTTAAAAATAATTTACTGATATAAGGTTATTTTGTATATAGAACGTAAAATAATTTAAAACAAAAAAATTCTGCAGATTATTAAAGAAAAACTGTATTTGAATATTTTAGCAACAGATGGCAGCACTTGTAAAATTTAAAATTCGCTTGGATTCGAACCAGAGACCAGTCGTTTGCTGAGCTGATTCTCTACCACCTAAGCCAAAACTTTACATTTGAAATGTACTAACAAATTATATCATGCAATGCATTTAGTGTTATTTTAGAGTACTATTTTGAAGAGTAAACACAGAATAAGTTTTCAAGTTGTTTTAGTATTGCAATAGAAGGATAAAAAAAAGTCTATGGAGAACATACATGAAAATTCATTTTCTAAATTCTATCTGATGTTTTTTTTTAACGATTCGAGAAAGAGAGCATAATTGTATTCGTTAAAACAAGGAAATTGCCATAGTGTAGTAAATATTCTAAAACAATTTAAATTAGGATCCTTTGTGTTTTGTGATGGAATCACTTTAGTTAGCTTATTTTAGAAAACTGATGAAATATGTATATATCGCCAAAGCAAACTCGCGTACGCTCTTGTTTAAATTCACAGAAAGGCGGATTTTCTGAAACGCATCTATACTGTAAACTAGCAAGCCGCTAGTAAATATAAATTTGAATCAGAAGAGACCAAAGAGATTACATTAGTAATAATATCTTAATTTTTATTATATAATATTTCATGTATATAAAATCACTTTGGAAAAGATGGTTCGTAAAGATGATATTTTCTCGTACGCATGTTTCTTCAAATTCTTTTTTAAATACAGTGGATTTTTTATATTCCACAAAAATTATTTTTCACGTATTGATTCAATTAACTCCATTTCCATCTCGCAAGACTACATTTTTTCGACTTCGAGACGACTTCCGTTGACATCCACCTTTATGACACAGAAATATTATAAATACTTAACAAAATTCTAAATCTAAACTAAAATAATATTTCGCGCTGCCTGGTTATTATATCAACATAATCTATCTGTTATTATATTCTAACTGTTCGCGCTCCACAGATTCAAACTTGCGCGAGGAATTCACGCCAAACCAGATTGTAGTAGAATCTGCACCAATCTTTCTACACACGTGATTCCTTCGCTACTCATCTGTGATTGGCTGGTTGGTAAAAAATTGTCCCAAATGAACAACTTTTTCTATACCGGTCAGATAAAGTTGTCCCAATTTTTTGACCTTATTTCACACGAGTTTTCCCCCAACTCGGCGTAAAAATTGTTCGAAAAGTTGGTTGTCCGAAAAATTGCCGGAAAAGTTGTTGAATGTGATACGGCCTTAACAGAACAGATTACTTAAGCAGTTGAAAATATTAGTAATTCCATAATCTTATTTTATTTCGTTGCAACAATCGATAAAACACTATAAATACAATTAATTTATTATTAAATATTTTTTATCGAATATTTATTTATTATTCAGTTAAAAAAAAACTCTTTTCTTTGTTTATGCCTATCCAACTTAACAACAAATTTGGCAAAATGTCACCAACTTAGAAATTTTTGATAATGTCGAAAAATGTATAGAAAATGTTACTCAAAATTGCAAAAATGAAAATTAATGCTTCTACAATAGCTACAAACCTGAAATTTATATATATATATATATTATATATATATATTGTATATATATAATATACATTTAATTATATATATATACATACACACAACACAGGTCTTTATACATTATTAAATCAATCGTTTAAAAAATATTGCAAATCTAAATAGAATATTGATGAACTCTTACGTGTCTTTCCAGCATTTTTATTGCTTGCCCACTTTAAAAAAGATTGTTTATTCATCATTCAAATATAACTACACTCTGCTTCTGGAATATCAGACTTCAGTCCCTAGAAATAAAAATAAAATAAAATAAATTTGTTATTAAAGCAAAATAATAGTCATCCCTCAGTGTGATATTTATCAACGTTAGCCAGGCTTCCATGTAATAGTTATGTTCCTAGTCTCTTAAAGATACTGCTATAGTCTTGAAACCTCTCTTTTATGCATAGTCATGTCTTGTGCAATATTGGCCTGAGACTATTCTACCTTCACGCTTTCTACCACTGTTCACTGTTCAGTATCGTTATAGATACCAGCATCTGTGGACAGGTTTCAGACATTTTAGACTCTTCGCCACAGTGGTATGGCTAATAACTGTAATAGCAGAAAGAAAATTTGCTACATGTCACACTTCTGCGAACCTTTGTAGTGACTGGCGAAATCAGTCATCCTATGTAGCCATCTTCAAAGTTCAATGAAAATTCAAAATTTGAAGCCAGCTTTATAGTATGACTCACTTAAGTTCGCACATAGCAGATTCTCTTAATGCATTTGTAGTTATTAGCTAGTCAGCGCAAAATAGCGTTAAAAAGCATAAAATAGCCCATGGATGTTGGTAATTGATATGGGGTGCGATTCCAAGTATTGGGAACGCCCCCTATAGGCGGGTTCTGTGACTATGCCTATAAAGAATGAAATTTACATCAATGACACTCGTTTTATATAAAATTCTGAAGAAAAATAAAAAATATCCATTGATATGAATTTCAGTGTAAAATATGCATATCAGATAACTAATAAGTCCGCATAGCTTTATGTTGAGTTTAATATATGAAGAAAATGTCCTTAAGTTCAATCTGATAAAAAATGATCTAAAAAAATAACACACCGTAAGGGCAATTTTGACATCACTATTCCCGGAATTTCGAGATCAATTTTTGGCCCGAACCATAGATTAAATATATAAAATTTAATTCTCCCATATTCTTTTGTGACGGGCCTGCCTAGTATTTTATTCAGAACATCTCTTAAACTTCATAGAAACATATTCAAGGCGTATATAAAACGTATCTGAAACGTAACTTACTTATATACTCAAAAATTCTTCCAAACGAAACGTCAGAATTCAATTCAATCCAATAACTGAGTTATGTAGCGTGGCTCTACCTTTGAAAGATGCTGAAATCTTAAACACGTGATATGGTTTGTCAACGTTTTCAAGGAAATTAGAAAAACGAAGCGCAAACACATTTCCCAACACAACCATCCGATATGTTTTGTTTGTTAACTCAAATAATGAAAAGAAATTTCGTTAAATCTTCAACAGCACTGTTTTGCAGCACTAGTGCCAACAAAAAGTTTTGAGGCCATGTATAAATTGTTTGCTTTAAAACTATGCAGCAGTTTTATGCACTACAATCCAATTTTAAACACACACACACACACACAAAAAAAAAAAAAATGTGAAACAACAGAAAACAAATATTTCAAAGTATGAACCGATTTTGAAAGTAAAGAAAAAAAAAATCCAACATCTTCAGAATACGTGAGACAGAGTAGCAAAATTCCAGCAAAAGCAGGAAAATGTCTGTCACCAGAAAATTGCTCACTTGATTCAGACCATAAAGATTTACGAATCCGAAATCGAGCGAAAAAAATGTGCTCAATACATGACATTTCCTACAGATTAACATATTTATATATTATGAGAAAATAATAAAACAAATTAAAGCTTTTCTTCCACAAGACCATGCTGAAAACTCCAATAAGCATACCAAATTTCCCTTAATTCGCAATTCTGTACAGAAATATAGAGTTTCCTAAGAAAATGCAAAATTTGTAATATTTCGAAAACGGTTCGTAACTTCTAAGTAATTACGTACATATATTTATAGTTAAGAGTATTTACAAAGCACTTAATCATTGAATAATAGTGAACATATTTGATTTTTTATGATTGTTTTTCCCTTTTAAATTTGAAAAGGAATGTACAATATGTCGAAAAGGGCACGTGTTGTAAATCTATTGTAAACTTATTGTAATCTATTGTATTGTAACTCTATTGTAAATTTTGTTACTCGCTTCTGAATAAAAAATTATATCTGAGATATGGTACACCCACACCCCGCAACTTTTGATATTTTTGCGATTATATAAATTATATTTTCGAAAATTTATAGGAGTCTCCCCCCCCCCCCCCCCCCCAGTTCCAGCACCCTAAACGATAGACTTCTCACAATTATCCATTGGAAGAATCGTAACATTTTTCAATAGATTACCTCAATTTGTTCTAGAGATATAGAACTCCATGTGGAAAAAATTAAATTTCCCATATTTCAAGGAACTCGGGAGGGGGGGGGGGGCAGTGTCCACTGTTTCGAATTGAACATACTTACATAATGTATACACATTTGATACTCAGGACCTGATCAAGTCAACGTGGGGCCCAGGGCCTGGTGTTAATTGGGAGCCCCATACACTCACGGCATACCAAATACATGCAAAATAAACACCCCTAAGCAAATTTGTATGTTTAGGACCAATGTCCCGAAAGCATTTTTGTACATATAGAATTTTTTTATGTAAAAGTAAAACTTTAAAAGATGCATAGTATTAACACATTTTCAAAATTTAAAATAAAAACTAACATTATTAGTTTATATTATTCAAATAATTAAGTAAATAATTATTTCTGATTAAAATGTTTTAACACATACAAAATTTTGGGGTCCAGGGCCGCGGCTCCGGAGGTCCGTGCGTTAATCAGGCAATGTTGATACTAGTATATATATATATGTATATAATTTTTTCTAGTATCAAAGAACGTGCATTATTTGGAAAACGGTGCAAATTAACACTCTGCTAATGATGTGATGCCATGGACTTTTGTTTATATAGAAGAATACATATAAAATGAGTATTTTTTAAAGAAATTTTAGCGTATTTAATTTAAAAAAATAAAATTTTGAAAAATAATGCTTGAAAATTTGAGAGCCTACCCATAATCCAACTATTCTGAAAATCAATTGGCTTCTGACGTACTTTATTGATTGAAATAATTGCTAATTTTATTTGATTGTCTGAATTTTAAGAGTCTTCACAGACTCACACAGTGTTTCTTTCGGGACTTTTTTACCTTAAGGGGGGGGGGGGGAGCGAAGAAAACTTTAGCGGGGCATGTTTTCTATTTGCCCTGTATAATTATATGTAAATGCTGTCACATATGAATAGAAACTAGGTTAACATAAAATGTCTCCGAGGGGGCGCCCGCCCCCCTCTCTTCGGATATATGCCTGAAAGAAACACTGGACCCACAGACATCATTGCAAAAATGGTTGATTTCCGTACACCAATGTTTAAAACGTGTAAATTTTTGTGAATAAAAAATCCGAAGATCAAATTTAACACAGTCACAATACTTTATGCGGTTTATTGAAAAAACAGTAAAGATCAGGTGCATAGTCCACTTCGATAACAGCCTCCTATAATTCCGTCCTACTCCTAGTAGCTCAACAGTAGAGCATCGGCTGGCCAGTACGAAGATCCGTGGTTTGATTCTCAGTTGGGCCAGCAAGGTTCTTTACAATGGTGCCGAATGAATTGAACTTGTAGGTCAGTGCAAAGATCTCAGAGGTCTGAAGACCCCAGACCGTGCGACTCACATAGTAGGTTTAGAGTAGCTAGCTGCAGCTGCATGACCGGGAAAGGATACCTCCTGCACTCAGGAGGCACCCAAGGTCTACCATCCCGCCAAACGAACTTTTACTATCTCGGAGGTCTGAAAGTAACCCTAGTACGACTAGCACCGATTCTGTGGACTTTGATATATGGATTGCCGATTTCAAATCGGGAGGTCAACGATCACGCAGGAAGCAAACTTGGAGGATAAAAATAGCAGCAGGCCTGTGGGAAAATAGCGGGAGGTGGAGAATGCAAAGTCGACTTCGACGATAAGAACTTGTAATTCCGACTCAGTAGCTCAACGATAGAGCATCGGTTGGCCAGTACGAAGGTCCGTAGTTCGATTGCCGGTTGCGGCAGCAAGGTTCTTTACACAAGACGTGAAACGGATATTCCAAGAGCTAACAACAATTTTTCCGACCTATCGAGTAAAAAGGTTTGAGTATTGCATGTGACAAAACTTCGCGGTGTCAACAGAGATCCGTGAGTCTGGCAGTTCCCTCAGGTAGCCTTCGCCCTGGGCGTATTTTTGAAATAGGCTAAAATTGACATCTGCTGAACCCATCGAGTACTCAGATGAAATTGGTGTCAAATGATTGGTTTTAACGTCCCATTAACGAATTTATGAGTGGCAGTCGCTACAGGAGGTGGCAGGTTGCATGCCAGACGCCTCAAACGTTGAATATGTGAAACTTCAAAATCTATACTTCAAAAACTTACGGGTAGAATTGAGTAAAGTTTTATATTTGGAGCTTTTAAGGGTGAGCGTATGTAAACTTTCTGCCATCCGCGTTTTGTTAACTTTCGTAGATCACGTTTTTCGCCGAAATTCTGCTCAAACAGTTGCGAAATATTTTCTGAAAAATAAAATACAATGCTTAGATTATATTAAAACTAAATTTAATACTCGATAAAATATAGAATATATTTTTTATTTTAATCCAAAATATTTTTGGTGCTGCCATCTGTTGTCGCAATTTAATTCATATCGACTATTTTTATTTTTTAATGAACATTTTTAAATGTCTATTCCTTCTAATACGCTATGAAATGGACCAACAGATGATATATAATAATGCCACAATCACGGAAAGGTAATTGAACTTGGACTTGAAGACAAAGCTGCAGTCCCAGTGATGTACATTCAGTTCCCCTTATCAAATTTATAGAATGAGAAATTACCTTTCTGTAATTGTGGTATTATTATATATGATCTGTTGTCGTATTTAATACCGTATTAGAAGGAATAAACATTTAAAAATGTTCATTAAAAAATAAAAATAGTCGGTATGAATTAAATTGCGACAACAGATGGCATCACCAAAAATATTTTGAATTAAAATAAATATTATATTTTATATCGTATAATAATATATTTTATATTTTATTGCGTATTAAATTTTGTTTTAATGATACTTAAATAATCTAAGCGTTGCATTTTATTTTTCAGAAAATATTTCGCAACTGTTTGAGCAGAATTTCGCCGAAAAACGTGATCTGCAAAAGTTAACGAAGCGCGGATAGGGCAGAAGATTTACTAACGCTCACCCTTAAAAGATATGTGCATTAAGATTATGTAAAAAATTCGTATAATTCACTTTTTTTACCGACCAAAATTTAAATAAAAAAAAAATTACAATATAAAACTTTTAATTAAGAATTTTCGTATGGGTTATCCTACTACACAGTTAAAAGTAAAAGCGATATCAATAAGTACATATTTTAGTGAAATATAGATGAAAATCTCTGAGGACAAATTAACACTGAAAAGTTCAAAATTCTCTTGCCAACTGTTAGAAAAGTTTCCATCGCAAGAAAATGAAACTTTTTTTCTGAGTGTTATTTAACATAAAAAATCGATTGGTGTACAAAAATATAATTTTCACTCAATTTTCTTCGTAATTTTTGTCCCAACTTACCCCCACGACCCACTGAGTACATAAAAGAAATGTATATTATTCGTTAGCTTTTTACAAGATAAATGCGAATTTACAAGTCTCGCATTCATCCGACGCGGCATATTTGATACCAGAAGACAAAAACCGGTTTTTCCAACGCGCTTTTGTAAATCGGGGCTTTTGATTCTGGAAATAGAAAACAGCAACAGAACAGTGAAATAATAATAAATGTTAAAGCTACATTAAATGCTTTCTATTGCATCTTCAAATCAAAGGAGCCGAAATTAGTTTCCTAAACATTTTTATTGCGTGAAAGTTCAAAATTCTCTTGTGGTGAACTTGATATACAGGTATTACTGGAATGATGTATGCATAGAAGCTTTTGCCATTGAACACTCGAGTATGACTTCAAGCTGCTAGAATAGAAATATTTTAGTTGCTTTGGGTATTGCTCGGTGTTTGTTTTTGGCTTTTATTTCGAATTGAATACCAGGAGGATTTATCCCCGAATATGCAATTTTCTCCCGATAGAATACATTATGTATTCACAATTCGACAGCATTGCCTTGCACATCCCCCCAAGTTTTGATCTAATTTGGTGCAATTAATAAATTTTGGAGTGTTTATGCTAACTCCAATTTTCTATTGAATTTTACCTATATTTTAAAATTTAAGCAAATTTTATGATAAAATTATGACTTGAAAACAATATGACTTGATTACTATATAAAAAGTGTGCATTTCAAATCTCATAATATGTTTGGAAGACTGAAATTGCTTGTTATATCAAATGTCCCACACCCATATACCATGCAAAGTGTGTTTGTTAAAATGTATGTAATTTAAATATATGCAAGAGGATATACTAAATTTGGACTTTCTAATTTCTCCAGTTCTCTAGTTATTCACCAAAAACGAGTACATTCCTACTGAATACCCAGAACGGGTTATCCCAATAAGGTTCAAAATCCCAAGAATTAAAATATACCACAGAAAACAGCAATATACTAAATTTGGACTTTCTATCTTCTTTGATTCTCGGCTTATTCCCTCAAAACAAGTATATTCCTATGGCGAGTGCAGGTCGGTCTAACCCGATAAGGTTGTAATAATAATAATAATAATAATAATAATAAAAATTAGTTCAATTTTCAACTTCATTATTATTGTCACATGCTAAAAGAATTTTTTTATATAGTATATATATACTATATATATATTTGCATATATATATAGAGAGAGAGCTAGAAACGAAAACGAAGCTGAATATTGGACTCGTTTTTAGCTATCCTACAATAATGGTGACCATGTTGCAAACAAACAGTTATTCAATATAAAAGGATTTGTAGAGATTTGAGAAACGAGTACATTCTATGGCAGCCCCAAGACGGGCTGATCCGATAATGGTAAAATTCTAGAGAATTAAAATGTACCATCAATAAACAACGACTTGTCAAATTTTATGTCACTTCGCTACCATCAGTGGAACCTGGTCTTCAAAGATTTGAAACGCGACAAATATACAAACATACAATATATACCCCGTTTGGAAGTTAAATTAAAGGTAGCAAAAAGTGTAAGCGAAAAGCATTACTATGCGATTAATCGGGATCTATAGGTGCGATTTCCCGCTGTTATGTGCGCTTTAGGAAAAATCGATACTTCTATCACTGGACATCAAATATGCCACTTCGAATGGATGCAAGACTTGTAAATTTGCATTTCTCTTATAAAAAGCTAATAAAAGACATAAGTTTCGTCCATGTACTAGTGAGTCGATGTGGTAATGGGACAAAGAATACAAAATAAGTTGAGTGAAAATTATATTTTTGTACCCCAATCTATTTGTTACGTTAAATAACACTTAGAAAAAAAAATCATTTTTTTTTTTGCGATGCAAACTTTTCTAATAGTTAGCAACAGAAATGTGGACTTTTCCATGTTAATTTGCCCTAAGAGATTTCCAGCTATATATCACTAAAATATGTACTTATTGATAACGCTATTACTTTTAAATATGTAACCTAAACGAAAATTCTTAATAAAAAGTTTTATATTTTGATATTTTAAATTGTTTTTTAATTTAAAATTTTGGTCGGGAAAAAAGTGAATTATAACATACTAATTTTTTTACACAATCTTAATGCACATATTTTAAAACCTCTAAATATAAAATTTTATTCTACCTGTAAGTTTTTGATGTTTAAGATTCCAAAATTTCAACTTTTGAGGCATTTTGGCATGCAGCCTGCCACCTGTAACGACTGCCAGACTTGAGAAACGAGTACATTCTATGGCAGCCCCAAGACGGGCTGATCCGATAATGGTAAAATTCTAGAGAATTAAAATGTACCATCAATAAACAACGACTTGTCAAATTTTATGTCACTTCGCTACCATCAGTGGAACCTGGTCTTCAAAGATTTGAAACGCGACAAATATACAAACATACAATATATACCCCGTTTGGAAGTTAAATTAAAGGTAGCAAAAAGTGTAAGCGAAAAGCATTACTATGCGATTAATCGGGATCTATAGGTGCGATTTCCCGCTGTTATGTGCGCTTTGGGAAAAATCGAACGGATTTTAACGTCAAATTCGTTAATTTGACGTTAAAACCTATCATTTGACACCAATTTCCTCAGTGTACTCGATGGGTTCAGCAGAAGTCAATTTTAGACTATTTCAAAATTACGTCCAGGGCGAAGGTCAGCTAAGAGAACTGCCAGACTCACGGATCTCCGATGACACTCTAACAACGATTTTATTTACCCCATCGAGTACAAAAGGTTTGAGCATTGTACGTAGTAGAACTTCGCCTCGGTGTCAAAGAAGATCCGTGAGTCTGGCTTTCACCCTGGGCGTAATTTTGAAATAGACTAAAATTGACAGCTACTTATCCCATCGAGTACGTGGATGAAATTGGTGTCAAATAATAGGTTTTAACGTCCAATTAACGGATTTATGAGTCTGGTAATCGTTACAGGTAGCAGGCTGCATGCCAGACGTCTCAATTTTGAAATTTTAAACATCTATACGTCAAAAACTTACGGGTAGATTTCAACAAAATTTTATATTTCACCTTTTTCCCCGACCAAAATTTTTAAATTTCCTAAAAATTTAAAATATTAAAATGTAAAACTTTTAATTAAGAATTTTCAGTTGAGTTTTCCTACTACATATTTAAAAGGAAAAGCGATATTAATAAGTGCACATTTTAGTGAGATATGGCTGAAAATCTCTTGGGACAAATTAATGTTGAAAAGTCCACATTTCTGTTGCCAACTGTTAGAAAAGTTTCCATATCGCAAAAAAAAAACTTTTTTTTCCTGAGTGTTATTTAATGTAACAAATCGATTTGTGTACAACAATATAATTTTCACTCAATTTATTTTATATTTTTGTCCCAGCTTACCCCATCGACCCACCGGGTACATAGATGAATTGAAACTTATGTCATCGTAAGCTTGTTATAAGATAAATGGAAATTTACAAGTCTTGTATTCATCCGACGTAGCATATTTGATATCAAGCAATATAAAGACCGAGCCGACGTGGTGGTCGAGTGGTCAAGGCGAGTGTTTCCACAGTGTTGTGGGTTCGAATTCCACGTAAGGCATTGATGTTTGTGTTGTGAGCGCAGTGTGTTCCGCCCCCCCTCTGGTGCGCCTGGGACAATGTCCTAGGACAGGGGTGGCCAACCCGCGGCCCGCCTTGAATAATTTTGCGGCCCGCGAGATTCATTACAACTTTACAAAATACGATTATTTTGTGCAATATTTTTGTTTTTAGTGTAGTGTTTTGTAACAAATAAATCCCGTAACTGTTTCTATTTTACACGTTGCTTCTGTTTTTATACATACTTAGAAGTGGACAGTATTGCATGCGCAGTATTGCATTTTAGAAAAATACAAAAAAATTATTTGAAATATATTCATCTCCCTTTCATGTCGATGTCGAGTCGGTCCCAGAATATCTCCAAATGGAACTGATTGACTTACAATGCAATAATGAATTAAAACACATTTTTGAAACATCAGAATCAAAAATAGATTTTTATAACACTTATTGAGCGCTTTTGGATCAACTTACACCTGTGAATCGTTTTTTTCGAAAATGAAATTTATCAAACATAAATCGCGCTCAAACTTAACGGACGAAAACCTGCAACATCAATTACGATGTGCAAATACACGCATTGAGATCGACTTGCAAAAACTAAGTGAAAGAGTTGAGAAACAAATATCTCACTCATTAAATAAATTAAACATTATTCGATCATTGCATTATTATTATTATATTATCTATGTTTGTATACATGAAAAATAATGAAAACAATAATAATAATTCATTCTGTTTTAAATTTTCACTCCTATAAATGTTTGTAATGGGTCCAAATCTAATATACAGATATATATTTTTATATGCGGCCCTCGGGCCGACGTGGTGGTCGAGTGGTCAAGGCATGCGTTTCCAAAGCAATCGCTCGACCGCCATGTTGTGGGTTCGAGCCCCACGTAAGGCATGGATGTTGTTGTGTTGTGGGCACAGTGTGTTCCGCCCCCCTCTGGTGCGCCTGGGGCAACGTCCCTAGGATGGCTAAATAGATCACATATAAGGCCGAATTATGGGCGAATGACGATGAGTCAAGTGCCTGGCCATTGGCAATAAAATATGTATATATATATATATATATGCGGCCCGCGGGATTATAATGTTTTTCCGAAGTGGCCCGCAAGGTCATTTGGGTTGGCCATCCCTGTCCTAGGACGTCTAAATGGTTCACGTTCTGGCCGCTGACAAAGGCGAATGATGAAAGTCAAGTGCCTGGCCATTTGATAAAATATATATATATATATAAAGACTGATTTTCAAACGCGCTTCTGCAGCTCGCATTTCAGCGGGAAACCAAAACTTTTGCTTTGAGAAATAGAGAATATTAAACCGAGCAATAAAACAATAGTTATAGAAATAATAATAAATATTAAAGTTACAATTTAGCTTCTTTGTAGGAATAATGAAAGTTTAGTGATTATTTAAAATAAAAAATATTGTGATACAGAATTTAGATACTCAAATAATGCGCAAAAATAAAGCCGTTTTATGACGGATGCAACACTAAATATAAATTTAAACATCTACGGTTACAGCGGAAAAATGGAAGCCATATTTTATTTTGCAATTAATCACTTGATATTTTCATATATCAGGTTTAAAATAGAAACTAATTGGATGATGCTCATTTTATATTCCAAACATCTCACAGAGCGTCTCAACAATATGCTAAAATCCCATTTCGATAAAGACATACAGACAGACAGAATGGCCAAAGTCATAAACACTTTTCAACTGTTGGAAAGTGTTTAATAGGAGAGGGAGGGGGGAACGAAACAACTGGTTTCGAAAACTAGTGGTCTTTTTATGCCTCCGAGACCGATTGTTACCCTTAAATATTTGTTTCATGCTGTTTTACTAACTAAGAATTATCCGGTTATTGTAAATAGCAGATTTAGAAATTTTTCTTTTTAATGTAAACAGTTTTAAAATCTTCAAAAATGAACATAAAAATTAATTAGTTTTAAAGAAAGTACGGCAAGAATAAAAGTATATACACAATTTTAAATCTGAAATATGTTTCTCGCTTTGTATCAATATTATTAATACCTGCGATGCATTATGGTGACCTTGATAGCCATTTATCTATCCTTTTAATAACTGCCAAAGTATTGATGCCTGGAATTCTACAGAACACTAGAAATATTGTAAGCACAACGAATGATTTACGTAGAAAATTCTTATCGCAAAAGAATCTTACATGCTATGTAAAAGCAAAAGTCCTTCAAAGTTTGATTTGTTTATGTTACTGTCGGATTCAGGTCAGTGATTCCGATGCATACTCCACTAAACAGGTACCAGTAAAGTGGTGAATAATGATGAATAACTGTAAATGTTATAATGCAGCGAATCGTACCTTGCTAAGAAGTTTTGGAATGCGCTTCATCAGTTTTGACCCGGATATCAGCTCTTATTCTGAAACTTAAAACCATTCCCAAAAATTTTGGGATGTTTTGAAGTGTATTATAAAATACTATAAATCAAGGTTTACTATAATAAATATCTCATTTAGATTATAAACTTTAAGAGATTAAGAGATTTAAGATAACTGCGTTCTATTGCAGATTTTTGCCAAGCAGGGGCCAAATATGTCCTTACTGCCAAATGCCAATAGATGACTAACTTATCCGTGGAGAAAATCGTAGGGCAGTGATCTGCAACCTTTTGTTATCTAGCACTGTGAACTTTTTTCAGGGTGCAATAGTGCTTTATTAAATTCTTTCACAAAGCAACAGGAATATGATATATTCTTCCAAGTCTCTTTATAACCTTTCCTCATTCCTCAATATTATTTTTTGCTTTCTAATACGTCACACCTCACACCTTGTTTTTGTTCGATTCTCATGTCTTGTTCCACTTTTACTTTCCCTACAATCTATATAGTATAATAATTGTCTGACGCGTTTGTGTCAAGTTTTTTTAGACTAAAAGCGCCGATGGTGACCTAAGCGAATGAATCTTTACACACTTATTGTATCGACTATCGTGCAGAACCTAACTCAGCCGGATTTTCAACCTACCCCCCCAATCCCCACGGGACAGATATTATGGGTTTTTCTAAAATCCCTTTCAGACCCACAACCAGCCCCTCAGTGACTTGGCTGAATTTTTGTACGATTATAGTATCGACCACTTGGCCGAACCTAACGCAGCCATATTTTCAATTTCTTCCCTAAGGATGGGCAAAATAAAGGATGTAAAGTCTCCCAGAACCCTGCCTAAGCCCCTCCCCCTCAGTGACCTAGAACGGTGAAACGCTACCACGGGACAGAACTTAATTGGGCCAGTTTTCGATTGAAAGGACCGTTTTCAACGCTAAGTACCATACATTGCTAAACAAAATAAAACATATTAAAAAAAAGCTGTAATTTAATTGTTAAAGAATGGTAGTGTTCCTGTCTTTGACAGGCTTAAATATGTAATGAACCTTGCTGCCCTAACCGGGTATCGAACCCCGGATCTCCTAACTGGCCAGCCGACACCCTACCGTTGAGCTATTGGGACGAAATCGCAAGCTCTTATAGTCGAAGTGGACTCTGCATTCTCCACCCTCTAATGTCAGATTGGCGAGCAACTGACAATCTGACTGACCACACCCTACTATTTTTACCACAGGTTAGCCTACTACTACTACTATTTTTACCCAGGTTAGTATCCTGCGTGGTCGTCATCCTCTCAATTTGAAATCGGCTCTCAATCTTCCAGAGTCCACTGAATCCGTACTAGTCGTACGGGGTCACTTTCAGACTTCCGACATCTTTGCACTAACCTACAGTGTTGATTTGTACGGGCGCCATTGTAAACTATCTGCCTTCCTCGGCTCTTTCTGATTACTTCAATGATTTTCTGATTATTTCAACGGATGAGTGTATTTATGTTGCGGGATTACATATCCGTACTTATCTCTGTCAAGAAAGTGACTTAACTCAAACTTTGATATTTCGACCTTTCGATCCTTGTTCGAACGCCATTGTTAAAGAATCTTATTGCCCCAACCGGCTATCGAACACCGGATATCCGAACTAGTCAGCCGACACTCTACCGTTGAGCTATTGGGACGAAATTGCAAGCTCTCGTCGAAGAAGCTCTGCAAATACTAGTACATATTATATGTAAAGGGGAAGTATCGTGATAGGACCAAAAATCCGACCTATGGATTTTGATGGATCTATAGATTTTAAACATCCCTGGATTCGAATCTATCACTTTTCGAATGCCGTCTGTATGTCCAAGTGTCTGTCCGTATGTCAGTCTGTGGAGAACCTTTTACAATTAGAGAGTCCCAACATTATCAGTTTTTCCAAGAGTGCTTCATTAAATTCTTCCACAGAGCATCAACAATCTGTATAATATTAACTGAACTGGCCGACTAAGAGGGTGATGTGTCAAAATGATACAGAACTTCCACTATAGCTAGAATCTTGATTTCGGTGTCATTCGGCTCGTGTCGACATCGAGACCAAGGGGAAATTTTAAAATTTCAAAAATTCGAATTACGGGTGACGGTGCAAAGGAATAATAAAACAAATCATAGCCACTCTGCTTAATTATCGAGCACTTTCACTCTAGTTAGAATTTTGTTTTGGGTGTCATTTGATCTGTCTCAACTTCCAAATCAACGAAAAAATCGAATATTTCGAAAATTTGAATTGGGGGTGATGATGCAAAAGAAAATGATTAAAAAATATCAAACCACTTTTCAAAACGATTGAGCATTTCCACTCGAGCCAAAATATCAGTTTTAGGTCTCATTCGATCCGTCTCAGCTTTCAAGTCAACGAAAAAAATTGAAAATTTTTAAAATTTGAATTAGGAGTGACAATTAAAAGGAATTTTCAAAAATCTTACACCGCTTTGCCTCTCAATTAAAAAAAAAGTTGTTATCTTTTCGCTGCCAACAATTAAAATTGGTCATCATATCAACAACTTTTATTATGTATGTTGGTGTCACATTTAGCGACCACTAGTCATTGAAAATGCGCGAAGCGTGGGTAAAATGGCTAATATAATATATCACTCCAAGAAGCAAGAAGACAGTGCTGAACTCTTTCAGTGGGTAACTAAAAATATTTTTTTTTGTAAGCAAATATGTGCCTTTCCTACATTAATTAAAATCAATATTTGAAATTCCAGCATATGTCTTTTATATTAATGGACTTGAATAATGGCTAAAAATTTATTTTTGAATAAAGTCATCAGAAATTAAACATAAAAAACTGGTGTGGGCAGCACATAACTTTCCCTATACAGGGTGTCCCAAAAAGATTGAAACGCGCTTTAATTCTTTACCGATTGGCGATAAGTGGACAATGTAAATTGCAAAAATGTTGAAAGTAAGGTAGGAAATAAGACTACGTTAATGAAATAGTCCTCCCATTAATTTTCAAAAAGTTACACTTTTTAAATTTTTATGCGACCCCTTAGACAAATTTGGTCAATCAGAAAATTTTTATTTTTAAAACAACAAGATCATTAAAAAAAACTCGCATATCTGTATCTTTAAAATTGACCAAGTTATATTTAATTGAAAATTGAACATTGTGAATAGGGACCATATATCAAATTAGAAATGTCAATTTGTGACATATCACAAAAAAGATAAAACTGGATGATAATACATAGGATACCCAACCGCGTAGTGAGTACCACTGTTTTATATGATCTCTGTCTGTGTAATGCTTTATTTAGATGTATTTGTAATAAAAAAAATTTTTGACACATATTAACGTATTTTTGATCTAACCAATTTCCATCGTCAATTTG
The DNA here is from genome assembly GCA_951213105.1 of Amaurobius ferox. Classification (NCBI taxonomy): domain Eukaryota; kingdom Metazoa; phylum Arthropoda; class Arachnida; order Araneae; family Amaurobiidae; genus Amaurobius; species Amaurobius ferox. The sequence continues at coordinate 148,681,875 of OX578133.1, read as the reverse complement.
TATATGCTCCCTATTTTCACTGATGAAACAGCCTTTCACATGGTACGGAAAAGTGGCATAAGTCTTATTTTTTCCTTTATCATAATTCATTTGATTTTAAAGATAGAGATATGCGGGTTTTTTTTAATGATCTTGTTGCATTAAAAGTAAAAATTTTCTGACTGACTAAATTTGTCTAAGGGCGTAGTATAAAAATTTAAAAAGTTTAACTTTTTGAAAATTATTGAGAGGACTATTTCATTAATGTAGTCTTATTTCCTACCTTACTTTCAACATTTTTGCAATTTACATTGCCCACATATCTCCAACAGGTAAAGAATTAAGGCGTGTTTCAATCTTTTTGAGACACCCTGTATAATGCAATAATATTCCCTATATAATGAATTTACTTCTCTTATAATGAAATAATGATGTTTATGACCTGCGGCACAATATTTTTAATGTTAAGTTGTACATTTGGCGCATTTCCGAATGACAACATGGAAAATTATTTCGAAGTAGCCACTTTACTTATATTTCAAACTCTAAATTAACAATAATCAATATTGATAGCATTTGCAATAAGCAATATAGTCCATATATAGTTTAATAATTAATTCATTAATTTGGCGTCATTTTTGCAATTTTAACGATATTTTTATCAATCTGGGGCAAAATATTTCTTGGCGATATTTCGCTAAATTAGTCGCCAAATTTATCACCAAGCATTACAGACAAACCGAGAAAGGGGCATTTCATATATATAAATGAATGTTGGCGAATAAATATGTGGTAAATTAAGATAACTCGGTCGTTATTGACAGACTTTTTTTTTAACTACGATTTGGTCTTACATACCAGTACCTTCGCCAGATAACTTTGGAAGAAATGAATAATTATGTACATTCACATATTTTTGGGTTCCCCAGATAACTTAATAAGTAATTTTTCAGTTGCTATAGCTATAACTCCAAATAAAAAGTCATGTTTAAACATTATGGATTTTTTAAAGCATAACGCAAAATAAGCATGAAATTTATGAAGGAGCCTTCATATGGCCACAAATGATATATACATTTCATTTTTGATGGATCTATTAAGAATTTTTATTCTCGTTTGCATACTTGTTTCGTACAGTCATACAAATTTTTGGAAAGACAAAAAGTGGCATCTCCAGATTTGGAAGAAAGTCATTCTAGACCACAAAGACCAATATCATTTTAATCTGTAAGGCATTCCGAGTCAAATTTGTCCACACATTTGAGGTTTTTTCTTTTTTTGAAATTACATTTTTTTTTTCTTGTTCTGTGACAGTTAACTAGGTCAGGACCTACAGCTTAAGGTGGTTGCAGAACCCCCACGACTCAACCATGCATTGACCCGGACATAAATTAGACTCATTCGGAGTAAAGGTGATTTTTTTCTTCAGTTTCGTGTCATTTGATTTGATTTATCTGTCAACTCAGGGATAACTACCTCAAGATGTGGAATGATCCCTCATTAGGCACAACTAGAAAAACTAATATAAAGTGTTTTTTCCCCCTTCCCCCGGAGTGTCTCGAATTAAAAAAATTGTGAATCATCGTCACTATATTAGTCTAGCGTCTTTAACGTGTATTTGTCTTTTCAGACACCCCAGAAGCCCCCGGTGACCGAGAAGGTTGATTCTTTGCACACGTATAGTATAGACTATGGCACAGAACCTAACGGAACGGAATTTTTGATTTATTCCCCCGGAGGCAGAAAAAATGGGGGCGGAATTGACAGTCTTTTCAGACCTTCCAAAAGCCCTCCTTGGTGACCTAGAAAGCTGAATTTTTTGTACACTTATAATATCGAACATTTGACAGAACTTAAAGTAGCCTGGTTTTCGATTTACTTCCTCACACCCCCACCCTCTCCCGGGGAGGAGAAAAAGGAATATTTAATTTTTTCAAAAACTCTTTCTAGACCCCCCAGAAGCCCCTGGTGACTGAGAAAGCTGAATCTTTGAACACTAATAGTATCGGAAAGACACTAACGTAATTGTATTTTCGAACCCCGCTATCTGCATCGAAGCGCAAATTATGGGCATTTTACAAAGTTTGTCACGATCCTAAAGCAGCCCTCCGGTGGATTAGAAGGCTGGATATTTGCCCATTTGTAGTATCAACCACTTGACCGAACCGGGTTTTCTATTTTTCTCTCAGAGTGGAAAAAATGAGGGGGGGGGGGTGGTCAAAGTCTCTTAGAATCTCCTGGAAGTCCTCATCGGGAACATAAAAGGCCGAAATTCGACCACGGAGCAGAACCTGACTGGGTCAATTTTCAATTGTGACAACTATTCTCAATGCTAAGCACCATACATTATTAGATAAAATAAACCATATTAAAAAAAAAGTTGCAGGTTAATTTTTTTAAATTGTTAGTTTACCTATCTTTGAAATGCTTAAATACTAGTTTGAGATAGTTGTATTTTTTCAAGTAAATTGTTTAACACCAGCTATGGTCAAAACTTTAAATTGACAGCAGAACTTTGTTGTTGACGCTGACGAACGAAAATGATGATGATTATGGAGAATCGGAAAAAAGCCGGCTACGTGGTAGGATTGAATATATCAGTTCCCACCGATGTTTGCAAAATTGTAGCAATCGACTATTCCATACTGACGTACTCATAATAATAAGGAAACTGGTCTGCGGATGGTATTATCTGTAGTTAGAGAGCTATCCCAACTTTGGGAAAGCACCCTATAGGCGGATTCTGTGAATATGATCATATAAAAATAATTATTAAAAATATCATTAATTCGGATACATTTCAAACTGTGCTTCCGAACTGTCCACCTTAACTAATATTTGATATCAAATATTACAAGACAAAGAGTGACATATGCGAACTAGAATAGTATGCCATATAAAAAAAGAACAGCTAGAACATGCCAAACAATAGAAGATTACCACGTGACATAACATGTAGCAACTGAATGACAATTATGTATACTGAATGTTTTCCTGTTCATAACGAGTTTGGGCGTTTTTAGCGTTGTTATGAAGTTACAAAAATGGCGAACACTTCTAATCAAACATTTTTATTCTTCAATAACGAGAAAGCGTTGGTTTATTAGTGTTCTGCTCTGTTACTTATGTAGATTCAGGATAAGTATAAATGAAAACTAATTATTTAATTACTTTTAATGTGATAATTGCGTTACGTAATGCTTTTAGGAGACGTTACCTACGAGACGTTTTTGCTTACCTTATTATCTTTTTAAGATTATGTAAGCAAAATTTTTAAGTTTGTCATTTAAAACAATGACAGACTTAAAATAGAATCACTGGGCATTGACCTATAACTACTGATTTAAAATAGTGGTAAATTGTAATTTACCATTTTTTTTTAAGCCTACTTAGCTATTGATCCTTATCAGTGTAAAGTTGTCAATCACGCAACAAATATTTTTAGTTATATAATTTTATACGAATGCGTTTAAACATTTTATGTATACATATGTTTAGACAAATAAGTAATGCGCCGAAACTATTGCTGATATCAATTTATGGGAAAATTGTGATGCTAGTTTCAATAGCGTGGCCAGAAAAAAATTCTGGAAAGGGGGGGGGGGGGAGTAACCAAATATTTTGTTTTTTATTTCTCCATATATCATTTCTTTGAAGTTCTATGGGCTCGATAGGTTCCTGGGGGGCTATGACCCCCCAAATCCCCCTTTAGCGATGCCACTGGCTAATTTGAGCATTTATTTGTCTACTTCATTTATGCTCACTAGTTTCCAGTTTATTGACATTCATCAGTGTAAAGCTGTCCACTACGCAGCAATTATATTTAATTATACATTCTTTATACTTAATCGTCTTTATGTATACATATAATGTCTAGACGAATGAGTATAAAAAATGTATTACTAAAAATAAAATGCGTCGAAACTATTGTTGATATTAAGTTATGGAAAAATTATGATGCTAGATTAAACATTTATCTGTCTACTTCAGTTGTGCTCACAAGTTTCTAGTTCATTGGCCTTCATCAGTGTAGAGCTGTCTACTACACAACAGTTATTTTTAATTATACATTTTTTATATTTATTCGTCTAAAAATTATATGTATGCATATAATGCTTATACGAATAAGCATAAAAAATATATTACTAAAAATAAAATGCTTCGAAACTGTTGTTGATATCCATTTATGGAAACATTGTGATGTTAGTTTGAGCATCTAATTGTCTACTTGATTTGTGCTCACCAGTTTCCAGTTTATTGACCTTCATCAGTGTAGAGCTGTCTACTACGCAAGAATTATGTTTTTTCTTTCGTATTAAAATATTAAGCATCTAGTGGACTACTCTACATCAGCGAGTGTCAATAAGCCCAAAACTGCTCAGAAGTATCTAACCAGGTGTCAACGACATTCTCGTTATAAATATAAACAAATCTTAAATAATAAAAGGCAATGTCTGTCTGTGTGTCTGTCTTATACACTATAGGTTCAACGACCGCGCGTCGGAGAGCTACGAATATTTGGCAATCGGAGAGGCAATCGGAGATGGCAATCGAGGGTGGGGTGGGGAGGGGGGAGGTGACACGTCAAAACCGATTTTTAAAATTTTAATTATTTTTTTGTTATTTAATGTTTTATGCGATTTCGACCGTTTTTTTCCTTTTTTGCCCTTTTTTCTCCACCATCCAGACGTCGTAGAAAAAACAAATCACACTACCGGAAAAAGCAGACAATTGCGAGTAAAAATATATCAATTTCAAATCTCAGAGACAAATTTTAATATTTTTTAAAAGATTTTAAAAAAGTCACTTTCGGCTCAAAAAAACACGAATTTTCGTTTTTAAATCCTCGCATCCGGAAAAGTAACGAGATTTTCGACTAATAATTTACATTTTTAGAAAGCTCAACGTTCTGGCTTTCTTACAAGCTCAATCTGGCCAAGAAATAATTAAAAATGGCCTCAGGATCGGAATTTTAAAGAAGTAATGATTTTAAATTTCTCGGATTATTCTCGGGGAAGCTCCGATTTTCTCCCGCCGGGGACGTCACGTGTTTCCATGGAGACGGATTAGAAAATTACGTGATATGTTAAATCATGGAATTAAGAGCTTAGCATATGGCCATTTTAAATGGATATTTTAAATGATGGAACGATGGAATGAAGATATTTTAAATGATATTACGTTATATTTTAAATGATGGAATTAAGAGCTTAGCATATGGTCAAATTAAAATTTAAATTTTTTATGATCATTATAAAATTTAAATTAGCGCGCGGGAAGTTAGCCCGCGGGAATTGCACTCGGTAGGCCCGTGTTCGATTCCCGCCACTGCTAAAACTGCCGCTGTGTTCACGCGAAGTACGATCACGTTAAACATGTGGGTCCGTAAGTCCTTCCGAGAGGTTGGTGGTAGGGGAAGGAGGATACGGTCTCTGTGGATGCCTCCCCCACTGGGGGTTCCGGTCTAAATTGGGTGAATAAAACGTGTTTCCATGGAGACGGATTAGAAAATTACGTGATATGTTAAATCATGGAATTAAGAGCTTAGCATATGGCCATTTTAAATGGATATTTTAAATGATGGAACGATGGAATGAGGATATTTTAAATGATATTACGTTATATTTTAAATGATGGAATTAAGAGCTTAGCATATGGTCAAATTTAAATTTAAATTTTTTATGATCATTATAAAATTTAAATTAGCGCGCGGGAAGTTAGCCCGCGGGAATTGCACTCGGTAGGCCCGTGTTCGATTCCCGCCACTGCTAAAACTGCCGCTGTGTTCACGCGAAGTACGATCACGTTAAACATGTGGGTCCGTAAGTCCTTCCGAGAGGTTGGTGGTAGGGGAAGGAGGATACGGTCTCTGTGGATGCCTCCCCCACTGGGGGTTCCGGTCTAAATTGGGTGAATAAAACGAAAGTTATGGAGATTGTCGCGGAGGGTGCGGTAGCCCAGTGGGTAGCGCGCGGGAATTGCACTCGGTAGGCCCGGGTTCGATTCCTGCCACTGCCAAAACTGCAACAGTGTTCACGCGGAGTACAATCGCGTTAAACATGTGGGTCCGTAAGTACTTCCGAGAGGTTGGTGGTAGGGAAAGGAGGGTACGGATCCTGTGGATGCCTCCCCCACTGGGTTCCGGTCTAAATTGGGTGGCACTTCCTGGCCGTCCAAATAGTTACCTTACACTTTTATGGTAGGTCGCGCCAGAGAGTTTGCCATGGTCAGAATTTTCAAGGGTAGCGAACAGGCTGGTCGCCAAAGCGGCTAGTTAAAAATATATAATAGAATCTCGTGAACCAATAATGCAAGTAATTTTATAATTCATGTAGTTTGATAATTCTCCTAGTCTCTAAAAATATGCATTTTTACATATAAATATATGTTTGTTTATTTGAAGACTAATCGATGGGAAATTTTTTTATTCAAACAGAATGTGTAATATTCGGTTTCTTATAGCCCCGATAGCTGAGTCGGTAGAAGTTTTATTACAAGATCAAGAGGTCGAAGGTTCGAGAACTTCTTCTTTCCAGGTATTTTGTAGCTTTTTGCTTCCCCTGCAGGACATAGTATATGTAAAGGGAAATTATTGTGATGGATTCGAGTTTTGAGCATCCCTGAATGCGAATTAATCACTTTTTCAACGATGGATCTCAATCTGAATGCAAATCAACCCTTTTTCTAACTATATCTGTGTACCTGTCTGTCTGTAAATCTGTTAAAACAATATGTCTTGAACAAATTGAGATAGTAGAATGAAAAATTTCATAATTATTTTAATATGTAAACGTTAGTTTATTCTTATTGATTTTCAGATTGGTCGAACCAGGGGACGGTCTTTAATTTTTCGAACATAGTTTTTTTTTAAATCGAAAAGAATACATATATAAAAATATACAAATGTGAAAAACTTTTACAGATTAGTCGTTTCATATGTACTTTTTGATAAAAAGCCAGTGATAGCATTTACAGATCATTAAGTTATGCATTTCCTTTTATCTAAAATGAAAATTAAAGAAAGCAAGTACATTCACTATTATCAAATGTGTATTACACTCTGCACGTACAACCCGGCCGTCCATACAGTTACCTTACACCTTTCTGGTAGGTCGGACGGTCTGGGTCTCAACTCTGCACGTACTTACAGTCAGAAACAAATAGACGTCATTGTTTAAGGATTATCATGAGTCGTTCTCAAGATATTGGAAAGTTTGCATTCCCACGTTCATCGCTATATCTTCCGAACAACTGGAGCATATTATTGTATGAAATTTAGTACGACTGCAAAATAAAACTTATTAAAAAAGTTACAACTTATTTCTTTGAGAGTGTTAGTTTCCCTGTCTTTGTCAGGCCTAGATACTAGTTTAAATATGTTCACTGTAATTAAATAAGTGAAAGTTTTGCAAACACATTTAACCAGACACAAACGTGCATTATTGTTTAGTAGTTTATCATGAACCAGATATTAGAAATTTAACTTTTGCTCAGGGATTGCGGTATCTCTCAAAATAATCGCATAATATGAAATGTGGTATGCTTATTTTAACAGGTTAGAAAAAAAAAACAAAAAAAACTCCTGATTTTCAGCTGTAGATAGAGATATGAGAAACTTTTGTTATTGTTTTAACATGATATTGAAATTTGTTCATCTGTTGGGAGTGTCATCTGTTAGACATGTCGGATATTTTTTTCATTTAAATTGTCATATCTGACCAAGTTTAACATTAAGTCTTAAACTGTCTGTATCCTTATTAGTATGAGAAGAACTGATACCAAATTTCAGGAGAGGGGATATTTAAATATTATGTCATGATTCCTGAAGGTATACAAAAATTTCAAAAGGAAAATATGATAAGGGCAAATTAGAGAAGTACATGTGCCATGGGCTATTTAAGTTACAGACACTGTACTGTTGTATAATTGATGCCAAAAAATTTTGCCACACAAATGTTTTTACAAAAATGTTTTCATTGAAACTATTTCTCAGGATATGTTATGGATATAGATTATATGATAATTATTATAGATTCAGCATCAAATTCCAGAGGGGATTGGAGGTTCATTAAAGATTTATATTTTCGGTTTCTTTTCCATTTCTGATTCAAAAATTGTTATTTTCTTTGATACATCTATCTCTCAAGATTGGCTATAGATAGAGCTTAGATGATAACTGATATGAATTTAGCACCAAATTTTGAAGGGAGTAGAGTGGTTTACTAAGGATTTCCACTTCTGGTTCAAAATTCTTTCTTGAAACATCTATTTCTAAGTATTGGCTATAGATATAGATTAGATGACTGATATTGTATTTTATCATCAAATTCCAGAAAGGGTAGGGGTTTCATTAAGGAATTTCACTTCCAGTTCTTTAGATGTCACGTCCTGTTTTTAGAAAATTCGTATAACTGAGAAAGGTGTGCAAAAGAGAATAAAAATGCTTAATGGTTCCATCTAAAATGAAGTGTACACTCCTTTTGTCACCATTTGAGGGCTTCCTCATAAATTTCTTGTTTGAATTTATTTTAATAATTATAATAATTTATCAATATCAGTGATAGAGACGAATATTTTTTGAGGGATCTCTTTCACGGAAAACTTTTTAAGAAAAACTGTGCAGATATGTTACATGCTAAGAAGTGACAGTAACTGACTATTCAAGTGACAGCATCTTGTCAAAATGACTACTAAACATTTGTTCATATCATAATTAATAAAATTTTAAATAATTTATGCTAATAGAGGTTTACTAATGATGATAATAGTAATAATTCTAAACATTAGGGGGGGCTCTGCCCCCTGCTCGCTACGCTTCGTCAACCCCCTTCGGGAGGCTTCGCCTCTTACTCACTCAGCTCGCTTCATACCTATCTCTCCAAAAAATTCTACTTTCAGAAATATTTTTTCTATCCCTACCTATTTTCCGCAGGAGATAAAAAGCAGGGATTTTTCTTAGCTCAGGGAATCCAGAAATTAAATTCCTTGATTCTGAGCTCACTTCGCGAGCTATTTCATGCCAAACTAAAGTTTAAATCGCTAAACGGTTTATTTCATCGTATTACCCTATTATTTCTCTATAAATGTACCAAATTTCATATTTTTGTATACTATAGTTTTTGCGGTACGAGGCAGAGAAATCGCTAGACGTGCCGATACAAAAAAAGAATTTCACTTCAGAAGTGCATAAAACGTAAAATATCTCAAAATCTACATCGAAACTAAAAAAAGGAGCTCCATCCTGCAAAAATTCGCGGTCTTGCTATTGTTAGTCTATCCAGGACGCGAACTCGCAGCTTAAATATTTTGTCTTTGATTTTGACATTAAATATTTCTCAAACTACAATATATATCAAAAAACGGTTTATTTCAGCGTATTCCCCAAAGTGTTTTCTACAAGTGTACCAAATTTCATATTTTTACATGCAATAGTTTTTGCGGTACGAAGCAAAGAATCTTGAGAAACGAGAAATTTGTCAAACAGCGGCAGCTACTATTTTTTAATATAGAGAGATACCAGGGGTTTGGGGCCTGCATAAAATTAGATAACTTAGACTTATGATAACTGATGTCTTTTAAGTAGACAAACAGTTTGCTTTTCTATTGTGTTTACTAAAATATTTTCTTTGACATATATTTTTCTCGGGATCTGCTATAGATAGAGATTAGATTATGACTGGCAATGTTTCAGAATTAAATTACGGTGGAGTTGGGGGTTTCACTAAGGATTTCTACTTCCTGTTTTTTTTTTTTTTTTTTTTTTTTTGCCATTTTCGGTTCAAAAAATGTCATTTTACTTGAATCATCTATTTCTAAAGTTTGTTACAGAAAAGATGACAAATGGTAACTGATATGAATTAGCATCAAATTCTGGATGAGGTAAAGTGGTTTACTAAGAATTTTTATTTTCACTTCCAGTTCAGAAATTTTCCTGAAACATCTATGTCTCAGGATTGGCTATAGATTGAGCTTAGATGAAGACTGGCATGAATTCAGCATCGAATTCCAGAGGAGGTAGGGGAGAGGAGCACTAAAGATTTCCACTTTCGGTTTTGAAGATGTCACTTCCGCTTTTTCCAAAATTCGTATGATTGTATGAAGTAAGTATGCAAAAAAGAACAATATTTGCTTAATAGTTCCTTCCAAAATAAACTGTGCGTAGCTACTTTAAGAAAAATAAATCCGTAACAGAAGCATTTAAATATGATTTTATATGATAAACTATGTGCGATAACAAGAAAATAGATTACATTTTAATGTATTGACATTTTTACTCTTACTACAGTATGCTGTGTATGTAAAGGGGACTTAGTGTAAGAGTGTAAAATTTTGACCATCGAGATTTGATGAATTTACAGTTCAGGATATCCTCGAAGTAAATTGTTTATCATATGATGTCTGTGTGACACTAGGAGGTGACCGTCTGTCTGTGTCATCTGTTAAAAACATCTATTTCTAAAGTTTGTTACAGAAAAAGAGGACAGATGGTAACTGATATGAATTAGCATCAAATTCTGGATGAGATTAAGGGGTTTACTAAGAATATTCATTTTCACTTCCAGTTCAGAAATTTTCCTGAAACATCTATGTTTCAGGATTGACTATAGATTGAGCTTATACGGGATTTAGGAGGGATTGAGTTTAGGGGGTTAGGTTGAGGAATAAGGGGGATTGAGCTTATAGGGGCTAGCCTGAGCCTGTGGCGGAACTTCAAATTTCAAATCTCCCTCCCTGCGAGATATTCATGTGAGCTTCCTTAACACGGAAAATTTCCACAGTATCTATATTTGCTTTCTGCAAGAATGTAACTTGCTCCCTTCTCCCCTACAGCTTACCATTTTCATTATTTTTGTGTTATTTCCAATTTATGAGTGTTAGAATGTTCATTATACGGTGTTCCTGGGGAAGTCGTTAAGCATCTAAATAATTTCGAAAGAAAGGCCTCCAAGTGTACACCCTATATCTACAGTAGACTATGTCCCATCGAATAAAAGTAATTGCATCGTCCTTAGCGGATAATTGAAAAAGTTAGAAATAGGTACTTGGCAATAAAGTGATATAGAAGAAAAATGTCAATTATAAAGTTGTACAGTACTATCCAATTAATCAGTATCGACATCAGGAACGTATAAAACGTGTATATGGAAGGCAATAGATATTTATGCACTGGTATCACAATACTTTGTGATATCAATGCATAAATATTTGCTATGACAAGAGAATAAATATTAGGTTAAACATTTGTAACACTGAACCTCATTAATCCGGGTTTTACTACAAGAGAAAATAAATTTTTCACCGCAGTTTTTTTTTTTTTTTTTTTTTTTTTTTTTTAATTCTGTAATCATGTTATAACTAATGACAAACTTCCCAATAGACACACTAAGAGCAAACTTATTGCGACATATTTAGTAACATTTAAAATTTTAAAATATGAATTTACTGAGATATAAAATGCTTTTTGAATTGGAATAAAATATTTAAAGTAAATAAAATTATTTCAGATGTTTGTGAACACAGAAAATATCTAATATTATTATATACAGAAAAATGAAATTTGATCTTCATATACAAACATAACAAATATTAATATGCCGGTCCCTCATTCGAGTGGTACCCCCCCCCCCCCCATCAATGGTTGTCCTGCGTGCTTCTAAACAAATGTAAAACAAATATGAACAAGTATATATATATTACAAACACATCAGCGTCTAGAGCCACCAAATACATTGATTGCTATGTGTGGAAACAATTATATTTATATATTGAGTTAAATATAATAGAATATAGAGAAACAGATGTGGTACCTAATGAAAACAAATAAATATCAAAGGGTAGCTGATAAAGGTAAATACATATCTAGATATAATTAATATAAAGGCATATATGAGCTTCTGATATAATAGTGTCTAGGAATGTCTGAGTATCTAAGTGTGGCAAACATGACAATGCCTAGAGGCGGTTTGTAGGGGTGCCTGATATAATAGTGTTTATAGGTGTTTGATGTAATAGTATGTGCAGATGTCTGATTGAATGGTATCTGATATAAGGACACACATTATCACGGACAGCCTGCATAATTGATTTTCCTCTTTTAATGAATTTTTTAGGTCTCCCCCCCCCCCCCGAAAAAAAATTGGGGGCTAGGGCCTACTCGAGTGATATCCGTCCTGGGTCGCCAGCATACCAATGTCTAGAGGCTGCAAACACAACAATGTCTAGGGGCTGCAAACATAACAATGTCTAGGTGCTGCAAATATAATAAAGATGCTAAAAATACAACAATTAACCAGTTGAATAATAAAATATCTAGGATCTACAAAAATATTACTATTTGGAGACAATAGTTCGGCCTAGAGGCGGCATTCATTTGGGACAGAATCACTAGTCAAGGTTACATCTCGTATATCAGCAGTTCCCAAACATATTCGCTCACTTATTAAATTAGAATACACAAACGGAATACTCACATTTTTGTACTTATTATGCGAAACAAAACACCAGTGTATGTTTAGAATGAATGTTGAATGAATAATTAATTCGTACATTTTTGTATTTATTATGCAACACAAAACATCAATGTATGTTTGGATTGAATTGTTTTTAATGAATAATTAATGTAAAACATAAAACGCAAAAGTTAAAATTTTCAGAATTTTAAAATTGAAATATTTGAAACTTACACGCCGACATGTAATTATTATGATTTTAAAGAGAAAATATCATTATGAAAATAATGTAGTTTTAACGGGATTTGTTTCAGTTTTTTCAATCACAAACTCAGTAAATATAAGGAATAATAATTTTGCAAAATGAAATAGTATGTCAAGAAATACAGTTTGTTTTCGTATTTGATTTTCTTAATAAAGCGCCAAAATTTAGCTTTTCCTATATAAGTAGATGTAAAAAGGAGAACTTGAACCAAAACTTCACACAAATTTTGGTACTTTTGTATTAGACAAGCACAGAAAATTATTTAATAAATATTTTCGATACAATTATTCATGTCAGTGATTTTACTTATATTAATTTTAACACTTATTTACATATCATAAAACAAATTTTGTTTTGCATAATAAGTAGATGCAAAAAGGAGAACTCAAACCAACTTTACCCAAATTTGGGTAAGCTAGAATTAGACAAACTCCAAAAAATATTGAATGGATATTTTCGATATAAAATTATTCATGCCAATGATTTTATTACATTTTTAATTTTTGATTTTAACACTTATGTACAACTCATGAAACACCGGTATTTCACGGAACACAGTTTGGGAAAACACGCTGCATATAACTACAAAAATGTACTTACCTCTCAATCCAGAATGCAGCAAGACTGAGAATGTAAGCATGCAAACCATGCAAAGCAAAGGCCACTTCTAGGCAAAACTGTAAAGTTACTGCAGGCATATATGGATCAGACCTACATTCAGAGGCTCATCGCGTAGCGCTTGGCTGCACTCTTTGGTACACGTCACACCTGTCTGCTAGAGCGTCGTTCCCCGTAGGTCCGTTCCTTTTTTTCGTTTCGGAGGTCCGGTCAGTGGACCTAGCGCGGTCGGGCCGCTTCCTGAAATCTTGGAAAGAACAATGCTACTGCAATGAAGTCGTTTTATTGGGGCGTGTGAGGTTTCTCTGGGCATGACGATTTGCTAGTTCTTGAATTGTTTTGGTTTCTTTTTCATATTCGGCAGCTGCACGTTCTGAGGGTATGTAATATTTTAACGCCTACACAGATTTGGTTACAAGAGAGGATTTAAAGGACATACAGATCCCTAGCAAGGTAGCGAGCGAAGGCGTTTACCCCCCCCCCCACCCCGATAAAAATATCCAATTTTTAGTAGCGATATGAAATTTCATTCAACATGCTATCCAAATTTTGCTTGAAAAATTGTTTTTTGAATTTTTTTATAAATTACTTCGTTTTAAATAGTACAAAAGTAAGATGTTTAGTTTAGATGAATTTGTGGTTATACTGATTGCAGTGATGCCCCACAAAATAAAGATATGTTTTACTTATTTAAATTTAAGTTTATTAACAATATTTTTATCACTATACATTTCTTATTAATACAGATTGGTTAACTAATTAATATTTATGACAATTACTGACATTTATGTTAAAATTAAGTACCCAGGAGTTTAATCTGAAATTCTTTGATATAACATAGCAGTAACCGCGATCGTAAATTTCTTCTCTCAAGATTATCAATTATTCTTAACTTTAACTCATCTATCATAATTATTTTACTATTAATAAAATTCTTAAATTGAGTTAGGGAGAACTACTAAAATAAGGTACATACCTGCAACTTTTCCTTGTGGCCCGGGTTGGCCATCTTTCGATACTTGTAATTTCTACTCAATGTCCTCGCACATACACTCACTAAATCTAAGAAATAACTGGAACTACAACCGAAGTTTAATGATCCAAAATCATAGTCAAGATTTCGAAGTTTAGTAACTTGTTCTCTTCTTGCTCATATTTTTTCGAAGTTTCAAAGTGTATGCATGCCTCTCATATTTTACTCAGCCTATTCAGTATATTCTTGTATTATATTTTTCTAACCTGCAACAAATGTGAAATTTTCTTTAGCCTCTCCTTATATTTTTCTAAATGGGTGGTGACCGAAAAGAGTCTTTTACTCACCGCCCCTGCACTTCGCTTTCCCCCTGAAACGCACGTGTGGTCGAGCCATGCTTGTGGTCAGGGGGTAATTTCTGACCGTTACTCTTCCAATTTTATGAGCCAAGTTTTTGCTAACATAACATAGTGTCAACTGCTTTCTTTCCTGCAAGAGGCATCTATGCAATTTATTATTTGGCTTCTATTATAGTTTATTTGACTTGTTTACCTCCTTCTTTGCGAAAATACGCGTTGGTCCGAACGAAACACTTTCTAAACACGTGTGCCCAACCCAAAAATTTTTTGAACATTTAAGTAAAAGGTATCTGGGTATTTTTCAGATAATCTGGAATTATATTTTTGGGCGGCATTATCATCAATTTATTTACATATTTAAATTAAAAATATTTAAAAAAGTTTTAAAAATTAAATTCGGCCAATATTATTTATGCGGGATTCACTGCAATGCATTAAAAGAGTAAAAATCAACTAATGAGTACAGTTACAGAGTTAATATTATACGTTAACTTGTATTAACTTCTAGACATTTTCTTCAATTAATTAACCGCTTCGCTACAAGATAATGCTTATATTAAAAGTAATCTTAATTATTATATATTAATATTGACGTATAGTAGCCATATGGATTTTCACAATCAACTATTAGCTTATATGGTGTTACGACATATCTTCTGGACGACGTATCTTTACGACGTATCTTCTGGGTGTACTCTCAGGATACAAGAATGAGTCCAAATTTCTGGATAACTAACACTTTTATTTAAAAGTATTAGTCAGGCCGATATCACAAGAACTATGGCAGTTAGCTATGTACTTATTGTGCTGTTCTATAGGAAACCCCTATGGCCCACACAATGAGACCAGGTGGGATCCCGTGGCCTCCGTTTTTTATGGGGCTTAGGGGATTCATCTTGCAGATACGGGAAAAAGTGAAGTAGAAAATTGCAGAGCTAGTAAAATTTGGTACATAAATGTTTTAGTTCTATTACAAGGAACACTCCAAATGCGAAAAAAAAAAAAGCGGAGATGGATAGGAATAAGAGGTCCAAAGCATGGTCTCCACGTACACCAGGGGGTCATCTTAATCGCAGATCTATACAACAGCACCGTTAAATGTAGCAAATCTGCAGTGTATCACATTTGACTCCCTTGTTGATGCGGAAAAGCTGAAGCGCATGTGCGCTTCTCTCGTGGCATGCTTGCTGGCGTGCGTCGTTGCTGAAGGGTAACATTTTGAGTAAGCAAATATGTAACTTTGTACATGGTAATAAATTGTCTATTATGCATTCACATATTGTTAAATACTCGATTGTTGCTTCCCGATGTTTTGATTTTTTGTGGAGAGGCTGCCTCTGTTATTTTTTGGGGCCCTTTCCATCTGTTATTATGAAACTGAAATATTTTGTACTACATTTGACTCACGGTCACTGTACAACTTTCTAATTGACTTCGCCCCCCCCCCCCCCCCATTTGCAAAATTGACCGAGATAGGCCCCTAATCCCTCTTCAAAATGGGGACCACAGGGTCCCTTCTCATTATGTGGGCCATGTGGCTACAGGGCATGCAACGGCACAAAAAGTACGTAGATAGCTGCCATAGTTCGTGGTATATTGACCCGAGGAAGGACTTTCATTGTATATGTATATAAAATATACAATGATAAATACATAAATATACATACACCATACACACACACATTATATATATATATATATATATATATATATATATATATTTTCTTGTATAGTGGTAAAGGACCCTACAAGTACAAACATATTTACCGATAGATTTTCCCATGTCTATAATCTTCAGAAATTTCGTTTATCTTTTAGATAATTACTTTCCGTACATAGTATAATGTATAAGAAAAGTATTGTGACGAGATAGAAAATTCGAATTCGAGTTTTCGACGTGAGAGCGCATTTCAAGCATCCCTGAACATGAATCGAGCATTTTTATAGTGATGTCTGTGTGTATGTGTTTAAGTATATGTGTGTGTGTGTGTGTGTGTCCTTAAGTCTGTGGAGACGATATCTCATCAACGAATAGAGCGATTCGAAAGAAATTTGGTACAAAAATTACAATCAGTGAATACTGGACGTCTATTGTCTTTAAACGCAATCGCATGTTCGGAAGATCCCGAAATTTTCGAAAGAAATTTTGAAAAAGTCATCAAAAAAATAAAAACCTAAGTTACGTAAATAATCATTTACTATGTAATTTTTCATTAGAAAACGATTGGCACAAACTTTAGAACGCTAGCATGAAACGTTCTTGAGATATTGCACATTTTCTAAATCAATTTTTCAAAAATTCTCATAAAATTAAAAAAAGTATTAACTATTGTGAACATTTTTCATCTACAATATTATGCGATAAATTCATTAACATAATTCTCGTTCCATTCCAGAAAGAAGATACTTGGTAATAGTTTTTTTTATATCTTGACGCCTTACAATTCGCCAATAATTATTTATCTAATATAAGAATAACCCATTTCTCCATCCTTAACGTTTGGCGAAATTTTGGTGATTAACTTGGAGACTTTTTTTAAATGTTGCAAAATTGACAAAATGTTTCCAAATTGATAAAAATGACGCTAAATTAATGAAAATGACGAATAATTGATAAAAATTCAATACCTTGAAAAGAATATAAGAATTTACTATACGAAACTAGAAGGTATGCCCGTCATATGACGAAATTAAAAAATTTCAAAACATTATCTCCCATATGGCGTCATTTTTATTAATTTGTCGAAATTTTTATCGATTTGGCTACATTTTCGTCAATGTAGCGATATTTTGATAAATTTGGCGACATTTTAAAAACTCGCCAAATTTATCGCCAAGTGAGACGGTTGGACTGACAGATAAATGCTTCCGAAACATCATTACAATACTATCCCCTTTCAAAACAGAATTAATTTCATTGATTTGGCGTTATATTTATCAATTTGGCGACATATTTTATCAATTTGGCGTCATTTTTATCGGTTTGGCGACATTTTCGTCAATTTTGCAACATTTAAAAAAGTCGCTAAGTTGGCGATATCGCGCCAAAATTTTCGCCAAGCATTACCCAGAGATAGATAGATAAACAGACAGATAAATCAAGGTGTTTATATTATTAATAACCTATTTCTGCGTCCATAACGCTTGGCGAAAATTTTGGCGACATATTTGGAGGGATGTCGCCAACTTGGCGACTTTTTTTAATGTTGCCAAATGGACGACAATAGCGCAAAAATGATACCAAATTGATAAAAATGACGTTAACGGGAGGTAATATTTTGAGTTCCGTCATACAACGGGCATACCAAAAGAAATGCTCTTCTCTCCGTTTGTCTGTAGCACTTGGTGATACATTTTGTGAACTAATATTTGGCGAATTAAACTTTGGAATAATCTAGCGAAATATCGCCAGCTTGGCAATATTTCGCCCCAGATTGAGGAAAATTTCGTCAAAATTGCAAAATGACGCCAAATCGATGAATTAATTTTAAAATATTTTAATATCTGGACTATATTACTTTTTGAAGATACTATTAATATTGATAATTGTCAATTTAGAGTTGCGTAAAATATAAGTTAATTGGGTACTTTGAAATAGTTTTACATATTTTCATCCGGAAAAGCGCCAAATGTACAATTCAACATTAAAAACACTGTGCCGAGGATCTTATACATCTTTTTCACACTGTGAAAGAAGTAATTCCATTGCATTATGTAAGGAAAGTCATGTGCTGCCCACATCAGTTTTTTTTACATAGTAGAGCAATTATTGATAAAAAGACAAATATCCATGGAGCTTATAAATCCTCCCTTCTTCTAAATTCGAAATTATCTTATATTATCTGTTTTTTATTAAAGAATGAATTCACTATCATAGAAAGAATAAACTGTAAATACGTCATTTGTCTGGTCAATAGACTCATTTTGGATTTCATGTGAAGAAGCTACTCTAACCTACAGAATAGTTGTTCTGCTTCTTGATCTCTCTGAACAATGCCTTTGCGAGGTAATTGCCTAGTAGGGCGTGCTTATGCGTGTGTGTGTGTGTAAGACTTTTGATCTTACTATTTATTCTATTCTTCCTTTTCTGTTTCAGTTCCTATTTCGTACAGTGACATTTCCTCAGCGTGATATTGTACGCTCAGGGGTCGTCTATATAGTACGTCATTTTTAAACGCAGTTATTCTTATCTCACAACTTTAAACCTCTTTAGTGGAACCTCTCATTCTGCATGAAAATATTCTGAAACACTGTTTTAACATGACATAATATCTCGGATATGTACAACACCTGGCTTTCCCTACAGATTAATACATTTCGATTTTATGGGAAAATAATAAAATAAAGTACAGCTTTCTTAAAACTCTATATCGTTAAACATCTGTAGAATTATTGTCGTTACGCATGAAATAAGCGAGCTAAATTTCAATGAAATCATTTAATTGTATCCAGAGATATCACGGCCCCTCTCGAGAAACAAATCCAATATCTCCGACAACGAATCATGATATCTACTGAACATTAGTTGTCCATTTAAATATAACTTAAGGGGAGATACTAGTTGTTAACCTCCAAGAAATTGATTTTTTAAAATTTAGTTATAAAAAATAAATTACATTTTTAGGATTAATTTAAAACAAAACGCATCAAAATCGGACGCGAATTAAGATACAGCGATAAATAGTGCATATGTATGTATATACATTACAATTTCCCCCAGTTTGATGTTTCTTTAAATCCTTTTTCCTCAGTTTCAATTTTTACTTTCCCTGCAATACATGGTAATGTATAGGGAAAGTATTGGAATCCGAAAATCACAACTCGAGTTTTCGACGGATCTACACGTTTCGAGACCTCTAGAATACGAAAAAACCATTTTTAGCGTGACGTCTGTGTGTGTGTCTGTCTGTCTGTGTGTCTGTCTGTCTGTGCAGATTTTGTATCCACTGTAACTAAAAAACTAATGGACCGAATTTCACAAAATTTGGTAGGTAAGTCACTTGTAGGCGAGTCTGGTGCTGATTAGTTTTGTGTAAGATTCGGGATAAAAGAACCCGCCTATTTTTGCGAAATGGCCCGCAAAAGCTTGTATCCACTCTAACTGAATAACTAATGGACCGAATTTCACAAAATTCGGTAGATGAGTTATTTCTGGGTTACTCTGGTGCTGATTAGATTTTGGTACGATTCGGAAAAAAATAATCTGCCTTTTTTTGCAGAATGGCCCGCAAAAATCGTCCAAATCTAAACTAAAGAACTGGGTATACTAAAATATATCCATTAAATGCTGATTTAATACGTAATTTTTAACGACGAAAAGAATAAGACCAACCCCATTACACTAGGACTAGCCGTTCTCGAGATATTTTAGTTTTTCGTACTTTCCCTACGCCACCTTTGAAAATAAGCCCGGTTACCGAATGAGAACGAAAATTGAATTAAAAGTGAAATAAATTTAGTTAAAATAAAGAGAACGTTAATATAAGTCTGCAGGGTAAGTCATGTGCTGCCCACATCAGATTTTTTTGTCTGTCATCATAATTATAAAATAAAGTTACTACCTTATTTGCTTATTAATTAATACATATATTAAACTAATAGGTACGCATGTGCAATGTAATAAATCTAACATTTTTAATTTTTGAAACAAAAAGTTATAATTATTATTTTTTTTTCCCGATTTAAAACAGAAAATAAAATAATTACCATTTGTGATTTTACAAAAAAAGGTTTTTTTTTTTTTTGTAAAATATGTGGTTTAGTACATAAAAGCATTAATAGCTTTACTTCAGTGGGGAAAAAAATGTTTCTGGTGACTTTTGTTTAAAAAAATCTATGAGTTATTTATTTATTTATTATTAGTTATGTGTTATTTATTTATTTTTTCAGCTTCGAAATCATGTGTTTAAAAATCAGGAAAGATATGTGTTAATAAAATAGTAAATTGCATAGCAAATAAAATAGTAAATAGCAAATATTGAAGTATAAAGTTTTCCGTTTAAAAATATGAAAAACCTGTTCCTTTATTCAAAATCAAAATCATAACAAATTATGTGTAATTTTTACCCTCGAAAACTACTACCTCCACTTAAAAGTATTTATAAAGCATTCAGCCATTTGATGATAGTGAAAACATTTAAATTCTTTTAGGTTTTCTCCACTTTATATCAAAGACGGGCAATATTTCAAGAACGGAGCAGGTTATCGTAGTAAGCTATGTCACACACACCACAAATATATATATAGGGGTTGTGTGTAAAATTTCAAATCTATATCTCACTTAAAAGAAGTCGGTTCTCATTTATTCGGCAAATCGAACATTTCTGTGTACGGCATCTCTAAAATAGCAAATATTGAAAAAAAAAAAAAAATCATACACATTCTTTTTTTAAAGTTTCTTCTAAGTCCCCCCCCCCCCCCCTCCCGGAGATATTTTATGTTAACCTAGTTTCCATTATGTGACATTATTTAGATATATTTATATAGGGCAAATAGAAAACTTGCCCCCCCCCCCCGGCCAAAAAGTCCTGAAAGAAACACTGTGGAGGAGCTCCCCGCCCCCCTCTCATGAACATTTTTAAAAATTAGATGTTTCCCAGGGGGGGTTTGTCGAACAATTGATCAGTGCACCAATTATCAAGTCTCTATCTTACTCTAAAGAAGGTGTTTCTCATTTATTCGACAAATTAAACATTTTGGTGTGCGGTACCCATGCATTCAAATATTGGAGCAAGTAGCAAATATTGAAAAACGGAAATTGTATAGTTTCTTCCTTTCAAACTATATATCTTTTCACAAAATTTAAAGTCTGTATCTCATCACAACGTATGTTTTCATTGTTTCTCATTTCGAACGTTTTCGTGTCTCCCCCCCCCCCCCTCCCCATAATAAAAATTTTGGGAAACGTTCGAATTTTTTTCCGGTATTTAAAGGAACAATCGACCCATTACCGAATTACAAATCTCTATCTATTCGGTAAATGCCTGTAAAAATGTGACAGACAAATGGACACTTGGAAACTAAATATATAGATGCTAATGATTAATAGGTTTTGTAATACATAAACTTTAACTGAATAATACTTAATAAAAGTGGCCCCCAATAATAAAAAAGATGCGTATTTAATTATGATTAAAATATTTTTAATAGAGTAATTTATTTAAACATTAAAATTTAAAATTTTCGCGCATCCCCCCCCCCCCCCTCCCCTCTGAAAAAATTACAGTCGTTCCTCCATCAGCACTGTTGAGTCCTCTTAAATGCCATTCCAGTAACTCCTTGATTTCTTTTATGACGGCATGAATAGACCCCCTACAAGCAATGCTGCCGACAGAATTTTTCGGGCCCCCTTATACACCAAATGTGCGGACCTCTGCTATTATTTTACATTTATCTTCCAAGTTATTAACCTTTTAACATAAATTGTTTGTGCGGCCCAGGTCCCAACCTTTTGGTTCCGTGTGCAGTGCATCTTTTTAGTTCATCTCTTTCCTGACAGGGGTCCTGTCTACAAGTTGCAAAACTGCATTATTATTTTCGTGAAATATACCCCGATCCGGTTGGTAGCAGTACAATTCTAATATTTCACTCAACTGTTATCAATGAAAACTTCTGTCAATGAAAATGCAGTTAATATATTTTTTAATCTTCTGATTACTGAAACATGGGTTAAATTTTTGCACTGTTCAACTTTTTGTTTGTATTTTTGTTTCTTTTTTACTTTTCAAAATATTTAATTTCTTTCTACTGCTTCAAGCCTTTCATTAAAAATTATTTTTCTACATTTTTGTATCATTTTATTTATTTGTATCATTTATGTATTCATTAACGCATTGTATGTTTATGTATATTGTCTGTGTGTTGTTTTACCCGGTCTTCCCTTGTAACTGCTCTATACCCTTTGGGTGAGGTGGACGGCCTGGGTAATAAATAAATAAATATTCAACCTAAGAAACGATGGTAACATTGAAAAGATGCAGGTCAAAGGAAAGTGGTTAGAACTTCCAGCTCACTCCAGTTCGAATAAAAAGTAGTGCAAAATGAGGCCAATGTTACTTTTATCGTTCAAGAGATAATTAAAGTTTCTAAAAGGTTTTCGGAGTTGATTTATGCCATAAAATTGTTATTTCTGGTTTAAGTACAGTCGAATCTGTTATAAGGGTTTGCCTCAACCATGCAGATAAAGCAATGTTGTTCAAATGCTTTTGACCGCGTCACATTTCAATTCTTAAAGTGAGACACTAAAATTAACTGATTTCATATCCCGGAGCAATGCCATTGACATAAGTTTTGGGGTGAAATAGACAGTTTAAAACTATAAGGCATCCAATACCCTGAACCCAAAGACCAGGATCTTATTTAAATTTAAATAGTATATCGGTATTCGCATAAGCCGAATTTACAATTGCGGAGGCTCTAAGCCAAACATAGGAAAACTCATTTGCAGAAGGGCCAAATGAAAAACAAAACTTTTTGGCGGGAAAAAGATTTTTTATTCATTATGTTTTCTTCAAATTCTATTTAAAAAAAAAAATGTTTACATATTCAGAATTCAAAACGATGATAAATACCTACTAAATTGTTTTTAATTCCATTCAGAAAGATTAAAATGGCAAGGTATGAGTGAAACTGTGATTCAGCTTCTAGCATTATTTCTTAATCTGGGTTAAACTTTGAGGAGGTGATTTTCAAGAGAGAAGAAAGATACACATCAGTAGGTCGGTTTCTTGGATCTTTTTTTTCCTGTTTCAAGGGTTGAAAACACTTGTCTGCATGAATATGAGGATGTAAACATTGCCATATATTTTGGGGCATTATAAGTTCAGAAATGCTGATTTTGGCATGGCTTTATAAAAACCCAGTTTTGTTGTGTAAGCCGTATTGAACCCATCAGCGATCCTTAGTCTTCCCATCCTTGCTCTAAGCTATGCTATAAATGAGATACCCTATTAAAACATAAATGGCATAAAACTTAAAACGGAATTTCATAATTATGGTTACACAATTAAATTACTTTTTATAATTATGGGATGTGAAATGTGTATTAAAATACAAAATGTACTTTAATATACATTTTCAATAAATTAAAATTACCTAATAGCAAAGTAAGTATATTCATATAATCCTAAAAACTATATTATGCACATATAACAATTGTTTTTATTGGTGGGAAAAAATCTGTCATATTATTATTACTAAAAATTTTTAAAGTATGTATGTCTCAGGATCTACTATAGATAGAGCTTAGACGATAACTGATATGGATTTAGCATCAAATTCTTGAAGGACTGAGGGGTTCACTAAGGATTTCCACTTCCAGCTCTTTTTCCACTCCCAGTTCAATGTATATATATATAATATATATATATATATATATATATATATATATATTCTAAAAATAATTAAATAATTTGAAAATCCAATGATAGAATAGAGAGAAGTTGTAACTCAAAAACCTAACTTTAAAATATGCCTACATAATAAAAAGAAGTATTAAATATAGAATCATCAGTCATGTGATATATATATATATATATATATATATTTCAATGTATTCTGTAGGCTTAAAAAATTAAGATAGTGTATTATGAGTTACTTCTTCCATTCTACCATTGGATTTACTATTTTAATATATATATATATATATATATATATATATATATATATATATATATATATATATATACTGTTCTTTTCTCTTATCTGCAATATGGCCGTGGTTTTGCTTCTATGGTTATGTTAATATTATTGAATTTTTTATTATTACATTTTTATAATATATATATAATAAAAAGATAAAATTAAAAATAAAATAAAAATAGCTAGACTAATTTAAAACATGATCAGTGTCATACCCTGGTTCAAAAACAATACGGAGGAAAATTAAGTAAAGATGTTATGAAAGGAAATATCAGACAAAAGGAGAACAATGCTACCATAAAAGACAAAATGATCTTAATTTTAAATATCAATAATACACATGAATTTATCAACATTCAAGAACGATGCATACAAATCAAGTTCAAACATCAAAGGATTATCAAATTCTGGAGGCTCAAAATATTAAAATGACAAAATAAGAGAAAAGATACAATCCGAAAATATGAAATTGGATAGAAGCTCTGTAGATCCAGCTTTTCAAGGATCTTTGCATCCACAGAGGTTCCAAATGTGTTTCGCTCAACGATACAGCCACATGGCCGAAATATCGTCAAAAGATCCAATATATATATATATATATATATATATATATATATATATATATATATATATATATATATATATATATATATATATATATATATATATATATATATATATAGGGTGTCCCAAAAAGATTGAAACGCGCTTTAATTCTTTACCTGTTGGAGATAAGTTCAATATAAATTGCAAAAATATTGAAAGTAAGGTAGGAAATAAGACTACGTTAATGAAATAGTCCTCCCATTAATTTTCAAAAAGTTACACTTTTTAAATTTTTATACGACCCCTTTAGACAAATTTGGTCAATCAGAAAATTTTTATTTTTAATGCAACAAGATCATTAAAAAAAACCGCATATCTGTATCTTCAAAACCAACTGAATTATGATAAAGGAAAAAATCTGACTTATGAAGTTTTTCCGTACCATGTAAAAGACTGTTTCATCAGTGAAAATAGGGATTATAAACAAATTGACGATGGAAATTGTTTAGATCAAAAATACGTTAATATGTGTCAAAATTTTTTATCGCAAATGCATCTAAATAAAGCATTACACAGACAGAGATCATATAAAGTAGTGGTACTCACTACGCGGTTGGGTATCCTATGTATTATCATCCAGTTTTATCTTTCTTGTGATATGTCACAAGTTTACATTTCTAATTTGATATATGGTCCCCATTCACAATATTCAATTTTCAATTAAATATAACTAGCTCAATTTTAAAGATACAGATATGTGGTTTTTTTTTTTTTTTTGGTTTTTTTTTTAACGATCTTGTCGCTTAAAAATAAAAATTTTCTGATTGATCAAATTTGTCTAAGGGGGTCGTATAAAAATTTAAAAAGTGTAACTTTTTGAAAATTAATGGGAGGACTATTTCATTAACATAGTCTTATTTCCTACCTTACTTTCAACATTTTTGCAATTTACATTGCCCACTTATCTCCAACAGGCAGGGCCGATCCTAGCAGGTGTGCAGCGCGTGCACCGCACGCGGGTGGCCAAAACAAGGGGCGGCCGCATATAGTTCTATCAATCAAGCAAAATTTTTTAGAACTTATAATAAGTCGAATAAATATGCTGAATTTTAAATAGTTATTGAAAAATCAATATAAGTCCCATTGTTTAAGAAAAATAAAATGTTAGTGCACAGTGTGTTGGTCCATTGTCCATTAATGTCTACTTTTTTCACACATCCTTCATTTTTCCCGGCCGTCCAAACTGTTACCTTACACCTTTCTGGTAGGTCGGACGGTCTGGGTCTCAACAACAACACATCCTTCATTTAATAGATATTCATTTCATTTAACAGAGCCGGCAATACGGTATAGAAATGGATACCAAATTTTAAATTTCTATCTAAAAAAATAACCGAGGGGCATATTTTTGAGACGCCTAAGGATGTTTCGTTCCACTATGCGGCGGCTGATTTATGTAAACAACGGTCGGCACGCAGATCAATGGTCAAAAGAAACTTTATTTTAGCGGTCTCCTTTGTAGATTAGAACTGTATTATTTCGGCAAAGTTAAAGGGATGCGGCATCGGCATTTTTTCTGCTACTTTACCAATTACCAGTATACCGGGTGGTCAGAATTAAAACATCCCTACTCTGAGCTCTCTATACAACGAACTACTCAGTGTAAAGGCTCCAAAATTGTTGAACCTACTATTCAAGACATGGGGAATGGGATTACACGAAAAAAAATTAGTTCCAGAAACACCGATAGGTGGCGCTGTACAACAGAAAATATGCTGGAAAGATTCAAAATAATCACAAAAAAACATGCGATATGGAATTTTTCCTTTTTAATTTCTTTTGCTGATATGAAAAAAAAAAGAAGATAAGAAAGTGAAGAAACTTAAACTGTCATTGTAACTGCAATTTCGCACTGTAAGCACAAAAATTTGCATAAACCCTTGGTTTGCAGCTACTATGTTCTGGGGATAAAACTGGGAAATTTTCATTCTTATCAGCGATGGCACCTTCAACACTGCCAGAACGCAGAGATACGTTTCAAGGGCAGTAGCGTCCCGAGGTTTTCTGAGGCCCCAAGCGAACTTTTATGAAAGACCCCCCATCTAAACAATAAATATAGAAAAACGTCTGAAATCCGAAAATTGCCAATCCGAAAAATCGATCATACAACAATTTATTTATGTTATTTTTATAAGTTCGAAATTAAATACAGGTTCATCTTTTCATTTTAGGTTCTGACATAGAATTTTGAGCCCCCCCCCCCCCCCCCCGGGTCAACAATATTTTGGGGGCCTTTGTTTATGATATAAAAATACTCTCTATCCTAAAGCTACCTTGTTCCAATGGATAATCCGACCCTGGTTATATAACCATAGTTTACCTATCTAATACCAAAAGATCTATAGTTATAATTCAAACAGGAAGGACTACTGATTATGTAAATGCTTTTAAGCCGAGGTCCATTAAGCTCTCTTCTCCTGAAATCACAAAATGCCGAAACTCAAAAGAGACCAAAACAAATACAAAATGCTACAGAACCTACATTAAAACCACCTAATCACATTAAACAGCGTGCATCTTGGAGATTATAGTATCAGAATTTCAATATTATCACCTTCAATTCGATAAGAAGGTTGTAACCCAAACATTGTAAAAACAACTGTAAACTGATACACAAATGACTAAAGATAAATTGCAGAATTATGTATATAAAAAAAAAAAACATGAAAACATTGGATTAGCTATAATGCTCTAATGAGTCTTAAATAAAAAAAACTGCAGAGAAAGGTGCAATAAAAATGATGTAATGTTTTGTACAATATTTTGACTACAAAATGCTCAAAATAAATAAACAAATAAAAAGTATAAAGTTCTACAAATTGTAAACAGATTTTAGGAAATATAAAACAATGTTTAAGACGATTATTTTCCCTCCTAGTTTCTATTTATGTAGCAGCATTTGGATATATTTATATAAGATAAATAAAAAAAGCCCCCCCCCCCCCCCCTTTCCGGCCAAAAAGTCCTGAAAGAAACACTGTTTTCCCAGGTCGCCCAAAAGTGTTGTTATTGAAGGATAAAAGCAATCTAAAAAATTTATATGAAATATTAATGAAAGTGACACCTTAATAATTGCTGGTCCCCAGATTTGCTTACTATACGCCAAAGTATAAAATGCTTCTGGGAGGGGGGGGGGGGGGCAGTACCGCTGACCGGATTTTCTAGCACGTGCTGCAAATGCACAGGCCCCGTTTTTCATAAACTGTTTATGCTGCCGGACATCCAAGTCCCTAAAGCAGTGCATCTTTTTGCCTCCCTCCTAGCTACGTAGATCCGTGCGGTCAGCGGCACTGGAGGAGACGACAATCGAATGGGGGGGGGGGGGGGGGGGGGGACAATAATGGATTTTATTTTTCAATATGTATCCTATAGAGATCTATTGTACTTGTTTGCCAATCGGGAAGTGGCGGTACGCTATTGCCACTTTGCGGGAATATCGGTATCCTTATATTTTACTATTGATTTTTGAAAGGTGATGACCATACTGCCGAAAATTCGATATTTTTTTCTGGATCTTGCTATTTTTGAGGTCGGTTTTTTAAAATCCAAATGTTATAATAATATATAATAAATATTAAGAACCTAGAGTTGCAACATCTCACATAACATAAAATTATTTCGTTGTTTAAAATTTAAATTTAAATGCTCTGGCAGACAACATTTCTGTTAAACTTTTATTTTATATTTATATATTATGAGATGAGTAGTTTCAAACCTGTCAGTAATCACCATTTTGTTTATTTTTTATTTCTTATAGATTTCCTACTTCGATTAAGAATAACTTTTTTGTATGTTGTACAGTTCTAGATGGCGCCACTGAAATAAATGTTAAAGCAAAAATATTGAATTTTTTTTCTTGTTTTCTTTTTTCAGACCAGTTGCATGTACAAGAAAAAAAATTTGGTACTTAAAATTTATATTTATTTAACATACAAATGAACGCTTTGTATTATGCTGACTAATCAAAATAGTGTGATTGTCATATTGAAGGTTTAACTTATTAATTTTTGTGCAAGCTTTAGTTAATGTGTAGCTACATGCGATTTCGATCATGAGCAACTCAAATCATAAAAGTATGAGGACAGCCAGTATGTAAAATACTGAACAAATGTATGTGTAACGATTAACAGTATGTTTTTTTAAATATATACATATATACGTATATAAAAATAAATATATTTTACTACAGTTATGAATAAAATAATGCCTAGAGATAAGATTTTGTTTTTCTAATTTACTTTGGACCTTCCTCTAACATAATAACCGTAATTAAATTGGATTATTTTGAACATTTTTATTTTAACCAAAAGCAGCTACAACTTGATTTTTTATGGATTTTATTTTAATATCATTTCATTAGAAGAACTTTCTATAAAACTGAGAGTTTTTCTAATGAAATAGATTTTATGGAACCACATGTTTTATTTTTTTATTTTGATACTATTTCGGAAGGAAAAAAAATTCCATTAGTTAAATTTTTTGTAGTGTTGATTTCTGCCAGCTGACTGAATTTATGAAGACTATAGAATTTAGGTACTCTAGATATATTTTTCATTTGTTATTTATAAAAATTTAATCTGACTTTATGTGTTCACATTTCAGGATTAATTTCTTTTGGATGGGTTTGTGAAACTTACGTGAAGTCTATGTCTCTAAACAGATTTTTCTAAATGGTTTCTTTTTGTGTGTGTGAAGGGTAATCCTATTTTTAGAATTTGCGATAGATTTTGTATTGATTCAGGTTTGAAAAAATTTGAGCTCAATTTTAACACGTTGAATTTTAAGATTAATAAAATAATTATAAAGCGTTTTAAACCGACTATACTGTATTTTGATGTACATGCAAATATGGATATTGTGATACATTTATAAATGCACCAATTTCTAAGTTGCAACAATAACTTTTATTTTTCCTACTAAAAATTCATATAATTTTAAATGTATTTTGAAATTATTTAATGTGGATAGTTTCTTCAATTCATCTTATCAAGCATACTGGCATAGTACCCAAAGTTTTAACTAGTTATATTCATGTGGAGAAGACAGAATATGATAGATAAAATAATAAATTCTGTGCTGAAAATATAACATCTATATGTAATAAAGTTTTAAAAAGTATTAAGAGCTTTGTCCCATTATCTCTATATACCTCCTTGAAGGGGCTTCCAGATACTGGAGACTTTTATTTAGACCTGAAACTTCGAATTTTTGATTAGTAGCAAGTGACTAGTAGGCAGTTATAATTTAGTGACCAAATATGGTTATACAATAATAATCCATCTTATGCTCTCACGAATTCAGTTGCGCTATTAACTGATTGACTGCTTCTTCTCCAACCCAACCTTTACCCACCACCACTGCTTCCATATTTGAAAACTGGTTTGCTTACCATTTCATACCTGAAGCTGAAAGCTACAGCCATTCTCAGAAACTTCCGTTCAAAATGATTCTGAGGATTCTTGATAACACTCCAGGCCACTCTCCAGTAGCTCTAGTTGACTTTGATCCTTGTGTGAAAGTTATCTTTCCTCCAAATACCACAATATTAATTCAACCAATTAATCAAGAATTCATAAAAGCATTAAAACCTTACTAAATTCATTTGTTTATTTGAATGAAGTCATGAAACTAAGCAATGAAATGTCTATTAAAGATTTTTGGAAAGCTTTTAATATTTTATATGCAGTAAGGATTATAGGAGATTCATAGGCTGAAGTTTGTAAAAAACAGTGATGGACGTTTGGAAGATTTGCAGGTCCTTTTTTAATAAAGAAGTTGACATGTGGCTCCAGAAACTGATTAAGTCACTTAAGCAATTGTTAGTCTAACAAGTCAATTGGATTTGGAGGTTGACAATGATGACATCAGTGAGTTATTAAAATCATATAATTAGGAGTTTACAGTCAAAGGAATTTCAAGAACAAAATGCTGGTGAAGAAACTATTGCATCTGGCCTAATACCAGCTGAAAAACATGTGATGATTGCCAAGTTGACAGAGGGGTCTCAACCTTGTTGAGGATAGACTACAGATTCTTGAAGACATAGATTCCAATGAAAAACATATATCAACTACAAAGCAAGGCATAAAAAGACTAATTTATTGTTATAAAGAGTTTTTGTGTAAGAATAAAAAACTTTTATCTCACCAGACGACTGTGCTAGACTTCATAAAGCTATCTATTTCAAAATAGTAACTCATTTTTTTTATACGTATGTTATAAATAAAAATAGTTTTAATTACGACTAAATTAGCATTTTATTTGTAGATTTGCTATATCAATACCATTTATGTCAGGTGAGTATGTAATATATATAGATTTATATGGAAATGCTTACCCTGACTTACACTTGCTCAACGCCACCAGTGCCAGAACCACCCATAATGTAACTTTGGGGTATTATACTGTGTATCAGTAGCGTAATATTTTTGACTTGGGAGGCTGAGCGATTGGCGTTTAATCTTAGAAAAGGTTTTGTATTATAAGTGAAATTTATGTTGGAATTCACACTTTGAATACGTTTTAATTCCTTGGTGAGTAAAATAAAATAATTTAACGTAAAAATGCTAAGAGTGAATGAAATGCACAATATGTTAAAATATATTACCTATGTAAGATACATACGTACAAAAGATAACATTTTAAATATTTCCATAATTCTAAATTTGAACTTTTACAAACAATTTATTAAATATAGAGTCATGGTCGCTCCCTCTCGGAAAACATTCTACAGGCACCCATGTATGAAAGAGTGCACTGCAGATTGATCAGAATTCTTTAAAATAAGCTTAGTTGAAAATAAACAATATTGTATATTAATTATTTACAAATACTGTACTATAAAAGCTTTAAAATATCTTATAATTATTATATGCTAAGAATTCGCTAGAAAATTATCAACCATTTTTTTTATCTAACTGAGATTCTCATGTAACTTAGAATTTTGAAAGGGAAATCAGATTTATTCTTTCTAAAACTCCCAAATACGCAAACGGATGCTTCGCCATATTGATGCCGATATAAAGAGCGAAGTCTACTTTGCAAACTACTTAGGATTAATGGAAGTCATTCTTAGTATATTTCTTCGTTTTGATATTGTTTAAAGTGAGGTAAATGCTAGATTATTAGTGAAAAATGACTCAAATTCTTTAGTATTAATAATGAATATTTTCTGGGAATATTAATTAATAGAATCACGTTTGACCCAAAATGGAGGATACATTAACCTTGCACTACCCACCCTCACCTACCCATCATTGATGAAATATCACGTCATACATCCAATCATTGATTGTTATTAAAGTATTGAAAATGGAGAAGCAATAGCCACGCCTTTCTATAAGCTACCTTCCCATGTTAGTTAACAGGCTAGGCTAGGGAGGAGTTTAACAATTGGATAGTCTTAATGCCATGTTTCTCCTTATAGAACATGAAGGCTGGATGATTTCAGCTTCTAAAACATTAAAATATGCTCTTTAATGGGAAGAATACTTTGAAACGTGCCACTTTAAGCAAATAAAAGGCAACAGTTTTCTAAATAATATATATATGTATTTGCAAAGTTGTTTAAAAATTATAATAAATAAAAGTATGTTTAAATAATTCTTTAAATTAAATTTTTAACAAGGAAGGCTCAGCTTTTTAGCCTCAATGGATGCTATGCTACTGCTGTATATGTATATAATTATATGTAATATATAAGTATACAGATATATTATATATATACATATGAGAGATGAGAATTAAAAAAGGAAGAAATACATAGTTCGTAAATTTCTGGACAGTTTTTCCATTAAAACAGAGTAGGGAGGGATGAGAGTCGTAGCCGGTTCGTTGTACATTTAGTTACCAAACTGTATTCTTTAATCAACCTGTGATGAGTAGCAAGTGTCAATTTTCAGGTCTACTTTTATTATAGTACCTTAATATCAAAGAATTTCAATTAACAGACACTGTGCAATACATGACATCTCACCTTAAAGGACATTAAGCCACAATCCCAAAGTATATACAGTCGTGTGTATTTGTTTCCAAAGATTTTTTGTAAAATGTGAAATTTTGATGTGATGTTCATATTCTCTACTTCTACATACTCAGGCCCCTCACATCAAATTGTGGAACATGGTACCAGATAAAGCTGTGAGCCCCATGTAAATTAATGGAGTGATTACCCCCTCCCTGTATCCAACACATTTTCGGAAAACTTAACTGTAGTAAAATACTTTTTGCTTAATCTTTTTAAATAATTTAAAGTTGCATTCTCTAGTTACAAAATAGTAAAACACAGCAGAAATAATAATCACTTAATGAAACAAAAAAGTAAATGTATATTCATCAATAAAATAAAAAACAGATCTATCCAAAATTTCTTCCAATATCATTATTTGATCAACTTTTATTCCTATTGCCACTCTTTTAATAAAAGCAAGATAAGATATTCTGATTTTGTGTATCAATCGATTTTTCGTATCAAAATCTCATGCAAAGTTTCTGGTTTTTGCGATAAATGATTTTTACTTTCCTTATATACATAGTATAATATATAAGGAAAGTATTGTTACGGGGTCGAAAATTCGAGTTTTCGACGGGAGAGCACATTTCAAGCATACCTGATCATGATAATCAAACATTTTGGAGATGATCTCCTTGTGTGTGTGTGTTGTGTGTGTGTGTGGAGAGACGATATCTCACGAACGAATGGAGCAATTCGAATGAAATTTGGCACAAAAATTACAATTTGTGAATACTAGAAGCTTATTGTTTTTAAACACAATCGAATACTCAGAACCCCCTCCCCCAAAAAATTTCAAGTGAAATTTTGAAAAATTCATAAAAAAATCAAAACCTTTAATAAAGTTATGCAAATAGACATTTCTTATGTAATTTTTCCTTAGAAAATGATTGACATAAATTACACCAGAACTCTAGAATAAACCGTTCTCAAGATATTGGACATTTTTCAAATACATTTATCAGAAAATCCCATAAATTAAAAAAAAAAAGTCTGGTGTGGGCAACACATGACTTTCCTTATATAATGCAATGAATTTACTAGTTTTACAGTCAAAATAATGTATAAGATCCACGGCGCTGTGTTTTTATTGTTGAATTATACATTTGGCTATTTTTCGGATGACAACATGTCAAACTATTTCAAAATACACAATTACCTTATACTTCGGTCAACTCTAAATGAACAGTCATCAATATTGATAGCATCCTCAGGGATGTATCTAGAGAATTGTGAGTGGTGGTTGATTTTCCAGAACAATTATAATTGAGAATATAAAATTTCGAAACGAGCTTCACGTTAATTCGCAAAAACAAACAGTATTAGTATTGTATACTTTTATATTAAAGTAAAACATTTGATAAAATTGAATATAACTTTTTTTAAATGTAATTATAATAGGTATATTTTTTTGGATGAGTGGTGGTCGGAAATTCTGAGTGTGTGTGTGGTGGAAACCCCGACCACCACCGACCACTGTAGATACATCCCTGCATCCTCAATAAGCGATATAGTCCATATATTAAAATACCTTAATAATTACATCATCAATTAGACATAATTTTCATTAATTTAACGTCATTTTTGCAATTTTGATGATATTTTTGTCAATCTGGGGCTAACTATCACCAAGTTAGAAATACTTTTCTAAATTATTCGCTGAGTTTGCTAAATGCATCACCAAATGTTACAGACAAACGGAAAGAAGAGTATTTCTTACTAGCCGCCTTTGGCGACCAGCCAGTTCGCTACCCTTGAAAATTTTGACTGTGGCAAACTCGCTGGTTGTGACCTACCAGAAAGGTGTAAGGTAACTATTTGAACGGCCAGGAAGTACCACCCAATTTGGACCGGAACCCAGTGGGAGAGGCATCCATATGGACCGTACCCTCCTTCCCCTACCACCAACCTCTCGGAAGGACTTACGGACCCACATGTTTAACGTGATCGTACTTTGCGTGAACACGGCGGCAGTTTTGGCAGTGGCGGGAATCGAACCCGGGCCTACCGAGTGCAATTTCCGCGGGCTAACTTCCCGCGCGCTAATTTAAATTTTATAATGACCATAAAAAATTTTAATTTGACCATATGCTAAGCTCTTAATTCCATCATTTAAAATATAACGTAATATCATTTAAAATATCCTCATTCCATCGTTCCATCATTTAAAATATCCATTTAAAATCCATTAAAATATCTGGGTCTCGTTCTGATTTTGTCTTTTATTGATTTCGTTGTTGAATTAGAGGAATATAAGAGAGGTTTTTTTTGAGTGGGTGGGGGAGGGGGGGGGTAAAGGAATGTGCGGCAATGGTTAGGTTATTTATGTTCTCATGGAAAGGAAGGCTGGGATTTCGTTAATATATCCCATCGAAAAGGTCCAGATATGGAATAAAAATATATAAATCGTCAGAATCGGAATGAGGCCATAAATGGAATTTCCTTGTGTATACTGGAAAGGACACGAGATTATCAAGCTCTGATGGTGGGTATGGAGAACGCGTTGTGAAAACATTTCGTAAGTGAACTTTTAGGAAAAGGATATACTTTGTATTTGGATAAAATTTTTTACCTCTCCTGTACTTGCAAAGTATTTGTTGTCTAAGAATACGCATGTATGTGGTACAGTTTTAAAAAATCGGAAGGACATGCCAAAGAATTATCCATCTGTACCTAAAACATATATACACTAAAATTTTTAATATTTTGATAAAAGAAAATTTGTATAAAAAATATACATCAAATAGAAAATAAGTATTTCCTTTCTTCCTGAAAAAAGTAGAATGCTGTGTTGAACGGGTGATTTTTAGTGAATTTTTTTCGAGAGTTAGGCTTAGTGCAAAAAAATAGCCGTCTTTTGGGCACATTTCGGAAACGAAGCGCTTCGTCCTTTGGGCCACGGTAGTTTCGGAATGCCGCCATCCCGAAAGGGTTAATGGTGTGTGTTATGGTTCGTGAGAGACAATGAGCAGCATAAAAGTGTCAGGTCAAGGAGGAGCGATATCACAGCTAAATTGTAGCGTCATTGGTTTCAGATTGTAAAAGTCATCACCGTGATATGTATATATATATATATATAGCTCACAACTGAAATCACGACACCATAAAGTTGTTGGTGTAGCTTTATGTAAATCAGGCAATAGAAACAGCAAGATGAGATATGCATATGATCTCAGTTTCATTACATATAGTGATGTAACACCTTGCCGAGCAGCATAAAAGCGTCAGGTCAAGGAGGAGTGATATCACAGCTAAATTGTAGCGTCATTGGTTTCAGATTGTAAAAATCATCACAGTATGACAATAGTACATCGACGTACCACACTCATTCAGTTGTCAACAGAACAGCAACAAATCGTGAGGGTGGATTGAGCCTTCAAAAGATCGCTGAACTATTGGCTCGTGATGTGAGCACAGTTTAATGGTGTGTGTTACGGTTCGTGAGAGACAATGAGCAGCATAAAAGTGTCGGGTCAAGGAGGAGCGATATCACAGCTAAATTGTAGCGTCATTGGTTTCAGATTGTAAAAGTCATCACAGTATGCTAAGAGTACGTCGACGTACCACATACATTCAGTTATCAACGGAACTGCAACAAATCGTGAGGGTGGATTGAGCCTTCGAAGGATCGCTGAACTATTGGGTCGTGATGTGAGCATAGTTTAACGGTGTGTGTTATGGTTCATGAGAGACAATGAAACGACACAAAGATCAGGTAGTGGAGCTTCCAGGTGTACCACACCACATTAAGATCATATGCTTCTGAGAAACATTGCACAGGAGCCATTTACCACAGCAACCATGTTATGACATTTATCTCACAGGTAACGTGGTTTCGATGCAAACAATTCAAAACCATTTGCATGATGCAGGACTCCGAGGTAGATGACCTTTTCGACACCTACCATTTCAGCATCTTCACCGGTTATGTCGCCTCCAGTGGTGTCAAATGAGATGCAATTGGTTGACAGAATGGCAAAACATTTTGTTCACGGATGATTCATGATTCTGGCAAGCTAGATGGCTGTACTCACTTATGGCACTGCTTTCAACAACACCACCAGGGAGCTTTTTCTATCAGTGGTCACACAGCTCCCCTAAGTGGTACCATGGTTTAGGGTGGTATAACATTTGGTGGACTAACACCTTTGGTCCACGTTTCTGGTAGTATCATGGCACAACAATACATCTCTGACATTGTGAGACCTGTGGTAGAGCCATACCTGTCAACCAGGCCTGGACTGCTTTTTCAGCAGGATAATGCCAGGCCACATACTGCATGGGTAACTGAATAGTCTACATGGTTTAGATATCCTGCCCTGGCCAGCAAATTCTTCGGATTTGTCGCCAGTTGAACATATATGGGATATCATGGGTCACCAATTAAGAGAACTCTCAATTCCAACAAACCATGTTCAATTGCAAGCCCAATTGCATGTTGTGTGGAATGTCATCCTTCAGCACACCATTGACCATTTCAATAAAGTCCCGTGCTTTCATTTTCCAGGTATGATTTTTTGATCATTTGCATATCTCCATGTTACAATTCTGTAAATTTCATAAGGATACATCAATTTCTTCATGATGTTGCAATTTCAGTTGTGAGCAGTGTATATATAGTATGACTCCAGCGAGAAGGCATTTGGGTCACATGATTTTGGACGAGTCCATTAATTAAATTCAATTACAGGTAGAAACGTCCCAAGAAGAACGGGTTTCCAGAATTGGCGCCTTTAGTGTGAATTAATGCATAATTTTGTGCAGTACGATAAAGAGCTTTATATGTATAAGTACATTCAGTGTAAATGTTGGGATATGGTGGAATTGTTTTCTTCATAATGATTAAAATTATTTATTACAATAATGGTTGTAAATGTTTTATTAAAATTAAAGAGTTCGTGTTGTAATACTTTTCTTGTAACTTAAACTCTTTTATTTAGTGAGAAATATATAATGTGACATACACACATCTCTATATTTTTATCATTATATATTTTATTCTTTATATAACGCGTTTAACTTTTATCAAACGCAGAGAAAAATTTTTGATCCAAATACTTTTGCTGCCATTGAAAATTATTTCAGCAATATCTATGCATCACATTTTATACAGTTACATATTTCATAAAGTATTAATATTTGTTCATTTTGAAATGAATTTTAGTAATTTAATTAATTTTAAATATGTTATCTAACCATTATCCTTGTTTGTGTGCCACTATTTGGACAGTTCTGCATTAGAGCTTAGATTGCATAGCCATGTCATCTAAGGAATCTATACCCCCCCCCCCCCCCCGCCAAGATACAAAATTATCTATAAAACCTATTATGTATAAAATTATGTATAAAACCTATTTCAGCCATAATTAACTAGACACCTTCATAAATATTAAAAAAACGAAAACATTTATAATACACAGGATAATAAATATTTTATACGTTTTTCTGAAAATCATAGTAAAAGAATGATGGTGAAATAATATATTATTTACATTGATCTGAACAGAGTGAAAAAATTATTTTATAGGGAATAAGAGAAAATTGTTTAAAATACAAAATTTCGGATTGTAATCACTGATAGGGAATAGAAATACACAAATAAAAAAAATCATACCATAAATCAAAACTTTTCTATCAATCCTACTTCTAATGAGAGATGTGTTTGTGCATTGGTAGTTATAGCCATGCAGGTGAATTGTAGTAAACATCATTTAATAATCTTCTCTGCACTTTTGGCAGAAATCATTTGTAGTGGAAAATATTCATGGCTATTGTGGAAGTTTTGCTATTGTGAAAGTTTGGAAAAATAGGGAAGTAACAGTGAGAGCTGATGACCCATGACTCTTTTCACCTGGAACCTTTCCCATAATAATCCAGCCAAGTTTTGTTTTAACAGCTATTAGTCCACACTTCAATTTGTGCATTTTTACAGTAAAGAGTTGTCCACAAAAACCTGCTCCTATCAACAATTCAATGTCTGGATAGCCTTCACCATAGTCTGATATCCAGATTTTCTTTTCTTTCAACTCTTTTTCCCATTTCATTCACCATATTCTTCAGGATATATAACCGTTGCGAACCACTATCAATTAGCGCACGTACAGTATGACTTCCTTTTATTGATTTCAGTTTTACTTGTAAAGTTTGTAGGAGCACTTCTTCTGAACAGCTATGGTTTGACAAGGAAGTATTTTGCCTTTCTTCTGTATGTCATGTGTATCTATTTTCTTTTGATTAGCTGGAATTTCTGGGCACATTACAACCCAGTATTTTTGCTCACAGATAATACATTTTACCTTTGTTTTACAAGCCTTAAAACTGTGCCCTGTCTTCAAACAAGAAAAACAAGCCGTTTTATCTTTAATCTTATTTTGTTTTTGCTCAACTGACAGTTTCTGTGCTTGAAAACAGTCTTTACTCAAATGTGGTTTATTGTAAAAAATACAACTGCTTAATTTTTCTTTCTTCTTTCCACCGGAGAATAAATCCTTTGCAGTCGGCACGAACTCTTCCTCAATATTTTGAATTGATCACTTTATTTTCATCGGCTTTGATTTCTTGACTTCAAAACCACCAGTGGCCATGGATATTCATTGCTTATACTCCACTTCATTTCTAATAAATGCCATTAAATCGTCGAGCCCATCCTTTGAAGTTTCTCCGATTTTCAATTGTCTCTGGCAGACTCTTAGCAACTACTCAGGAATACATGACTCTACTAGCAGGACAAGAATTGCATCATACTTTTTTGTAGCAATGCCCAATGAATCTAATGCTCTTAAGTTGCAATTTAAGTTTATCGTACAATTACAAAAGCGAAAGTATCGATTGTGACTTTGTGTTTGCTATCTTTAATGTAGCGTTCCACTAAAACATTGTCTTTTCCAAATCTGGTTTTGAAACTTTCTATCACTTTTGTATAGTTTTCAGCTGTCACTGGGTAGCTTTGTTTAAGTTCTTTTGAACGAGAATTTCGAATTGTACACTGTATGAGATACTGGAATTTCTCCTGGGTCAATACCCAGATCCTTGTCTATTTTTTTAAACATTGACAAAAAAGTTAACCAGCCTTTTATATTACCGTCATATGTCTCAAGTTCAATTTTCGGGAGTTTGAACTTTCTATTATGCATTTCCTGATCACTAACTATTGAATTTATTTCATCAGTTTCTTTAAATCATTCATCAAGAAGGGCCTTTACTTTAAAAAAGTTATTATACTTATCTGCTGACTTACTTCCCTGTTCAAATCCTTCATCTGTTGTACCGTCAGTTTCTAACATAAGATCCATGGATTCGTGATCCAAATTCTGAAGCTTTTCATATTTCAGTTTTGAAGTTTCAAACTTTGCTTTTATTTCTAAAACTTTATCTGTTTCCTCGGAACCGATATCTGCTATAATCTGATTGTACAACCATGTAAAAGAACTATGTACAACTTTCTGTTGCTTTGGAATTTTATCCATAGTTATTGAAACAAAACTATTTAAATATAGTACCTTATCACGTCCATTTGTCACCAAATGTTGCGAGAATCTCTCAGAAAACTGTTCTGTCATTCTCTATTTTATTCTGACTCCATATATATTAATAATTTACATCATTTTGTTAAAGGAAACAGATTTTTATTTAAATTCACCAGATTACAGCATTTTACAAGTTTTTAGTTCTATAATTTCATCAAATCCGCTGTTTCCACTCACTTCATTACAGAATAATAAAGATAAAATGATAATATGTAACCATATATATAAACATTTTGGACTCTGTTTTAAACTATAACTGGGGGGAAAAATTGTAGCAGACGATCATAATGCCACTGTTGACAGATGCATTTAAAAAAATTTTACGGCTTTGAAAGTCCCATTTATAGTGATATGTTTTGGTTTCCATAAATGGCATTCCGCCTTACTTTTCCATTATCATTAATAGATATTACTTTAAAACATTTCCCATCCAATATTGTACATCATGCACATTATAATCCATTAATTATCTAAATGCATTTGCATAACGAGCAGCAGTATCTTCCATCTTTTCTCATGTCTTTGCAATAATTAACTGCTTTGCATATCTTTAATTTATTTAAAATATAATAATGCACAGCAGAATTTGAATTGCTTATGTTATTGTTTTCACAAAGAATGCAAATTTAAGCTTTCTTATTGCCCCTTTTCTTTAAATACATAGACAGAAAGAAGCCATCTGCCAAACAACATCCTTATATAAATCCAATATGGATGTAAAGTTTATAACAATTCTCTACTTACTCAGTTACTTAGTTAATATCTTTATCAGAACCAGACTGGAAAAAGATGTTTAGATTAAGACCCTGCTTACCGTTCAACAGAACTCCGATCCGCGATAATCTTTTCCCTAAATGGCGCTTGTAAAAATGATATGGTTGCAAGAATTCGGCCTTTAGCTCTTTTTTCACTCCCTTCTCCTAATTAAGCTGCCCATCATCGAAATGACGTTCACACGAAAAAGTAAGCCTCTCTTTGTATCATATTTCGAGACGCACTTCAGCCATAAATTCCTTTACCCTTATCCCAGGTGAGTGAATGTCAAAATACAAAGCATGTGGGTGTGGAGAATTGGATTGAATAATCCAGTTCAGTTATAGCCCTCCAATGAAAAAGAAATAGCTTTGAACTGCACTTGTCTGATGCAATATCATACTGATGATTAGATTGTTTTATTTGGAAATTTGCATAAATTTGAAAATATTGTTGAAAGTTGGAGTCAGTAGCATAAATATTTTAACATTTATTAATAACACCAAATTGGCTTTAAAATTTTGAAAATTGATGTAAAAGTCAATGTAAGATTCCTGTTTATTGAATTGTAATTACATACATTGTTCTTTAAGAAAAAAGAAATCTTCCATTTCAAAATACTAGAGAAAAATATTTTATCTCCATCCGCAACTAGTGTTTATTTAAATCTTTAAATCAATAGTAATTGCAATAGATATCGAAATTATCAATGTTGGCATATTTAAAAAATTTTAGCTTATTCACCCAGGACTTAACCCACTGGGAGAGGGGGGGGGGGGGTCGCTGCCAAACTCACTGATCTCTATTGACACTTCAAAATTCTACCATATGCAATGCTCAAATTTCATCTCAAACTAATTCAAAGTCGCTGTCAGAGCTTATGACAGAAACACAGGGCTGCAGCCAACCAGTGGCCAGAGTGGGTTGAACCCCCCCCCCCCCCCCAACACACACACAAATTGCATGAAGAAAATGCCCTCCCTCATAAAAGAATATTCAATTTTCAGTAGTGACATGAAATTTCATTCAAGATGTAACCCAAATTTTGCAAGAAAAGTTTGTAATTATTTTTTTTTAAACTAGGGGGCTCCGCCACCTGCTCGCTACGCTTTGCCAACCCCTGTAACTCATGAACTTGTAGAGCTGACTTCACAAGCTATTTCACACCAAACTAATGTTTACATCAAAAAGCCGTTTCTTTCACTGTGGTCCCCCTATTATGTTTCTACAAATGTACCAAATTTCATATTTTTGTATGCTAAGGTTTTTGCGGTATGATGCAGAGAAACTCGAGAGACGGGCTGATAGGGAATAACATTTTTGTCTTCAAAAGTGTTAACTAGTAAACTAAAAAATTCATGGTTTTTCCATTGGTAGTCTGTCCAGAACGCGAACTTGCAGTTCAAATATTTTGACTTTGACATTAAACATTTCTTAAATTAAAGTTTAAATCAAAAAATAGTTTATTGGAGCGTATTTCCTAAACCTTTCTCTACAATTGTACAATATTTTGTGGTTTTATATGCTATAGTTTTTGTAATACGAAGCAGAGCAACAACTCGAGGAACGAGAAATTTGTCAAACAGCAGCGGCGATGTCAGCTAATATTTTTTAATATAGAAAGATTACTAATTTTTAACTAACCTTTACATAAATTCGTATGAAGATTGTGGAGTATTCAATGCATGCAAAATTTATCCAGTCCATTCAAAAATAAAAAAAATCAAAGTTTGCATCTATGTTTAAATGCACAACATGAATACTTCAAATTTTCCCTATCATACTTAGGTACAGTTTTACTTTCCCTGCAATGCATGAGATACTGTTTCCCTGCATACAAATTCAGCAACTTATTAAAGTGTGAGCTTAATTATGCCACCTTAGATCATGGATTCTCACCTAACATTTTTATTCGTGCTACTTTCCCTGCAATACATGGTAATGTATAGGGAAAGTATTAAAATCAGGCCAAAGATTGCAACTCGAGTTTTCAACGGATCTACATGTTTTGAGACCTCTAGAACATGAGATAACAATTTTTAGCATGACTTCTCTGTGTGTGTGTGTGTGTATGTGTCTGTGCAAATTTTTATCCACTCTAACTGGAAAACTAATTGACCAAATATCATAAAATTTGGTAGATGAGTCCCTTGTGGATGACCCTGGTAATGATTAGATTTTAGTACTATTTAGAAATAGAGAACCTGCCTTGTTTTACGAAATGGCCTGCAAGAATCTTCAAAATCTAAAATAAAAGACTATGTATGCACAAATGTATGAATTAAATGCCTATTTTATACGTAATTATTGACAAGAGGAAAGAATAAGACCAACCCCATTACTCTAGGACTAACCATTGTCTAGATATTTTAGTTTTTTGCATTTTTATTACTCTGCCTTGAAAACATGTCCAGTTACCAAATAAAAGCAAAAATTGAATTAAAAGCGCAAATGCAGTTTTATTTTGTGCAATGAAACTCAATTTAATGAAGCTTTAACTAGCTGAATACCCGTTGAAAATCAATGGTCTCACAATAAGTAACCCCCGAATAATGAATGTAAAATTTTGAAAAATTCACGTTTCATATTTATTCGGCAAATCAAAAAGTTTGGTGTGTAGAGCAACCTAATGAAGAA
Organism: Amaurobius ferox; assembly: GCA_951213105.1. NCBI lineage: Eukaryota > Metazoa > Arthropoda > Arachnida > Araneae > Amaurobiidae > Amaurobius > Amaurobius ferox. Next base: position 148,638,060 of record OX578133.1, on the reverse strand, counting down.
AATGTTGGAAAACTTAAATTGCCCACTTCTTCCTTTCAAACTATCTACTTGTACACCAAATTAAAGTCTCTATCTCATCCCGAAGCATGCTATTTTATCATTTCACCTTTCGAATGTTTTTCTGTGAAACACACCCATAAATGAACATTTTTGAAAAACTCTATTCGTCTTTTGTTTTTATCAGATGATTATCCCATATACCAAATATCAAGCCTCTATTACATTAAAAAAAAATTGTATCTCATTCAGAAAATCGAACATATTGATTTGCCGCACTCCCTAAGTAACAAATATTAGAAATCTGAAATTGCACACTTTCTTCCTTTCAAACTATACCTGTACACCAAATTTGAAGTCTCTATCATATTGTGGAGCATGTTTTTTCTATCACTTCACATTTCGAACGTTTTTCTGTGTAGCACCCCCTTAAATGAACATTTTTGAAAAACCGTATTCATCTTGGATTTTTCTATCATATGATTAACCTATATAGTAAATATCATGCCTCTATCACAGTGTAAAGGAAGCATTTTTCATTTGTTCGTCAAATCGAATATTTTAGTGAGCGGCACTCCCACCCCCCCCCCCCCCCCCACCCCCTCCTGCAATAGCAAATGTTGGAAAACTGAATTTACACACTTTCTTCCTTTCCAACTATTTACTTGTACACCAAATTTGAAGTCGCTATCCTATTGCGAAGAATGTTTTTTCTATCATTTCACCTTTCGAACATTTTTCTGTGTATCACCCCTTTAAATGAACATTTTTGAAAAATTGTATTCATCTTGGGTTTTTTAATTAAATGATTAGCCCATATACCAAATTTTAAGCCTCTCACATTGTAAAGAAGGTGCTTTTCATTTGTTTGTCAAACCGAACAGTTTAGTGTACGACATCCCCTACAATAGTAAATGATGGAAAACTGAAATTGTACACTTTCTTCTTTTCGAACACCGCGTGCTGTTGGCCATCTCGGGTGCGGTATCCCCGTGGTTTGCGCGCTAGATTTGCACGCTACCACAAATGCCGCCGTGTTCATGCGGAGTACGATCACGTTAAACATGTGGGTCCGTAAGTCCTTCCGAGAGGTTGGTGGTAGGGGAAGGAGGGTACGGTCCCTGTGAATGCCTCCCCCACTGGGTTCCGGTCTAAATTGGGTGGCACTTCCCGGCCGTCCATACAGTTACCTTACACCTTTCTGGTAGGTCGGACGGTCTGGGTCTCAACAACAACTTTCTTCTTTTCAAACTATCTACCCGTACACCAAATTTGAAATCTTGAATATCATTGCGAAGCATGATTTTTCTATCATTTCACCTTTAGAATGTTTTTGTGTGCAGTATCTACCCTTTAAATGAACATTTTTTAAAAACTCCATTCTTCTTGGATATTTTAGCAGGTGATTCACCCTTATACCAAATATCAAGCCTCTATCACATTTTAAAAAAGGTGTGTCTCATTTATTCTGAAAATTGAATATTTTGATGTGCAGCACCCCCTAAAGCAGAAATATTAGAAAACTGAAATTGTACATTTTCTTCCTTCCAAACTATCTACCCTTATACCAAATTTGAAATCTGTATTTTATCCTAAAGCATGTTATTTTTTATCAATTCATCTTTCGAATGTTTTTCTGTGAATCATCCCCTTCAACAAACATCTTTGAAAACTCTATTTGTCTTAGGTTTTTATACCAAATGATTAGCCCATATACCAAGTTTCAGGCCTCTATCAAATTTTAAAGGGGCCGTTTCACATTTATTCGCCAAATCGAACATTTTGGTGTTCAGCACCCACTTAATTAGAAAATATTGGAAATCTGAAATTGCACACTTTCTTCCTTTCGAACGATGTACCCATATACCAAATTTGAAGTATCTATCTTATTGCAAAGCATGCTTTTCTATCATTTCACTTTTCGAATGTTTTGGTGTGGAGCATCCTCTCTTCTAAAATTTTTTTGAAAATACGATTTTTCCAAGGGGCTTTATCGAATGATCGCCCCGTGTACTAGATTGTAAGTCTCTATTTATTCGGGAAGTGAAGTAGAAAAGCGTGACAGACAGACAGACATTTGGCAATTAGTATATACTAGTCGAATACCCGCTGAAAATAAACGGTCTCGCAATAAGCAAACTCTGAATAATGTAAATTTTTGAATAATTTGCGTTTCACATTTATTCGGTAAATCGAATGTTTTGTTGTGCAGAAGCCCCTAAAAAAAAGGTATTAGAAAACTTATATGGCTCACTTCTTCCTTTTGAACTATATACCCATACACCAAATTAAAGTCTCTATCTCATCCCGAAGCATACTATTTTATCATTTTCCCTTTTGAAGGTTTTTCTGTTGAGCATACCCATAAATGAACGTTTTTGAAAAACTCTGTTCAGCTTGGAGTTTTTTATCAGATGATTGGCCCATATACCAAATATCAAGCTTCTATCGCATTAAAAAAAAATCTTGTCCCATTTATTCGGAAAATCAAACATATTGATTTGCGGCACCCCCTGTAGGATGAATTAAACATACCTAAATAGAGTCTTTCTAAATGAGTAGTGGACTGTAAATCTATAAAAGAAGACTGCAGTAATACTTATCCATACCTTTATTACAAACTATTTAAATGAAATAATGAGAACAACGAGCCACTTTCTCGTGTCTCCTATCGCTACAAGTTTTATTCCAACACTACAAATTCGCTTTTAAAAACTTGCCACCCGCTGCTTGGCGGTCGCCAAACAAAAACACATGGCTTCTTTCAAATACATACTTCACGGGCTCTAACATTCCGCCTGGCGTTGAAATGTCAATTTCAAGGAATGAATAAGTACAATTATAAAAAAAACAAAAACAAAAAAAAAATCAAGAATTTAAATCAAATTGCTACTAAAGTACATAATATAATCATAATAAAAACCACACAATAATCATAAAGAATACAAGAAGCAATTGCAAATAATTCAAGGAGACATTTTAACCATAATCACATAATGTAGTTACATTATCTGAATTAAGACATTAATTTTCCATAGGCAAAACAGCTATTTTTGAAATGGATCTCTTGTATATTCCATTATGTGTCTTTACATTGACAACTCTGACCTTATTGTCCATGCCTAAGAATGTCTCAACTATTCTGCCTAAAACCCATTTGCAGGAAGGTAAATTTTCTTCCTTTACTACAACCATATCACCAACCCTTAGATTCTTTTTTATAATCATCCACTTATTTCTTTGTTGCAACGTACTTAAATAATTGTTTTGCCATCTTTTCCATATTGTTTGACACATTTTAGTTGTTCTTTTCCACAAATGTAATCGGTTATCATCAATTTCTGTCAAAGTGGGTTCTACAATAGCAGTGATTGGTCTACCAATAAGAAAATGCCCAGGAGTCAATACTTCCAAGTCATCAATATCCGTGGTCAAGGGAGTAAGTGGCCGAGAATTCAAAATCCCTTCTATTTGAGTGGTTATAGTTAAAAATTCTTCATAAGTCAATTTAGCATCTCCCACCACGCGTTTTAAATGATACTTGAAAGACTTGACTCCTGCCTCCCAGAGACCTCCAAAGTTGGGAGCTCTGGGAGGAAGGAATTTCCAAAGTATAGATTCCGAGGACAAAAAATTGGCAAGATTGACCTCAGGTTTGGTTACCAGATTATGTAACTTCTTAAGTTCTATATTAGTACCCACAAAATTTTTTGCGTTATCACTAAAGATAGTCGTCGCCTTTCCTCATCTAGCAAAAAATCTTTTCAAGGTGGCAATAAATGCTTCAGAAGATAAGTCACATACAATATCCAAATGAACTGCCTTGGTAACCATACATACAAATATACAAACATAAATCTTATGATAAATCCCTTTACGTTGACCCCTATATTTAATAAAAAATGGTCCACAGAAATCCACCCCTGTGCAATTAAATGGAAAATTTACATTTACCCTTTCCTTTGGTAAATCACCCATAATTTGTTCTGCTATTAGAGGTTTGACCTTAAAGCAAGTAATACAATTATGCACAATCCTTCTACATGTGGTTCTGCCATTTAAAGGCTAAAATTCCCTACGAATACAATATAATAAATTTTGAGGTCCAACATGTAGATATTTTTTGTGATAACTCTCAATAATCATTTCAGTGAGTTTATGCTTGGCAGGCAATAAAATGGGATGTTTTATGAGTATCAGCTATATGAGAATTTTGGAGACGACCTCCTACTCTCAAAACATTATTTTGATCCAAATAAGGGTTTAAGTTTCTTACCTTTCCAGTTGGAGATTTACCTTTCTGAATGTTAGCTATGTCATCCGTAAATACCCGTTCTTGAACACAACGAACTAAAAATAACGTTGCATGTTTAAGTTCGTTACTGGAGAGGGGTCCACAAAGCTTACCCAATGGATTTTTTAAGTTATGGGTAAATCTGAAAATGAAACTTAAAATGCGAATTAATTTAACATAATTATTTGAAATATTGAGAATAGAATCTAAAAACAGAGAGTTCAAATTCAAAGTCAGTGTCACATCAGTCACTTTCTTGAATTCCTGGATATACAGTTCATCAGATGGGGAATAATGTCTATCAACAATTACCAGCCTTTCCTGATGAAGAAATTCCGGGCCATACCACCACAAGGTATGCTCACCAATCTGATCAGGGTCGAGTCCTCGAGAGACCAAGTCCGCTGGGTTCTCTGCAGACCTCACATGTTGCCATTGAAAATTCTGAGTGAACTCCTGAATGCATGAGATTCTATTGGACACGAACACTTTCGACAGATGGGGTGATGAATCAATCCAAGCTAACACTATTGAAGAATCGGTATAAAGGTAAACTCTGTCAATTTTTAGTTTTAATGAAGTCAGTATTTTTGACACAAGCCTTGAAAGTAATTCTGCTGCACACAGCTCAAGACGCGGTATGGTTAGTACCTTGAGAGGTGCAACTCGCGACTTACTGCACAGAAGGTTGACTTTCACTTCATTTAAGTTGGTCACACATCGAATATACACTGACGCGCCGTAAGCATCTTTACATGCGTCAGAGAATCCATGAATTTCTATTTCCTTAACCGAATCTGCAAGAAGATATCTGTTGATTTTCACATGTCTCAATTTCGGTAAGGCCTGTAAAAACTTTTCCCATTTCCTTTTTTCTTTTTGTGGAAGTTCCTGATCCCACCCAATCTTTAAATGCCACAATGTTTGTAAAAATATCTTTGCTTTTACTATGACTGGACCTAAAAATCCCAAAGGATCAAACAATCTCGCAATGTCTGATAAGACAGAGCGCTTAGTAGTTGCGTTTGAATAAGATGAAACTGTGAAACTAAAATCGTCATTCTTTGGGTTCCATCTTAAACCAAGTGTTTTCACAGTGTCCATATTAGATTCTTCTTCAAAGTGATATTCGTGGTCACTGAAAGAAACTTGTTCAAGCAATAGTTTCTCATTGGAGCACCATTTGTGCAAGTCCATTCCTCCAGACTTTAACATTGCAATTAACTGCTGTTGTAATTCAGTAGCTGTACCAAGATTATCAGCTCCAGACAAAATATCATCGACGTAAAAGTCAGTTAAAGCAGCCGCAGATGCTAATGGATAATTGTCCCTTTCATCTATAGCTAATTGTTTCAAGACTCGAGTGGCCAAAAATGGTGCACATGCAGTACCATAAGTCACAGTTAGCAGTTCAAACAATTTCGTTTCCTCAGTAAAGCCTCTTTTCCAAAGAATGCATTGCAAGTGCCGCTGTTTGGGATGAATCCAAATCTGTCTATACATTTTCTTTACGTCTGCCGTAAAGGCAAATTTATGCTTCCGAAATCGCAATAGTATAGAGAACAGGTCCTCTTGAACTACCCCTCGCTTGTACAAGCAATTGTTCAGGGAACTTCCAGTAGTGGAAGGTGCTGAAGCATCGAAAACGACGCGCAATTTTGTGGTACTACTATCAGCCTTGTAAATCCCGTGATGGGGCATAACATAGTCTTCTGTAATCGTCTCCCTCACTTCACGCATGTGTCCTAGCCTCTCATATTCGTTCATAAAGTTACTGTAAAGGACAACTAATTCAGGGTTTTTATCCAATCGATACCATAAACTATTCAATCTTTTCCTAGCGGATTGTATAGAACTGCCAAGTTCAGCATTTTCCTTAATAGGAAGGCTCACTGTATATTTCCCCGTTACATCTCTACTATGAGTTTTTAAAAAATGTTCTTCGCAATGTAATTCTTCTTTATTTTTTGAACAGGGAGGATCTGAAACTGTTTCTATTTCCCAAAATCTTTGTACGATATCTTCTAACTTATTTATCTGAGAGAGCAACCCACAGTGTTGTCTTTCCTCAACTCTAGCTTCCACCGTTCCACTAATTAAATAACCAAATACACTATCTTGGAGTGTAACGGACTGAGTGGTACGAATTTTGTTACTCTTTAAAATTTCAAAAAATAGCTCTGCACCAATCAATAAATCAACCTTCCCCGGTTCGAAGAACCTTGGGTCAGCTAGAGTTATGTTCGGTGGAATTTTTAACTCTTTCGTATCCAAATATGTAGCAGGCATCATATCCGTAATTTTAGGGATAATTAAAAGGTCAATCGTTGCAGAAAATGATCCATTTGAATTTGAAATACTCGTACTTGTTTTTCTTCTTACATTTATCAAGCAATCTGTTAACCCTGTGACTGGGATATTTATTCTTTCCTTTCGTAAACCAAGTGCATTTGCGAAATCAGAGTTTATGCAATTAATTTGACTCCCAGAGTCAAGAATACCTCTTCCTTTTACGTAATTTCCCTTCCATCTCTAATATAAATAACTGCCGTTGCTAGAATTATTTTCTTTTTCTCCGTTACAAAACAAGACGTTAATATTCGTGCCGACTCATCGCCGCCAATGTTTACTTGATTCGAGTTCCCAGCATCGGAATTCTGATCCATTTCAAACGAAGTGGGGAGAGATTTAGGCCTCATTAACTTTACATCTGTTTTATGCAATAACGAATGGTGTTTAGATTTACACGTGTTGCACACAAATTGAGATCGGCAAACCACCACTTTATGGTATCCAAAGCAATTCAAACATAATTTATTTTTTCTAACTATTTCGTATCTTTCTTGAGGGGAAAGTTTCAGAAACATTTCACATTTATGTAATGGATGAGAATATTTACACAAAATGCATGTTGGGGTATCATCAGTAGATTTTACCATTAAATTTCTGGATTTATTTCCTTGATCATAATTGATCATTTTAGGTTTATTCGAAATGTTACGATTGATACTGTCTAAAACTTGACATCTTTTCTCAAGAAAATCTATGAGTTCTTCAAAAACAGGAACCTCATTAGTTTTCAAAGTTAGTTCGAATTGTTTCCGACTTTCGCGATCTAATTTTTGAAGAAGTATATTGATAAGTAAGACATCCGAAAGAATATCTCGATCAAATTTTAAGCTCTTCAATGCTCTCAAATTCTTATTAACACAGTCTAGTAATTTGCGCAAATCTCTAGCTGATTCTTGTGTCAATTTTTCGTAATTAATGATGCCTTTGATATGCGTATCCACGATTGCTCTTTTATTTTCGTACCTATTTTCAAGTGCTTGTAACAGAGAACTGTACGTATCATCAACAGTTTCGATATGCTTTGCTTCCCCCTTCAAAGATGCATGCAAATAATAAATTTTTTGATTGTCCGTTAATTTTGGATTATCTTCAATTAAGCTCTTAAATTGGGATTTGAAGCAACTCCACTCTTCATATTTGCCAGAAAATATTGGCAGTGGAATTTCGGGCAATTTTACGGATATAGTTCCAGCAAGATCATTACTAATGGGAACATTAGCATTCGGAACAACAGAGAGAGTACTAGCTATCTTAAACTGATGTAGGGAAGTTTTCAAACTCACCTCCAAATTCTGCAGTTCCTCATAGACTTCTGACAGTTGGCCTTCAATTTCTTCAAGATGTTCTTCTTGAACATTTGAGTAATAATCCAGTTTTGAGGCTTCAAATTTTATTTGCAAGCGTTCTAAAGCTTCCAACCGGGCACTAATCACCGCTTCATTCTTTTCATCAGAGACTAGGGCAGCTGCAAATTTTGTGATTTGCCCTTTGATATTTCCGTGTTTTTGATTTAAAATTGTTATTTCTGACATCTTAGCTACAAATGAATATCAATCTAAACTATAAAAGCAACATTAATGCGTTTGACAATTTTGTACGGAAAGTATTACGATTCCATAGGTATCTCCGGCTCGACGGACCACAAATGTAGGATGAATTAAACATACCTAAATAGAGTCTTTCTAAATGAGTAGTGGACTGTAAATCTATAAAAGAAGACTGCAGTAATACTTATCCATACCTTTATTACAAACTATTTAAATGAAATAATGAGAACAACGAGCCACTTTCTCGTGTCTCCTATCGCTACAAGTTTTATTCCAACACTACAAATTCGCTTTTAAAAACTCGCCACCCGCTGCTTGGCGGTCGCCAAACAAGAACACATTCCTTTCAAACTA